>OX377621.1:176776843-176857294 GCA_947397865.1 Polietes domitor | reverse complement strand
AAAAATATAAAAATATAAAAATATAAAATATAAAAATATAAAAATATAAAAATATAAAAATATAAAAATATAAAAATATAAAATATAAAAATATAAAAATATAAAAATATAAAAATATAAAAATATAAAAATATAAAAATATAAAAATATAAAAATATAAAAATATAAAAATATAAAAATATAAAAATATAAAAATATAAAAATATAAAAATATAAAAATATAAAAATATAAAAATATAAAAATATAAAAATATAAAAATATAAAAATATAAAAATATAAAAATATAAAAATATAAAAATATAAAAATATAAAAATATAAAAATATAAAAATATAAAAATATAAAAATATAAAAATATAAAAATATAAAAATATAAAAATATAAAAATATAAAAATATAAAAATATAAAAATATAAAAATATAAAAAATATAAAAATATAAAAATATAAAAATATAAAAATATAAAAATATAAAAATATAAAAATATAAAAATATAAAAATATAAAAATATAAAAATATAAAAATATAAAAATATAAAAATATAAAAATATAAAAATATAAAAATATAAAAATATAAAAATATAAAAATATAAAAATATAAAAATATAAAAATATAAAAATATAAAAATATAAAAATATAAAAATATAAAAATATAAAAATATAAAAATATAAAAATATAAAAATATAAAAATATAAA
Organism: Polietes domitor; assembly: GCA_947397865.1. Classification (NCBI taxonomy): domain Eukaryota; kingdom Metazoa; phylum Arthropoda; class Insecta; order Diptera; family Muscidae; genus Polietes; species Polietes domitor. The sequence goes on along the minus strand of OX377621.1, from coordinate 176,856,596 downwards.
AATATAAAAATATAAAAATATAAAAATATAAAAATATAAAAATATAAAAATATAAAAATATAAAAATATAAAAATATAAAAATATAAAAATATAAAAATATAAAAATATAAAAATATAAAAATATAAAAATATAAAATATAAAAATATAAAAATATAAAAATATAAAATATAAAAATATAAAAATATAAAAATATAAAAATATAAAAATATAAAAATATAAAAATATAAAAATATAAAATATAAAAATATAAAAATATAAAAATATAAAAATATAAAAATATAAAAATATAAAAATATAAAAATATAAAAATATAAAAATATAAAAATATAAAAATATAAAAATATAAAAATATAAAAATATAAAAATATAAAAATATAAAAATATAAAAATATAAAAATATAAAAATATAAAAATATAAAAATATAAAAATATAAAAATATAAAAATATAAAAATATAAAATATAAAAATATAAAAATATAAAAATATAAAAATATAAAAATATAAAAATATAAAAATATAAAATATAAAAATATAAAAATATAAAAATATAAAAATATAAAAATATAAAAATATAAAAATATAAAAATATAAAAATATAAAATATAAAAATATAAAAATATAAAAATATAAAAATATAAAAATATAAAAATATAAAAATATAAAAATATAAAAATATAAAAATATAAAAATATAAAAATATAAAAATATAAAAATATAAAAATATAAAAATATAAAAATATAAAAATATAAAAATATAAAAATATAAAAATATAAAAATATAAAAATATAAAATATAAAATATAAAAATATAAAAATATAAAAATATAAAAATATAAAAATATAAAATATAAAAATATAAAAATATAAAAATATAAAAATATAAAAATATAAAAATATAAAAATATAAAAATATAAAAATATAAAAATATAAAAATATAAAAATATAAAAATATAAAAATATAAAAATATAAAAATATAAAAATATAAAAATATAAAAATATAAAAATATAAAAATATAAAAATATAAAAATATAAAAATATAAAAATATAAAAATATAAAAATATAAAAATATAAAAATATAAAAATATAAAAATATAAAAATATAAAAATATAAAAATATAAAAATATAAAAATATAAAAATATAAAAATATAAAAATATAAAAATATAAAAATATAAAAATATAAAAATATAAAAATATAAAAATATAAAAATATAAAAATATAAAAATATAAAAATATAAAAATATAAAAATATAAAAATATAAAAATATAAAAATATAAAAATATAAAAATATAAAAATATAAAAATATAAAAATATAAAAATATAAAAATATAAAAATATAAAAATATAAAAATATAAAAATATAAAAATATAAAAATATAAAAATATAAAAATATAAAAATATAAAAATATAAAAATATAAAAATATAAAAATATAAAAATATAAAAATATAAAAATATAAAAATATAAAAATATAAAAATATAAAAATATAAAAATATAAAAATATAAAAATATGAAAATATGAAAATATAAAAAATATAAAAATATAAAATTTGTGTCTATAAAGAAGGTCATAACATCAACATCATCATTTATCATTAGATATTTTACTTATAGACATTGTTTTCTTCGTTAGAATATTAAATATGTAGAAGTAAAACAAAAGATTTTTTATTAATTTTTTATTTTTATGGGGTTCTGAGTGTCCAGAAAAAAATGATTTTTTTCGAAAAAATCAATTACTTCTCAAATATAAGGAGGCTGTTCCTAAACCACTATCTCTATGTGAAAGTGATCTGTAGGCACAATAAATACCTTTTATTGGACATATATACGAGTATTATCGGACTTATATTTCCAAAATGACGTATTAAAGGTACCTCGAACAAAATCGGAATTTTAGTAAAAATAAAATAATTAAAAAAAAATAAACAAAAATAAAAATATTAAAGAACAAACCATCGACGAAAATTGAAATTAAAAAAATATCCGTTTTTTCTCAAAAAGAAAAATGAACATCAACAGTTTACTACTCAATTCAAATTGTATTTTTTTAAAAACGTTTTGCAAGAAATTTCTATTTTAGACAATATTATTATATAGAATCACGCAGACTCCGCAGACACAGTTTGTTGGGTTATCCCAAAGTATATACATGCACACACACACATACACAAATACACACTTGCGAACATGTGTACACACATATGTATGTATGCAAGTACTTTCTTTTATAATTCTTTAAATAAACCTATAAAAATGAATGAACACAAATAGCTCGTACACATACACACACATTCAAAAATACACACACATGCACAGAGCAAATGTGGAAAATTGAAAGGCGATTGTGGAAGTTTTTAGTTGCAGCATTGACCGGGGCTCATTGTATTGCAAATTGTTGCTGGCTGCATTGTGTTGCGGATTATTAGCTGCATTTTATTATTACGACACGGTCATATACATTTACGGCCACAACACACACACACAACGCAACAAACTTGCTATTGAGAAGGACAAGACGATCACAAGGATTTCCAACGGAAAAGGGGGGAATGCTGATGGGACTCTGTGGAATTGAATGAAGATAAATGTCTGAGCAGAAAATTAATATAGAAGCCCGGGAGAGGGCGCACTGCTCGTTCGAACGTTCTTCAAAATGGATTTTTAAAAGTTCTATGTCTGGCTATCGGCGGCAGTCGTGCCTGCTGCTGCAGCAGAAAACCAAACCAATCAATTTGGCTAAGGACACAGCGTTGTTGCAATATGCAATGTTCAACATGCAACATGCAACAAAACAAAACACCACAGAAATTGCTAGTCATAAACATCGACATATTTGGATCATAATATCCAATGTATTGGCCATTATGTAAGGCATGTGTGTAGGACAGCCAGCTCCGATTGCATGGCAGCGAGCACTGTACAGTGGAGCTGTGCTTTCCCAGAAAAATAAGAGTAACAAAGAACAATCTTTCACACACACACACACACTTGCACTTGCACATTCACATCCTGTTAGACAAGTAAATCTTATCGTGCAGAAAATTGTGAATTTCCCCAGACAAAATACCACCATTCCAAGCAAAGGAATGGATGGAGCTGAGATACTGCGATACACAACGCAGCAGGCATCCTGTTGCACGACGATGTTACTGCACCGTAGTCGGCGAAAGGAGAAGTAACAGGACGCACAACAAAAGGGATACAAACATGAGTGCATGCAACTCTGACAGCAGCTAAGAACTCCAACGAAAGGAGCAGCAGCAGCAGCAACAGCGAAAGGAAGAAAAGGAAAAGCGTAAAAAGCGCAAAATATTAAGTAAGAAAAACGAGGGATTGCAGTGGGTTTGATTGAAACCTATTGTAATTTCCCAAACGTATTAAGCCAACTGCCAAATGCTTAAAAACGGTAAGTAAACGAATCGAAACTGATGATGGCAAAACGCGCACAAACACAGCCACAGCCACATTCACACGTCCTCCTTCAAATTCACATTCGCCTCTCGCTTCCCTTCCAAAGAAACATTTTCATTCAATAATTCGCTTTTCTTGAAGGGATTCCGAAAAGATGGAAATGTTTTGCCATTGTATGGATGTGTGCAGCAACATATGTTGCCGATGGATGGGGGCGGGGGCGGGGGCGTGGGCGACGGAGTGCACGGAATGCAAGGAGTGTATTCAGCTGTATTCCGAGTTAATCACACGCCAATCCACTTAGTGACACTATTTAAGCCATTTCCTTTGCACGAATCGTTTTGTTGCCTTTTATTCTGTTCCACCTTCTGCCATTGCGATCTCACAGTCCCCAGTCTCCGAGGATGCGTTGGTGGCACGGAGCGACTTTGCCAGGTACGACTGGTTTGTGTTGGAGGATATTTGCCATAAGCAATATGTTTAAGGGGATTGATTAGAATTGGAACCGTTGACATCATCTTAAAATAGAAAAAAACATTGAACATTAGAGCGGCTCATGGCCACAATTTGCTGTTGTAATGAAACATGGAACGTCTTGATTAAAATGATTGTGATGATTGTTTCGCTTAATTTTCAAATCGTTTGGCAAACCACAGATGACTCGGATGCAAAGATAGAACTGGATGTGGCGGTGTTAGATAATTTTCAATTTAATTCACATACAACCCGATAGAACCGGCCCTCCTGTTTTAAATATTCTGCTGTTTAACTTAGTGGTAGGCAATGTTGTCAACGCCGCTATCATCCCCATGCATTTCAATTCTTAAATTCGATTACTCGGCCCTGAGTGGCGAAGTAGCTTTAAATTTTGCATCCTACATCCCACTTTGTATTGTACTGTATTATGTATTAGTAGTATTGTATATATCAGCCGGAATTAATTTTTAAATCGTAATTGGACTGAGCTAAAATGTTTTGAAAATGGTCATAAATCATACATTATGTTGCAGTCATAGGTGGTAACATCGGCAAATTTCTATTATGGAATGAAACCCATCCTAATGTTCCTTTGTGTTTGTATTTATATCAAAACTCAGTTGCGGAATTTTGAGGTAAGAAGGCCTCTTGCAATTCGATGTAGTAGAAAATCCATGATTCCATTCGGAATTGATTTGATTCCGATGTAAAATTCCGAACGTTTTTATTTTGAGCTTTTACAGATTCCGTTCGATTTTTTTTAACTCTTTTTTGTGTACAAATGGAAAATTTACTGTTCAATAAGTCAAAAATATATCGGGTGTTGCATCGTTTAATTTTTGCATCTTGCATTTTTGACAAATCACGTATGGCTCATTGCATTGTTATTTTTGTTAAGTATCGTTTGGCAATTCATAATGTAAAGACTCAGATCAAATTGTTCGGCTGTATTACAAAAACAGTGTTCTGCGTGAAATGTTTTTGTTTTTCCACTATGGAAATTGAAAGAAGTTTTATTCCGTAATAAAAATTCATTGTAAATTTTTTGTAGAAGCAAAATTCGATCGGAATTTAACTCTGTGGCAAGACCCTTAATATACAAATCTGACTTCTAAAGGCCCTTCAGAAGGGTTCGCCAAGAACGTTAATAAAAGACGAATATGCAACATCGGCGGAGAATTTTTTAAAGATTTATTTACATTTGAGTACTATTGATAGACTTGGCCGAAGTACACTGGAAAAAATTGAAGATTAAATTAAAAAAAATTAATAAATTCAAATATTTATTAAATTAATTTATATATCAATATATATATATATATATTTACCGCCTCAATATCAATTGTCTTTAATAAAGACAATTATAGTCTTAACTGAAACTAGTATTTTTGTATATATAGTGATCAGTACCTATTCAGCGAGCCCCTTAAAATAGAAATCGGACCACAAATGTCGAAGTTATTGCGAATTTTATAAAAATGTACCAATACTAGCACTAAAATCGAAAAAAATGATTAGCTCCCAATTTTTTTGAAGTCTTCTTAAAGTAAGTTATTTTAGTTATTTCTATTAAATATTTTGATGTTTATAATTGTTTTAGAGTAAGTACCAAGAACTTCATCATAAAACTACTGGAGTGTCTTTCTAACACTATTAGTTGAATAATAATTTATTTTAAAAAATTGATGATTGATTGTTTATTAAAAAAATACAAGTTTGATTTCCCGATTTACCCAACACTCGATTTAACAAATTCGCGATTTAACATACCAAATTCACAAAAAAGATTCTTTGATAATTTTATATTTAACAAGAAACAAACTGCTGGAAATTCGGCAAAAAATGTATACATTTGTATCTCTTAACACAAAATAATATTTTTAATATGGAAACTAATATTTCTATAATTTCGATTGTGTTTTAGAAACTGAGGCTATTGAAGTCTTTTAAGAACTCCAGCTTAAAGTACCCTAAGAAGGCCTACGTTGAGAGAACCTTTGGTGACTCAGTCCGCCACTGCAGTCCGTCTACGTCGCATTTGTATGCTGGTGTTGCTGTGTGGGTTGCGAATGTGAAATGTCGCTGCCGCAACACTTGATTTTCTTATAATTTTTGTATGTCAAAAATATAAATGAAATTTCTTCATTTGAAATTAGCGGCAATAATGTTTCCTTTTACCTCTTCTCTTCGTTTCGCTTCTCTTCTTGAATGAACATCGACCAAGAAAACTGGCTGTGGGTTCTGAGCAGTCACGTAGCGTAGTGCTGACACAGTTTGTTACTCTTACTCTGGAGCACGGGGCTGTCGGTGATTGTTAGAGTAGTGTTTCGTGTCGTCGTCGTTGTGGCAGCAGCCGTAGCAGCGGGATGTCATTGCTTGCTTTCAATGCAGACGTCATCGTCGTCGTGATCAACATCATCGTCATCATCATCATCGGTATGCCATTTTTAGCAATCCAAAGGCAAGCGCCGGAGACAAACCATGATTTGTTCACGTTTTAACAAGTGAAGAATTTCACTTAAAAGGCATCTCCAATGAGATGCCGGAGCTGAGCGCTGAACTCACATCCCGCCGCGGCATGTACGACTCACGACATGCCACGACTATGAACACCCGGCATGGCGATGATCATAATGACGATGATGACGGTGGCGGTGTACCCACTTATCCGTTGTGAACATCCAACACCACTCAGCTGATCCGTATACAGGTGAGTGTGTGTGTGTCGTTGGTGAGCTCCTTTACCTTTGTTGCCTCCTCCTTTTTTATTACTATTATTATTATTATTCTCTCTTCTTTTTTTGTTTAACTTCATTACTCATAAAAGTTGCAATTCATGTACTGAATAGAGAACACACACTCACCAATATTTTTATATATATTGAAATATACGTGCACCTTTGCCACATCGTGTGGCAGTTGAAAGGAAAGCGGAAAACCCGAGACTGCAAAGAAAAGGGAAACAAAAATCATATTTATAGGAATCTGAAACATTTAAGTGTTATCGTTACATACAATCCCAGTACGGAACGACATTTTCTCTCTTTTACACAGTCCTGGGCTTGTTCCCAAGGATGTAGGAAATGTGCGGCTGTATGTGTCAGTGTGTGTGTGCAAAGGTGTATTAATAGACCTCAAAATACTTTAGTGCTGGTGCGCTTTCTGTCGCAATATAGACGTGTCTGTGGTTGAATTTAACAATTTATCGAAAGTCCCTGAAAAAAAACGGAGCAAAAAACGCCCGCCTTTTTCAATGGCATGACCAGAAGAGAAGAATGGAACGACACGGTTCCAAACAGCCAAGGCAGAGTAGAAAATTGACTTAAAGAGCATGGCAAAACCTAATTAACTCCATGTGTGGTTGGCCATTCCATGCGGTCAATATCATTTAATAAGGTTATGCTTTAAGAAAGTGGTTCAATGGCCTTTCAATGGCCACGAAGGGAATGCTTATTGTCTTTGTGCTCCTAGAAAATTCCTTTCTTCTCCCCCTCTCTCCCTCTCCCTTTGGCTGCTTTAAAGGGAAGCATGTGGCTACACCATTTCCCAGTGACATTGGAAATTCACAGAATAATATTGTGAGGAGAAATATAATTAAAAAAAAAAAACAAATTATCTTGAAGAACAATACTTAATATTGGGAAATTAGAGATTGATGAAATCAAAATGGGAACATTGATGGGTATTGATATTTGTCATATTTTCAAATAAAGCTGTTCAGTGGTGTGTGAAGTTTCATTTATGGAATACAATCTTCTTTACAAATTGCAACTTAAAAACAAATTAAACCTAATATGTTAAAAAGGATAGACCCTTGAGAGAAACCCCTTTTTTCATGTGAAACCTACGATTTGTCAGAATTAAAGTCGAACTAAGGTAAATGAGTTTGAAACTTGGCTGATTTTTCTTCTATCCTATGGAATTTTATTAAGCCATGATTGTTATCATCGACCTAAAATGCTATTCACTTTACTATTATTTTATTATTTCTAACTACTGTTACTTAAATTCTTAAGTCCCTGATAGGCAGAGACTGGTTACAGACTGATTATATGGTCGTCAAACTTTATTGGATGATGATTGCTTACCCATTTATTACATTTAATTTTGACATGCTCAGTTTTGTTTGGTTGTAGGTCTTCGCGATAGGCCAAATGTGCTGTCAAAATTTGAATCAATAAATAATCTATTGCGGATTTTAATTTTGTTTTCATTTTCCTATTGTACTTCAGTTTCACCACCAAACAATATTGTTTGTTTTTCTCTAATTGCCATAGAATGCCATAAAAATAACAATTTATTGTAAAATAATGAAATATTATCACAAGGCTATTGCTTAACATTCACAGATAAATTGATTTATTTAATTGCTTCTGCCCATGGTGTGAGGGATGTGTGATGTTTCTTTAGCCTCATTGGGTTTTGCAATTGGTTGGATGATTTAAGTACTTTCTCAGATAGCTTTTAGAATGTAGAAGTACTGAAGGAGTTTGTGTTATTTTAAAAAATTAAATGTTGCAATTAAACGGGTTTTTTGAGCACTAAATTCGCCACAAAAAGTTTATAATCAAAAATAAGTTTTAATACATAGTTTTTATATAGGGTTGACCTTAGTCATTTAATAGTGGAACATAATATCATTCATATGACTACCACTGCCGCTACCTCATTCGATCAACCCAATTTTTCAGTACATGACCATGATGACAATGGTGCAGCCAGCTCAAAATCCACTCCTACCAGTGACTCGTTGTTAATGCATTGTTTTCTCAATAGCCACATGTGGGTTCTCTGAACCTCATGTGTGCAATTTTGCTTATTGACATAGCCATGGAGATGAAAATGAGCTTCATCAAGGTTGAAATGAAGACCGATCTCTTCTCGAAAATTTTCCACGTAATTTTTTTACAGTCGGCGTTAAAGACACACTACTTTGGAAGTACATTTTTTATTATTTCCCAACCTGAAAATAAAAATAAGAATTAAAATGAATGTTATTCTAGTAAAAGTTATTTAACATTTGAATGGCCTATATATGTTTTTTCTATATTCTTTTTGTAATATTTTTGTGTTTATTTCTATTCTTTTTGTAGACAATTTCAAAGCTTGAAGATTTTTGCCATCAATTTTTATCCACATCTTAGAACCTTCAAAGGTGTCCATAATCACCAGATGTAAAACTGATTGAAAATTTTCCATGTTAGGAGGGTATATAACGGGTGATTCATTTGGAGTTTTTTTTCATTTGATATTTTTTATTTTCACACTGGACAGATTTCAAACTGTCTTCATATTTTTATTCAGTATTGTTTGACAATTCATCATGAAAGACTCAAACTCCAACAACGTCCCCAAAGGGCAACAGCTCAATGAATCCCCCGCTGTTTTCGAGCCGATTTAGTGACGAGACACATTTCTGATTCAATAGTTTCGTCAATAAACAAAAATATCATATTGAGGCGCTATTGCAGCAAACTTTGTGTTGTCTGGAATTAAAGCCTGTGATGGGGGGCTGTGCCAAACACAGCTCGCTATACAATGATTTTCTCACTAAGATCATTTAGGTGAGCACCTACTTTCGCATTTCCGACTTATCAAGAAGCCGCCAAGATTAGGTGATATCACACCTCTGGTTTTTTATTTGAAGGTAAAGACATCGTCTATAAGTCAGCTGACATTCAAAACTTGGAAGGCAACATTACTCGTGTCATTAAAGATATACCTCTGGCAATAGTGATCGAAAATTTTGAATGGACCACCAACGGACTAGTCGTGGCCATCGTTAGAATAAAGTTAGGTTTAAAAATAAATGCCGGGATTGTTCTTTCGGGTTGTAATAAATTTTCAAAAGTTTTATTTCAAATTAAAAAAAAGGTTTCAACTGAATGATTTAAATTTACTACCGATGTCATTTAGATAGAAAACCGTCTACTCCACAAAATAGTAAAGGGTGTTTTTTATTGGGGTATAGAACTTTAAGTTGGCATCACTTTTTTAACTGGCGGCCAATTTGTCAGCTGTCAAGTGATTAATATTTTGTTTGGTTTGCCATTTCATCATGAACAGGTTGACAAAAGAACAACGCTTGCAAATCGTGCAAATTTTTTTCGAAAGTAATGGTTCAGTTCGCGAAGTTCACCGCAAGCTCCGTCAATTTTATGGTCGACATAATCGTCCATCAGAGCAATTAATTCGGTTAACCATGAATGGACCTGTCAATTGGCCACCAAGATCGTGTGATTTGACACCATTGGATTATTTTCTTTGGGGATATGTGAAGTCGCTCGTCTACGCCAACAAACCAGAAACGTTAGGGGACTTGGAAGCCAACATTCGTGGCGTTATTGCCAACATACGGCCCCATATGCTCGAAAAAGTGGTTGAAAATTGGACCTGTAGAATTGGCTATATTCGAGCCAGCCGCGGCGGCCACATGCCCGAAATCATATTTAAACATTAATGGCATAAAATTATCCCTCCAATAAAGCCAAATTGATGGACATTAAAACGATTTTCTTGTGTTTTTTTCAATTCGAAGTTCTATACCTCAATAAAAAACACCCTTTACTTTTGGAAAATGTCCAGTGATCCATAAAGTTTCTCCGCAGCACCCTCTATGTGGGTGAGGTAAATGGAAGCGATTAAAAAGTGAATTTCGTGGTTACAACAGTTTTGCGCACATGCCACTGCATTCCTAACACCTCATCATTAATAACACTGTGCCACAGTCGAAAAACTCTGGGAAGTGATATTATTTTTCTTGTAGGTTTTGTCGAGTAGAATAAGATTCTGTGTTTGAAATTTGCCAGACAACCCCAAAATCTTGAGTTACGGGTAAAAGAAGAAGAAATCTAGAGCTTTTGAACGATATATAGCTTATGTTGTTGAACAGTCGCTGTGAAGCCACCTGAAGAAGACTTTGACAGGTAGGAAATTATGATAGTGGTAGTGTGGAGCCAATTCATAAATGTCACCATGCCATTAGTAAATAAAATTACATTCAATAAGGAGAATATCCCAGTTCAAATGAAAACTTTGAACAAATTTTATTTGCATTTTTGCTCAATTCAGTTTGAAATGGTGTAGAATTATTTCAATTGATCTCAAGTCCTTCGGTTAACAAGATTTTCCAGGAAATTGGTTTAAAGTCTTGTGTGGCTTTATGACGAATATCCATGTGTATCGTATTAGCAGACTATCGTTAGTATGGGATTAAAATCGAAACTGTCGAAGTAAAATTTAAATAGGACTTATGGCATAACTGCTCCCCAGACTCAGTTTGATGGATTCACCCCGCCCCCTCCCCTCTCAACCATCATGATGCAATAGCCAGCCATTGAAGTGGCAATCTGTCATCATTCCAATTTGATTTAGTTTTGAAAAAGCGTATTTAAAATGCAAATGATATTATTAAATTCCTTTAACAAAATAAACTCCGATAAGGCGATTCCGATAAGGATATTTGGGGATAGTAGTTTATGGGTGTGTGAGAGTGTGTCTTGTAATTACTGATGAATATTAAATGCAACACACAAGTATTCCCTTCAACATTGGCATGCAACAACATGGAAATGGAAATACTTTGAAGTTCTTATGCGAATAAACGTAAATTGCAACATGGGATATTGTATGCGTATATGTATGTCTATTTGTGTGTGTGTGTGCATAAATATATATTTATAAGTCAAATCAGATTCATACAAATGTTGGCACGGTTTTCACAGTCACTCACCCAATTACTTTCTACATCCACTGCAGAGGTGCGCCATTTGTGGTCTAAGGATTCCATTAAATGCGTTCCACCGTTTGCACTCTTGGCTGTGGCACCGTTGCGTACCCAGCAATGCATAAATGCATTCGCATTTCGGTTTTTACAACAAACACCAGTTACGCTTTAACTTCACCGCAGAAAATCCCGTATAAATTTCAGGCATTCTTCATCGGCACACACGCACTTCTCAGGGGAGTTGGGAAGGTTGGGGTGGCGGCTCCATTTAATTTACATTCTATAATCAACATTTAAATGAAAAATCCTTGGCTACCGCTCCAGCAGAGGAGTTGAGCACACAAGCTGTGCTTTTATATTTGGTTATGCTTTCATATTTCTGCCCGCAGTGAGGGATACTTCTTGTGGCTGTGAGAGCAGTTGAATTGACACCGGAGCCCTCCTTTTTGGAATCTATTGGTTCCAGTGGCCGTGTATTTAATATGTTGTGCTGTGTCTGTGGCAGCCTTTGTGGTGATCGGGCAACTCTTTTCGTTTCCTTTGCTTTGTTTGAGCTCTTAAGTACTTGATGATGACTGCTGAGGCCGTCCCATGTTGACAGACAAACAGCCGTTCAAGATGTGGCAGGACACTCTTACGTTTGTTACTGGTCGCCAGCTTCATCAAGGGGGCGGTAGCCTAGCCGGGTATTTGAGTGTAGGTCCTTGTGCTCGAGAAGTGTACTTAAGTTCAGATATTTATGTACGAGTGTGAGTGCGAGTCGGGTATGAGTACGAGGACGAGTATGTGGACATTTATCTGACTGCAATGCCATCTGATTATGATTTTTATACGACACTTTTGTTGTGATTTATTTGGCCATTCGACAATTTATGCCGCATAAACAGGAGGGGCGTCGATGGCTTTTAAATTATCTGCAAAACCATTCAAATTGTTGTGAGTGAGTGTGCGTGTGTGGGGTTCTGATTGTTTTTCCACAACCCCCACAGATGCAGACAGTTGCTTTTTATGGGAATTTCGTCCAGATCTTGTAAGCAAAAGGGGTCAGCATCATCGAAAAGTGAGACAATACAGCAAGGGGTACAGAGTATAGAGTTATTATTAGAGTGGCCCACAATTATAAAGAAAATCATTTTTAAATACTTGAGATAATCAGCACGTTACTGTTAGGAAGGTGTTTAGGAAGTTGTTAGTATTCTACCTCTGGTATGAGTGCATTTTTGTAGACTACCTGAAGACTATTAACGATATATATTCATTTTTACAAATTCTTTATTCAATTTAAACAAATTCTTTATTATAATCCAACTAAGCAATGGAAACATAATTTATATTTTAATTTTATATATTAGGTAAGTCAAACAACCTCCTTGACTACTATACAATAGGCTGGGTCGCGGCCCATACTAGTGGAAAAAACAATTTCCAGTCACCTCACGAAAATGTAGTTTGTTTAATGATGATTTGATCGTTCCTAGATCAAGTCGTCTGTGAGCTAAACGATCCCGAAAACACATCTAAAAATCGTGTATTTCCCTTTTAACAAAATTTGTGTACAAAATTTTTCTCTGAATTATGAACATGATGATTATCAGTGGGATAATGACGTCGTTGAGTTGATAATTTAAAAGAATATGTTTTTCAGAACCAACATTCTCAAACTAATTTTGCGACGTCATTTTCCCACCGATATGCATCATTCTTAAAGCGTTGATTCAAACTGTTAATGTCTTAAAAATCCGCTCACGAAATGTACCCACGAAATACAATTTTTATACGAGTTGTACCTTTGAAAAAATACCTCGCTATCATAATTTGGCATATTTTTAAAATATTCCCGTATTTAATTATTTTGGGCCACACTTCTGAAAATACATAATGTACACGTAGACGTATACATGCACAATGCGTAGGTAATAGAGTTGTCAACACCGCAGTCCTTTAGGTCAGCTCCATTACTATGCCTAGGTCAGCTGTCAATAACATGACTAGATTATCGGCAAATTCCGAAATATGGATATCGATTTATGATGTTCACATAAGAAATAGAGTTCATAATTTATTATTTCTTTAGAATGGCGTTTAAGTTCACACCAGAATAGGTGCATCTTAAATTCATTAAAAAACATATGTTTCAAGGGCAGGGGCAGGCAGGGATTGTCCAAATGTCTTATCTCTTTTAAATGTAAATATGAGTTGACATCTAAAGAAAACCTAGAATGGCGGCGATGGCGTTACATACCATTAACACAATGAGAGTGGGTCAGGTATATAGAGTGGGAGGGTATATTTCATTTGGACAGGCAAACAGTGTAAATCATTGAAGGAGTGACTTAACACCCTAAGTATGTTTGGACCAAATCCATTTCATGACTTTTTAACCTGTTTGAGCCATGTCCGTCCATCTGTCTGGCTGGTGTACACGATAACTCTCGAAATGAGTTAAGGAATCCATTCAAACTTTACAAATGGTAAAATTGCTTCGACCCTTCTGGTACCTCCCACACAAATGGCCCTTAACCCTATGTTTAATTAAAACAAATGTAGCTTACACACGGATATTCGGAATCAATTATATTTTGGTATTCTTTATAATCACTTTAAGTGTATTTAAATATGACCACGCCTCATTCAGTACCTCCCACTAAACTACGTAAAAGTAAAGAAGTTATAACTTCTATATGGATGATCGGAATACTATGGAATTGGCAATGCTTTTATAGAAGTTGCATGCATGTGGAATATGAGCGATATTGCCACACCCCTTCTGGTACCTTCCACACAAAGTGGCATAAGCTTTGTTTGAGATAAAAGCGTTCATACAGATACTCGACATCTGTTGCCATTTATGCCTTCTAGTACCTACCACACAATTGTCCGTATCCTAGGTAAAATTTTTTTTTTAACTTCTATACTACTGCCTGGAATCCACTATGACTTTATATTTGATCATGTTTTTATTGTTTTTTTTTTTTTTTTAATGGTTTATAAATGTGGAAGTTGGGACCATGTGTGACGAACCTTCTAGTACATTGCACACTAACCATGTGGCCCTAAGTAAAATGTAAGTCCATACATATGTTTTCTGAAAGTGAGGGTATATATAAGTCAATTTATCCGACAGACGTTTTATTCGGACATATATATGGTGCTATCTAGACGATCATTTATCAATCTTCAGAAGATGAGATGTTTTTTCTACACTACTTTTGACACCTGCTCGATCTTTCTCTGTGTTCGTTATTAATGTTTTTTAGCACTTATAATTGTCCAGGTGAGTGATTGACCAAATGTGATCAGAGGTGATATATAGAACAGGCTTGAGTCAGCAAAACTGCAGTGGACTGTTATTCTCTATCTGTCCCCATTCACCTCCCCAGAAAATATTCTGACTTTCACGGTGGTTTCAATGCAATATTTTGGCGTACATTGATGTTTATAAAATTGAACTTTATCTTCGAAACTTACATTCTTAAATCGAATTATTTTTAGATCTGTAAATGGTCCTCAAAGGGTTAACTGAGATTCCAATGAAAGTTAAGATTTTTAGCTCTTCTACGATTTCTCAAATATTTTCCATTAAAAAGATCTCTTGTGAAATACATTAAAATATTCTAGAAATAAGAGCTATTTTCCTTGTTGGGATATTGGGAGAACTTTTTTGAGTTGTTTGTATTTATATTCATAAAACTTTGTTAAATTGGTTAAGAACTTATAAGATCGACCAAGTTCAGAATCACGACTAACCGTTTTTTCGCCCACAAATCCTTTGGTCCTTTAAAAAAAGTTTCGATCTCCTCATCCCTATGGACCGGGGATTCTAAGAAGCCTATATTTCCCCCTTTCATTAATTTTAGTGCTGACTAAATTGTCAACGAGTCCATTTCAGACTCTGATCATTTTCCAAGTGGAACTGATGTCGACTGATGTGATATGGCAGTCCTGCTGCAAGATATGGAGAGTTGTTAGAATAGATTTTTATTGTTGCTTTCGAGCACATAAAACTCTCCCATAAAGACCATTACGAAGCGAGCGAACATATAATATTTCCAATTGATGTGTTCAGCCACATAAGTCAGTCGACATTGATGCTGATGCTGCCGATGCTGACGATGATGGAGGCAGTGCAGTGGCAGATGGACTCATAACATTGACTGTGGACGACCATTAATGCCATGGAGCGAGTGTAATGCGATACAGAGCGATGGGAGAAAGAAGTGAATGTTTA
Source organism: Polietes domitor (assembly GCA_947397865.1). Lineage (NCBI taxonomy): Eukaryota > Metazoa > Arthropoda > Insecta > Diptera > Muscidae > Polietes > Polietes domitor. Next base: position 176,840,739 of record OX377621.1, on the reverse strand, counting down.
TATTTTATTTACGTCCATGTTGTGTGTGCCATGCGAATGTGCTTTAAATTGATTTAAATCAATAAGTTTGATGTTAATGGTTAGTTGGAATTGCAACCACAATGCAGCAGCCACAGCTAGATGATGTATCCGCTCCCAGCCAGAGGATGTCAATTGTGTGTGTGTGCGTGTTTGTTTGAATGTGGCTTGCAACAAGGAATCATTTGAATGCTGGCATATTGCACAGCACAGAATACATTCCCCACTCGTTTGTCGTTTCTTTTATTTAATATAAAATTCAAAAGAAAAATTTTATGTAGATTTTAGCTCGACAGCATGGGCCGAGGGAGTGCCGGGGTCAGGATGCTGCAAAGATGTCAGCCAACAATGAACATGGAAATGTACTGAACTTGCAAGCGCAGATTCTGCTCCCCTGCTCCTGCAGCCTGAATAATATGTGTGGGTGGGTGTGTGGACATACGAAGATGAGCTCCATATGCGGATGTCGTTTGTAAACCTTAGACTAGTTTTATAGTTCATTTTTGCTCAGGGGAGTGGCGTTGGCGGTGGCCGTGGTGGTGGCTGTGGCGTATGCATATGTGGATATATATCGTTTCTCGATCTCAGCAATCCGCACTTGCAGGCGCTGTGTGTAGGGTGTTGTTGTGTGGCAGCTTCTTACACACATGCCACACGTGGGAGATTCCCTGTGTGTTCTCGGTGCTCAGTGTTTTATTGAAGTCCTACTTTTCGCACATTACACATATTTCGTCCCGGCATTTCATTTCATTTCTTTTCTTTTAGCCATGCTCAGAGGGGGGACGCAAGAAATATGTTTGCATGGGTAGCGGCAACAATAGCAATAGCAAGAGCAACAACAACTACAAGGACAGCACCAACAGCAACTGGGGATAAGCCTAAGAGTAAAACTACATTCGTACTGCCTGCCACCACAACGAGCTGAGTGTGCGAGTGTGTGTATGAGTTTGTTATAGCCTACTGCCACAGCCCAGTCACTGCCACTGCTACTGCCACTATAACTACTGCTGTTGTTGTTGCTGTTGGCGCTGCTGCTGTTGCTGTTACAACATGTACATAGTTTGTTTTCTTGAGAAAGTTTAATTAAAATTTTCGAAAAGTTTCTTAATTAAATTCACAGTTTGAAATGTTGCATAAACATGTGTTGAAATAAATGTAGCAAAAAACAAGGAAACCGTTTCGACAACAACAAAAAAGCATTTCCTGTTGTCCTCACCCTGCCCTGGCTGCCTGCCTGCCTGCCTGCCAGCCATCTCCCCTCTTCCCCGCTGTCCCCTCAATACAATGCAATGCAAAAGATGCCATAATAACTACAAATTCTATGGTGTCGTAAATGCTTTTCGCATGTGTGAATGCATTTAAATAATAATCAAAATTTGTTTTGTATGCATATGTGTGTGTGGATGTGTGTGTGTGTTTATGCACATTTAAATGAATGTGTAAATGTGTGAATGCCTGAATGAATGGATGAATGAATTCCTTTCAATTGCATCTTGTTTATGCCACATTCAACATAAATCACTTGACTGACATCAAAAGGAAGCCTCAGTGATTCGACTGATGAAGTGTGCAGACGAATCCGGGTGTTTTCATTCCAGTCTCAACAATCCCAACCTAAACCCAATATCTACACCTCCACCTCCTGCTCCATGCCCAGAACAAACCCGACTTTAATTCTACGTTTAATTATGCGAACTTCTCAAGCGTATGAATTATGCGTAACATTCAGCAAAGAATAAAATTATCATTAATCATAGTTTTAAAACAAAAACAGAGGAATCCCTCTGGCTGCTGCAAAACAAACCCACACCCACCCCCTCTCCCATCCACCTCGTCATCCAAGAACAGGGAAAAAACAACACTAACGTTGAACTAATTTAACAGCCAAGGTCAATTCTAGCATAAATCATTAATAAACATGAACAGCTACGGCCGGAAAAGGTCACCGAGTGCGTATGAGTGATGTAAGAGTTCAAAGATTTTGGGACGAAAGTCATCTCAGTCATGGCTCATGCACGAATAGAGGCCGTAACAACTCCGAAAACTCGGCACAGTGAACTATTTGTGTTTAAATGGAAAATCTATGAAAACTTTAAATTTTAAGTTTAACTCTGGGTGTTATCTACAGATTTTTCTAGACAATCTGCTGAGATATGATTGAAGAGAATCTGAATATTACTACTTGTATTTTCGTTTACGGAATATCTGTAAGTTGGATTATAAGGATTTGGAATGTTACTTTGGTTAGATTGTGTGGGTAGCATATTTCCTTACAGAGAAATTAATTGAAATTGAAGGTGAGAATCGATTCTTCATCCCAAAAATATATGTACTTCATCTACTACGTCAGTGAATACTATTCCCTGGTTCGGGTTCAGGTTTTATTGGAAAGTTGGTTTAACTTTGTCATTTCATAATGGAGCATTCATATGACTACCACCTCTGGCTCTGCAGTTCCTCATCCGATCAACCCAAGAAGTGCGAGAAATGTTCAGTCCCTGAGAACGATGACGAGTTGCTGTTGATGGATGTTATTGGACATTCTCAACCACAGCAGCAATGTTTTCTATTGAACGATCCATTTTCATGACGTTTAGTTTGTGAAGTCCGATCTCTTCTCGAAAATTTTCCACGTAAATTTAAGTAAGTAAGTTTCTAATATTTCCCAATTTTTTTCGAGCATATAGCGTCACATTTTGCAAATGTCAAACATAAACCTAAAAATAAGAATCAAAATGAATATGAATGAATATCAAATTGAAATATTTTATATTTATTTAATTTTAACTGGAATAATAGCCCATTTAAGCAGCCAAACTTGTTGGGAATCTAAGAAGACGGCTATATTTTTGGGAGTACTTTAGAGTGATTTTGAGGTCGTAGGAAGAAAATTTGGGGCACTGATATAAACTCAACTAGATGGTGCTAATTAAATTGAAATCATGTATGACTTTCCACCATTAGAGCAAAAAGTAGACCATACTACATATCAAATACAAATGGGATCGACGAATCTACTGCGTTATCAACGAAACCATTAGAAATATTCGTTTACTTTAGATTTTGCTCTTTGGCAATGGTTGACCTAGCCAGGGCGCATTTATCGTGGTCAAGGCATTGAACTGGGAAAGTGGAAATAATTTCAAAAAATGTGTTTGTGGGGCAAATTTCTTGAGTTTTCTTGAATAAGCTATATTTCGATCGAAGGATCCAAGTTTATTGTTTTCAAATCCAATGAGAAAGTAAAAATCTGTTGATAACCTACAGATTCTTGTTCTACTCGACAATATCTACCAGAGAGTTTTTGGACTGTCGTGCCCAGTCAGCAGTTCAAGAAAAATGTTGGGACCTTGGTGTGTTGATGCTTTATTCTCACTCTCTCTCTTTGTCTCTAATTGGTCTACTTCATACACACTGTGCTCCGGTGCGTATGAGTTCCACAGATTTATTGTGGTCACACACGGCGTATGAGTACTGAGCAATTGTCATAGTGTCATAGTCATACACACCAACTCACCTACAAATCCACATTAACAAGCACAAATTCCAGCCAAAACTTGAAACACATTAAAAAATAGTAAAACAACATTTTTATATGAAACATAAACATCTCCATCAAGTACCGTGATGATGCGGGGGTGCGAGGCAACTTTATGCGTTCGAGGAAACCTTAAAAGGTATTCGGTGTTCTTATCCGCAACTCGAACTCTGCCGGGATGAGGACAATAGCCTGAATGCACAAGGAAATTGCCGTCTTAAGGTGTGAACAAGCTCCCACATCGAGGCAGGTACTGAATATGGGATACACATGCACACTAGGGTGAGTTTTTTTACGGCGCAATTTTAGACTCACCTATCATGTGGTAGCTGCTGATAGAACCAGCATAAAAAGTCATATGTGTGGGTGATTTGAAGACACACCTTTTCTCGAAAAAATAATTATGTAAATGGTTTCAAATATTCGCATTTCAAGAAATTTTAAAATGATTTGAATATATTTGATTTAAATTTATATTATAAATATTATATTTTGCTTCTATAAATATAAATAAGATTTCAAATATAAAAATATTAGATAAGATAGTTCCTCGTTTTTGTGATTTTATAGCAACATACATATATAAAATAGCAACAAATAAAAATATATAAATAATAGATAAGATAAGATAATATTTACCTTTTGTGATTATACGTGATATTGATATTCTCTCATAAAAAACAATTTGAGACTGATTTGAACAAATATTCTCGCGGAAATTATTGGAAAATATGTGAATTTTAAACACAATTAATTTGCAAATTTGTTTTACGAAATTTGAAAATTTAGTAGAAATTTCAAATTGAGATATATTTAAAAATGTTACACGTCAAAAATTGTACCATTTTGGTAATTTCTAAGAATTTTTTGTTGACCACGACCCTACAATAGTATTGGACTTATAAATATATACCATTTTAACATGCAACATTAGTATCATTATTTCGACAAGAAAAATTATAAAATTTAAAATTTAATTTAAAAATGTCAGCCCAATTTCCTGTTGAACATTTTAGACGCTAGAAAAATCCATGCCTGTGGTTTTATCGTATTGTCCATTGTCTATTTGCTTTTGCTAGAGCCGAGTGTAAATTAAAAAAAAAGTGAAAAAAAATCTCACCCTAATGCACAATGATGTGTCCACAAATGTACATACAGCCTAGAATTGGAAATGGAAATATGATGTTCAACATGTTCTCTGCATATTAGCAACAGTGTCGACAGTGTTCTCGAGTGACGAACGTCGCACTCACACACACCTACACGTTCATTCAAATACATACACAAGACGATATTAAGGTTATTAACAAGATTTTCAAACAAGAAATGTTCTCAAGAAATACAAAATCATTTTTATTATTATTATTTTGGTACTAATGTCATCAAAATTTGAACACGCGTGCTTCTGCATGCATACATAGAGACATACATATGTCTGAGGTGTGCTTATTTGTATGGCTAGAAAATGTTAACATTTGTGTTGCCTTTTTCAATGTGGGCGTAGGGAATATATACATATGTAGACATGTACACATATATGAACAGAAAAGGAGAACAAAAACAAGCCATGTCAGCATTCATTACAACATCTAAGGAACAAAACTGGCAACGAAACTCAATAAAAAGCTTTCAAATTGATTGGCATCATACAGTGGAAAACACGTTTGTTAGTTTACAACTCTGTCTCCCTCCCTTCGCAGAGGCAGACCAGAGACAGACAGAAAGAGAGACCTTTGCATTGATATTTCAAGAAATATGAACAAAACATAGACAAATACACACACGCAGACACACTCACACACTCACTCACTTATGTAGCAGGAGACAAAGCAACGACTCCAATTGTATAAAATACATGTTATTTAACAATAAAAAAAGACACACTATTCGTACTTGGAGTCGTACTCGCAGTCGCAGTGGTAGTTGCACAGTCACACTCACATTCATTTAATGTTTAGGTTACAGGAGAACAACATCCAATAAATTTCAATTGAAGTTAATGTCGCACTGTACTTAAATACAAATATAAGTGCATGTGTGTGTGTGAGTATGAGTGCATGTTTGAATGAATGTATGAGTGTGCGAGGAGGGTATGTACGACATGCCTACAAGACTATTGACCTCCACATGCATAAAACAACAGAGGCAAGCCAACACTTCCTGGTTCAACATTATATCCTACACAAACCCATGCACATACACGCATTCGTACACCCAGTCCAACGACTGTATTGTCCTCTAGCGACACTGCCTCCACAAAGTCTACGTACAGTAGTTGAGTTGCTATGCTAATACGACAGACCTTTAAGCGGAGGATAGTGACAAAAACAAAAAGTTGAGGGAAATAAAAATATGGAGAAAACGCGAAAGAATTTAGTCGTCAAAGAAAACATCATCACAGAAATGAAGGATAATTGGGAAAACGTTATACAACAAATAGACGCATTTTATGTTGCTGTATCATTTTCCCTTACCCTTAGGTTGGATTGTATATTAAGGTTGTCACTCCTTGAGATATTCAACGTAGGTCACAGAAAGTGTATATATTCTGGGTCGCGGTAAAATCCTGAGACAATCTAGCCATAGATGTTGAATTTAAATTTTCCATGATTGTAAATCGTTTGGGATCGAAAATGGCCGAAATCGGTGCAGAGGGAAGTGAGTTTCCGTCACAACTACTGAAAATAATTTGAGTATTGCTTGAAGATATTCACTTCAGCACATTGCTCTTATTGCGTGAACGAGCAAATAAAAGTGATTTTTTGAAAAAATCATATTTTAGGTACAATGGGATAACAAGGGATAAAAATGGTACCACCCAGACGACAAGAACAGAAACATGAAATTCGGTGTGCACATCCCTCTAATTGCGTAGACACATAAAATATCTGAGTATTTTTAAATTTGTACTTTGAAGTGATCAAAAGGGAAAATAGGGATAAAAATGGTACACACTATATGGCTGAAGTTAAAATCATAAACTGCTGTGCGTACACTCTTCTGAATGCATAGATTCGAAAAATGCCTTTTATAGAAAATTGTACTTTTAGTGAAAAACGGGACGAAGTGGAAAATAATGGTACCAAAAAAAAACGCCAACAACAGAATCATGAAAATCGATGTGTACATCAGCCCTTTCATTGGTTATAATGGATATTTTTAAAGTTGTACTTTTAAAGGGGAAAAGAGGGATAAAAATGGTACTGACCATATGGATGAAGCTAAAACCATAAACTACCGTGTGTATACTCCTCTGGCAGCGAAGATTCGTAAAATAAAGGATTTTTCGAAATTTATACTTTTAGGGAAAAGCGGGGGGAAGGGGATACCAATCAAGCGACAAGAGCTGCAAACACGAAATTCGGCTTATACGTTGCTCTGAATGCGTATACGCGAAAAATACAATTATACGTATTTCTAGGTTCAAAATGGGAAAAGGGATCCAATTGACGCGTACATAATGGCTCCAGCTGGAAGCACAAAATTCTGTATATATTATTTTGTCTATGTCTAGTTTGTAATACTAAACAAATATCGCTATTTGCATAAAAAATATAAAATTAACTGATCAAGGACACTCTCGGCAGTATGCCGAAAAAAAACAATTTTTTATATCCATCCACAGATTGAATGTTTTTAATCTGAAATCCACTACTGTATGTACAGTTTTGTGCTGCATTTTATGTATCGTATGTATGGCCACATGTAGGTTAGAATTCTTCTGTCCAAGACTTTGCACTACAAAAGACAACAACATCAACAATAAACATTAACAAGTGTTGTGCGCCGGTGTTTGTGTGTGTGTGTGTGTGCGGGAGATGGAGAAGGAGGAGGCCGTCGCCTTCGCACAAACACTTGCACGGGTCCACACACAAATAACAATGCAAGCCATGAATTATGCAATTTTGTGCAAATGAAACTTTTTTCCCAGCAGCAAGCGTTGGAATGAATACCCACTAACATACATAATACCTACGAACACACACATTTACACATTTACACACAACCACACATAGGAACATTCTACTCGTGCAGCACAATGCATTTTTGCACCCATCAGCGACATTCTGAAACTACAATTACACATACGCACACACACACACACGCACACCCACCCATACACTTGCACTTGAAGAGACAGCCATAGCCATGCATATTCCTCGCATTCATGGGAATACACAAAATATTTGTTGTGCCTTCCACTTGGGCTGTGTGGCAGTAAGTACGACTGACTCACACGCAAGCAGACACGCGTGGAATTCTAAAAAATGGGGAAAAGCCTTGCTAACGGCTCATGTTGATCTGCGTGTCTCTGTGTGTGTGTGTTTGTGTGAAACGATTGTAGTCTTAGCGTGTGTGTTTGTTTGTGCCTCATGTGGCAACCGCATATATTCATTTATGCACTCGCGTCGCCGCACACCCTGCACATGCCGCACAGACAGACAACTCACTTACTGGCACAGTCACTCCTCCGTCAGTTACATTCTTAACCCATCACGGACAAGTATTAGTGTAAACTTTGCGACAACTCTGCATATTAAATGCATTCAATGTGAAACTACACGATTTTCACATACTTGTATTATGTACACATGTACACACACACGCACATACATGTGTTCAGTATGTCGGTATGTTCGCTAACCGTTGAATGCAACAGCGAAGAAAAAAGGAAGAAGATCCAAACGCTCGAGTAGTGTGTGTACTGACAACTTGTCGAGTACTGCACTCGTACGACTCTGAGCAAATTTAAATAGGAAGTGACGAATGTAAACAGAGGTGCAACCGTTCAGCTACGAATGGTAAATACAGCCGCCATAATCACCGGTGAATTGTGGCAACTTTGTAATAAAATATGATTATGTCACCAGTTTCTCCCCCCGTCCTTCAGACATACATATATATGTAGGTATGCATGCATGGCATGTATGCATATATGTTATTCATATGTCCACGTGTTGGCCACTACAATAAAAGAGATCATAATGGGGTAGTACATATCTAAGACTGTTAGTTTTCTTGTCAGATGTTTCAAAGGGATTAAAGGGAACAAGGGAATCAAAGTTCAGATGTCAAAGGGATCAAAGGTTCGATGTTGGAAGTTCAAAGTTCGATGTTCGAATTTCAAAGTTCAAAGTTTGATGTTCGATGTCCGAAGTTCTATGTACTAAGTTAGATGTTCGAAGTTCGATGTTCGAAGTTCAAAGTTCGATGTTCGAAGGGATTAAAGGGATCATAGTTCAAATGGATTAAAGGGATCAACAGGATCAGAGGACAAAGGTCATATGGATTAAACGGTTCAACAGACTCAAAAGGATCAATATGTCCAGTTGGTTTAAAGGGGTCAATATGTTCGAAGGGATTAGCAGGGTCATATGTATCAGAGGTCAAAGGTCATAGGTCAAATGGATTAAACGGATCAACAGAATCCAATGGATTAAAGGCATCAGATGGATCAGGGGTCAAATGTCATAGGTCAAAGTTAAAGGGATGAAAGGGATTACAGCGATCAGATGGATCAGGGGTAAAAGGTCAAAGGGATCAAAAGGGATAAAAGATCAGATCATCAAAGGGATTAAACGGATGAAGAGTATCAACGGGATCAAAGGTCAGAGGGATTAAAGAGAACAAAGGTCAGAGGTTCGAAGTTCCATGTACGATGTTCAAAGAGATCAAATGGCTGTTCGAAGTCCGATGTTCAAAGTGATGTTCGAAGTTCGGTGTTCAAATCGATCAAATGAATGTTCGAAGTTCGATGTTCAAAGCGATCAAATGGATGTTCGATGTTCGATATTCAAAGGGATAAAATGGATGTTCGAAATTCGCTGTTCAAAGAGATCGAATGGATCAGATGTGAAAGGTCAGAGCTCAAGGGTCAGAGTCTGGAATAAATAATGGAAAGAATTGTTTCCTCCAACTCCGCCTCAACAAATCATTGAATTGAACAAAGTTTTCCTAACTGAGATCTCCTCTTTGTGCAGTTTGGCACAACCCTTTCGTAGCAGCTATAAAGCTTTACTTTCATTTTCCGTTTTCCGTTTTACGTTTGTTGTGAATGAAGTTGCTTTGTGTTGTGTTTGTTATTAAATAATTATGCTCGTATTTTAATAAACTCTACCCTCGCCCCATTTGGCACCGTTGTTGGAGACGCGTAATGTGATGAGATGTGAGGACGATGGGATGGGGATGGGAGGGAGAGGCAGCATAGCAATGGAGTCAATTAAAGTAACCCCTTTTTTCCGGGCGCTAAAGGACCCCGGTTATGTTGCTGAGGAAAAAAGTGCTCGTAAAATATTTTCAGAAAATAATAAAAGTGAAAAATTTGCATAATATGTAAAAAATTCCCTTTGTATGCATAACTTTGTTGTACTATAAATCTTTGATTTATCCTTAGGATTCCGGCTCAGTGTTGCTCGTAAAGGCAGTGGTGGCAGTGGCACTGGCGGTAGCGGCAACGGCATCAACATCATAATCTCCTCCGAGTACTTGGAGTCGGTATGAGTTGGGGTGGTATGAGTTCGTGTGTATGTGTGTTTGTACAAGAGTGAATAACTAATAATTGTAAGTTAAGTATGTCATAATTTTGCTATTAAGTAACACTTTAAACACGTACACTCACACAAACGCACACTCTGACACCGAAACAAACAAACAAAGGAGCGAACGAATAGAATGGAATGGAACCCTCTAAGCTTTTTTCTGGTGTTGGCTGAACAAAGTCAAGTCAAGAATCCTTTTGTTATTGTTCAATTACCGTTATATCTTCAAAATAATACTGTCGAACCTCCGTTGTTTCCCCCCTTTGCGTTGCAATACTATCAATAAAACAGCAACAGCACCGGCAGCAACACCAACACCAACATCGACACCGACATCGGCAATAGGTTTAAACAAAAAAGTGAACAACTCGTGAAAGAAGGACCTTTTCTGCAGCCGTGTTTTCTTTTTTGCTCGATTTCGTTTCTTGTGATTTTTTTCCCATACATTTACTTTTATTTAAATTTTTAAGGATCGGGGGGTGTTGCTGTTGATTTTGCCTGATACTGCGTGTGTATGTGTGTACGTTGAGCCCTTAGCCTTTGTCTTGCTTACATTGCCGCTGGGGTTTCTGCTCACCGCTAGTGGGGAACGAGTGAGTGGTGCCACAGCCACAGCCATTGCCATCGCCCGTCTTGTGATATTTTGGCATGCAAATTTTAAGCGTTTTTTATTTTTCATTTGTATACATTTTGCCATTTATTCAATACCAAATGCCATCATAACGTCGTTCGGGAAGAATACGTGGCAAAAAGGTTCAACAATGGCATCGAGGGCGAAGAAAAAGTTTCGAGCAACAATATGCCTGTAAACTGCTCTTAAAAAACGGCCGTCTGGGCGGGGGCCGAGGTGTGTCTGAGGGAGATGTGGCAAGGAAAGTAAGAGTAAGTAGACTCGGTTCAATATTTTTTCCAATGTGCGTGTGTGTGTGTTTGTGTGTTGCTTTCTTATAAATTTCTTATTTTATATTTTATTCGATATTGTTTGTTAGGGGTGACGTTGTTGTTGTTGCTGCTGTGACTGTAATACGCTGCCTGGGTTTTGGTTTGTTGACGATGTGCTGTGGCATAGAGTAATATTATTATTTGATAAAGATGGTAAGCGTAACGAAAACACATTTTGCCAGTTAAAAGGGGTCGTTAGTAAATAAAATATGCGCACGTATTCACGCAGTGCGACGCGATGTCTTGACATCGACTGCTCCGCCGACAGCCTCGCAGCATATTCCGTCTGCCGGTTCGTGGCCTTCCTTCGCTCCAAATTGATTCCCTACAATTTCTCGGAAATTGTAACCTTTTAAGATGTTGATGTTGCTGCTGCTGCTTTTGTTGTTCGCTCTCCTCCTGCGTTGTTGCGTACACACATACATATGTAAGTGTGTATACATATACATGGATATGTATGTATAGTTGGAATATAGGCCTTGCGAGGATAGTAGTTACACTGACGGGCGAAAGTATTGGCCGCAGAATTAATTTGGGTTTGATTCCTCTATTTTTTTTCTTTCTACTGTCCCAAAGCCTGGTAAGAGTTTACTGTTGTTCTTGACTGATTCTTTTGGTTTCGAAGAATGTTTAGTAATGTTTATAGGTTCTTTGCGGGCGTGACAACTACTCCCACATTGTTGAATAAATAATTCGGTTGACTCACTAATCTATATATATAAAAGAGTTGCGTTACTGACTGACTTATCATTGACCAGCCCCCAGACAAAACGGCTGAAGCCAGGGTCATGAATTTTTCAAGGTAGTTCCCAAATATAACGTAGACGTCGACTAAGAAAGGGTTTTACGAAATTTGTACTTTTAGGGGGTAAAATGGGACCAAAAGGGATAAACATCGAACCTTCGTCCTGACTAAACGGTCGTAGCTAGAAACATGAAATTCGGTGAGTTCCTTGCAATGACCATGCAGACGAGCTACAAATGGGGATTTTTCGAAATTTGTACTTTTAAGGAAAAGGGATAAAAATGGTACCAACTAAAGTATTGCAGCTAGAATCTTCAAATTTGATATGTAAGTTCATCTGATCATGTACAAGCGCAGAAAAATTGGATCTTCCGAAATTTGTGCTTATAAGGCGTGAGCGGGACAAAAAGGGATAAAAATGGTACCAACTAAAGTATTGTAGCTAAAATCGTGAAATGTGGTATGTAAATTCCTCTCACCACAGAGAAGCGCAATATAAATGCAATTTGAACTTTTAACGGTTGCGCGGGACAAAAAGGGATAAAAATTGTACTAATTTAAGTATTGCGGCTATAGTCGTGAAATTTGGTGTGTCAATTCCTCTGACAACGTAGAAGAACAAATCCATATTGGGAGAGCGGGACAAAAAGGAATACAAATGGTACCAACTTTAGGATTACAGCTAGAATCATGAATTTTAGTATGTAAATTCCTCTGACCATGTAGAAGCACCATCAAAATGGATTTTTTTTTTTCGAATAAAAGGCTCTGCGGTTATAATTTTTTGTTAAAAAACTGGGTAGAAAATGATATAATATATATATACGAATGGAGTTCAGCTAAAACAGCGCACATCGACAAGCACATTCCTTTGGCTGTATATGAGTGCTATGTTTCAAATTTACTATTTTAGAAAAGAAATTCAAATAAGTACTGTCCTAAAACAGCGACGGCTTTTTCGCGTGCGAAGCAGCGGGTACTGCTAGTCAAATAATAAAAATTCAATTTAATTTTAGGTCGGTGTAAAAATAGTTAATATACCTATAAATACTTTCTGGTCATATATCGGTAATTCCATATCAAACCGGCCGAACGTAATAATTTTTCTGATTTGAAATGGTTTTCTACTGTTTTGCGTTGAAGAATAGAAACACCATATTTATGACTCCACTTTTAGACAGCAATAGTTTTTAAGACACTTCTCCATTCAAATTCAAAGATTCAAGTTTTATACACAAAATGTTCTTGGATTTTTATTGAGAGCTTTTCGTCGCGAAGTCATGAGCTCATGATTGGAGTGTTGGATCTTTCTATTGAGTACAAGCCCCAAACAGTCCTAAAACATTATTATTATTAGGATTGGGATTGCACTCATTACACATATCTGTAAATCAAGGTAATCCTTGTGGTGAGACTTTTGTCCACCAGTGTGGAATGTTGTGCGAGCAACAACGATTTCTATCTGGGCATTTGAATTATTATTTCAGGAAGCTGTTATTTGTGCTAAGAAATATTTGCATAACTTTTGTAAATCACAAACGTTGCTTTGTGGCATGCCTGTGCCTGTGTGCGTGTGTGTATGTGTGTTGCTTTCCGCTTCCCTATACATATTTATGTATTAACTTGCATACATACATATGTATGGAATGGATGTTTGTTGGTATGTATGGCTGGCTGGCTGACTGGCTCTATGTGCCAGTATGTTGGGATCGTGATTTATTTATTATGTTTTGTTATTAACGGGAAAATGTGTTTTCCCTGTATGGCGGGTGATGATGTTCGCTCGCTTGCTCGCTATCTGCATTGAATATTATACACTTTTCCTTTCTTTTATATTACATCCTCCTCCACGCTGTCGCTGTTGTTGTTGTCGCTATTCCTGCTGCAAATTGAAGCAACAACAGCGATTGGGAACGAATAAAAATGTGAGGCACGAAGTTATTTAACCACAAAATCCCTTAATTTTATATGAGGTTATAAAAGCCCATTGTTAGCTGCCATGGCTGGTTTGGCCCGCATAGGTGGGCTGTGTGAATGGAATCGTGCCGGAGATTCATACTCACCCCCCTCCCCATCGTCCTCCACACATAATAAATATTAAAATATGACATGAATCATATTTGAAATTCATGACAATATCATTTAGCAAACGGGCGGACGGGTGGTGTATAGCAGCAACAACATGGCCCCCACCCGACTACTCGGAAATGCAATCATTTGTTGTTCAATATTTTAAAAATGTTCCGTTTTTAGGCAACGATTGATTTTTGAGATATGCCAGAGAAATGGCAAAAGGAAACGAACTTTAGTCATCTCCCACGAAATCCCCTGTCAATGTTCAGCGGTTATTTGCGGGTTTATTGAATGCCTTCATTCTTCCTTTCCTTGCGTTGCGTTGCGGGGCGCTCTTCTCTCCAGTTACCCGTAAAAATGTTGATTTGGTGCTCGGTAAGCTTGCGTTAAAATGAGAAATTTTCAATTTGATTCCGATTCTCGGATTCTCTGCTTCACAACTCACAACTCATTTCTCATGCTCGACATGGTTTTGTGAACAGGAAACAAATACAAAATGAAATGATTTTCTAGCGATTCTTGCCCCCCCACATACTCCTTCCTCTACATCAACTTCGGCATTTGGCCGTTCATGAGGCAAGGATGCATGTACAATGTGTGATTGTATTACGAAGAATGAATAACACAGAAACCCACATTTATTCGCACATTGACTGAAGAGGAGAATCCGAAATGAACCATTGCGTCTTGACAATCCTCGGAAAAAAGCCACGAATGAAGGATAGAAGTAATGATGGTGTTTCCGTTGCTTGGTTTGGGGGTGGTGGGTTGGTCTCAAATGTCAGGGAAATTGTTGTGGCCAAAGAAAAGTGTTAACAAAATACTCAATTTAGTTGCAGATGAACCAAGGCCACCCTCCACACAACGCCCCCTCACACCAGATGCATTCAATCATTCATGGAGTTCTGACACACATTATCCCAAATACCACCAACAACTGGCACGAGTACATCTCTGTGGCGTACTTATCCCTGAGAAAATTATTCCGAGGTGATGGAGTTTGGCCGTTGATGCGCTGTGGCTGATGGCAGAAGCTTATCAACAAAATGAAATTTTCCAAATATGCTCTTAAGATTCAGCACAAGGATATTTTCATTTGCTTGATATATTTATGAACTCCGGGACATTCGCCTACAGTTGCCACAGGATATGGCATATGAAGCTCTAGGGACTAGATCAGCTACGAGTGATGTAAGACTTATAGAAAATCTAAGTGGGGCAAGACAATGTATTTGACATAACCTCTCAAATTATTTTATATTCGGACTGCTGTAAATCACGATATGCACAGTGGTAACTTACGGTCAAAACCCTATAACTTCTTTAGTTACCATCATAAAATTCTGAAATATGAAATATTGACATGTGACATTATTTCTGATTTTTTTTTTAACAAAAAATAATTTTTAATAATGAGGAAATTTCCATTATTTAGAAAAATACATTTTGTTGGAATGTTCTTCAATGTTTTCGATTATTATTTCATTTTTCTTCTTGTTGTGGTGTAGGTTCCAGATTCGAACAAGTTCTCCGTTTGTATTAATATGGGTCACTTAAAATGGCTCCAATGAAAATGTTGCAAAAAAACTGGAGCTTAAGATTACTAGTACTTACTTACGATCCTTTGGACTACTAAAAGGTGTATATTCGCAACGTCATCTCCCTCATGCTCTTATTGATTTTTACGCCAATCATATATTTTTAAAAGGTTATTTTTTGGAACACCTAAAACGCCTCGAATTTCACAAAGTTCGAAGTTGTAAATAAAGTTTTTTTCTTATGTTATGAGTTTTGTGAAAAATCAAAATTTAGTTTCAAGAGAAGCCTTTTTAATTGAAAATTGGAGTGAATGATCTAATTCTGCACAAACATTGCAGAATAAACCAAGAAGAGGCAGTCGAATAGAACGAGTTTAACGGAAGCACTTGATATTATTTCGAAAATCCCCTACTTCCGAAGCTTGGAGGTACTTGGCAGTCAATGATATTAATGGCAAGCTAATAGTGGGATATGTTGGAAGTAACACGTGAATCAGAAGCTGGGAATTAGTGGTATTAGGACCAAACCTAAATCCGCACGGACTGCTGCTGCGAACAATTTTGATTGCTTGTATTCTTATGGAAGCTATTGACAATTTACATGGAGATAGGGTCAATGATATAATTCAGATAGCTAATCATATTACAGTATGATGAATTTAAATACATACCACTGTAACCACAATTCGTAGCGAAGCGAACATATTTGATGAAAAATAATCTGGTGATTTCAATGACTTTGGAACCATACATGACCAGAGAGAGCAATATTCTCTTAGACCATCGCCTCTATTGTACAAAGATAATATGTAGAAAAAGTGTGTACTCAGTATTTTATTTGGTTATTTGTTCTTCTTTTTAAAGAACTTTTAATTTCCAAAGGATATATTTGTCTTAATAATTTATTTGCATACTTTCCAAAGCCATACGCAGGTGGTATGAATATCAAATGAAAGAGAAGAATGTCTGTTAAAATACTAAAAATTGCGTGCCTCTATCTGTATTAGTATAACATTAACAACCATTTCAAGTTGAATAAAGGTGTATAAACTAAATAAATAAGGGCGAAATTTTGAAATTGTTGATATTGATTCTCTTTGATTTTATATCCATATCGTCTGTGTATGAAAATAAATTATTTAAACATATATCCTTCTGAAATAAAAAGTCCTGTTAAAAGGAGAAAATACAACCAAATGAAAACCTTTCTCTAGTTTCATGCTAATATGGTCTTGCTCAGGTCCAATGAAATAAACGCAAAATTGTCGCACCGTGTTATATAGCAGACCTTTCCGAGTGGTGTGGTGTTAAGGCACTACTTGACGCTATCGTAAATTTCTGAACGATATATCTCATGGTATATTATATATGTCTTCAACAGGAAACAAATAAAGGTTTCAACTAGTTCTACAAGAAGGTCCTTAACTTCTACATTCATCCATAGATTTTCTCCAACTTCGTATTCTGGTATCTTCGTTAAGATACCAGATATTGCAAAATAAAATATTATTTTATATAAAAAATATTTTTCTTGAAAAATATATCAATTTGGTTTTTTGTGAGACTGTTCCTAAACCATTGTTGCTATGTGAAAGTTAAAGTTAAATTCGCAACATTTGTAGATAGGGCGTGATCGGTCCTATATTTTCAAAATGATAGTACAAAAATACCTTCGACAAAATTGTATCGTTTCGAGCATAGAACGCCAAAATACGCCAGAAAATATTATGAATATGTAGCCCTCGGCAAAATTTCTATATTAATAATTATATTTATATATTTATATATTTATATATTTATATATTTATATATTTATATATTTATATATTTATATATTTATATATTTATATATTTATAAATTTAAATATTTATATATTATTATATATTTATATATTTATATATTTATTTATATATTTAATTTTTGGCAACCGAATATCATTACTTTGACACCATGTATCTATTCCGGTGTGGAAATTGAATTTTCTAATAGCCTACCCATTTCTTTGACTAACTTCTCTAGGTTTAATTAAAACCGGTTACACAGTTTCTAAGATTATCTTTATCTTTCATTGTAGGAATCGTGGGGAAAGGAATCAAGCTAAAGTTGCAGAGGTTCCTCAAAACATCACGTTTAATGCCGTCGCCAAATCCGGTTGAAGTTGGCCAGAGTTGCTCATTTGTTGATTCAAACACATATACTGCTCTGCTCCACTCCAAAATTGAGTTTCAAAAAAAGACAATCCCAACCCACCACCTTCGCTTCAGACCAATTTGCATTATCTCACATTTGTTGGAGTAGGAGCAGTGCCAGACTAAATATGATTGCATTTTTTTGGTAATTTACAAGATAAGCATCGTGGACAAGGAGTTTTACGTGCATCTGTTGAAACGGAATAAATTGCTAAAATGCCAGATAACATTAAATGGACCGGAGCGGAGCGGACCACACAGTGCAACAAACTTTCCTAATTTGCTACCTGCAGACGGGGCACCACCGGCAACGACAACGACAACTTGGGAGTAAAGTAAAGTAAAGTTGTAAATATCTTCTGCACATAATCAAGATTTAATTTTCGAGACACTGGCCAACAAGCGAAGCGCACTCATCTTCAAGCAACAACCGTAAGCAAAGGAGCAAAATCCAGGAGCAAGAGCATCTACGAGATTATGGTCAGAAAAAGATTTAATAGCATCGTTGTGTAATGGCAACAAAAGTGTAGTGCTACCCTCGCCGTCACTAGCAGTGCCTGTGGCAGGGCTGGCACTAGCCTTTGGACCCTAAACCAGGTATGTTTGTGTGTCTGTATGTGCATTTATGTATGTTGCAGTTAGTGTGACTGCTTGAGAAGAAACGCAAATGAAATCTTCCTTTATCATTTTCTTGTGTAGTCATTACCATGGTTTTTTGTTTGTTTTGTGTTGTTTTCATTCCGTTGCTATCAGTCCAGTGACCAACCGACCTCGGCAGTGTTTAGAGTTGCTGTTTTCTTAGAATTTCCCGGGAATTCCCGGTAAATGAGAAACTATAAAACAACTAGGTTCGAAAAGGATACAATTGGTACCAATTAAATTATTGCAGCTAGCATCATGGAATTTGAGGTGTTAATTCTTCTGACCATGTAGAAGCTCAGTAAAATGGATTTAGAAAATTTATACTTTAAGGGGTGCTCGTTACAAAAAGGGATACAAATGCTACCAATTTAAGTATTGCAGATATAGTCGTAAAATATGGTGAGTAAATTCCTTTGACAACGTAGAAGCGCAATCTAAACGGATTTTTCGAGATTTTCGAGGGGTGAGCGGGACAAAAAGGGATACAAATGGTACCAGCTGAAGTATCGTGAATTTCGCCGAGTACATTCCTCCGACCATGCAGACGGCAATGTAATTTGATTTTTTGGAATTTGTACTTTTAGGAGTGAGCTGGACAAAAAGGGATTAAAATAGTACCAACTAAAGTATTACAACTAGAATCGTGAAATTTGGTACGTAAATTCCTCTCACCGCATACAAGTGCAATATAAATGCATCTGTACACTTTTAAGGGGCGAGCTGGACAAAAAGGGAGGCAAATGGTACCAATTAAAGTATTGCAGCTGGCATCGTGAATTTTGGTACGTAAATTCCTCTGACCACGTAGAAGTACAGCAAAATTGAATTTTTTGAAATTTGTTCTTTTAAGGGTGCACGGGACAAATGGTGTACAGCCCTTTAATTAAGTAAACGCGGGACATAAATGGATATTTCAAAATGTGTATTTATAAGGACGACGCTGGGCGAAAAGGGATAAACGTGGTACCAAATAAAGTACATGATTTTAGGGGAGAAGCGAGAACACATGTTACCTGTAGTGACTTTTCAAAATGTATACTTTTTGGTAAAGATGTTCATAAGGTTATAAAATGGCCGGCTGCATTTAGAAACATGAGAACGAGGATATAAAAGGCTCTGCGGTTGTACTTTTTTGTTCGAAAGTGGGTAGAAAATGATAAAAATGATACATACGAAGGGAATTCTGATAAAAATAGTGCAATTCGGCAAGCTCGTTCTTTCGTTTCGAAATTTATATTTTAGATTTATCTATATCCACCCAAAGAAAATTCAATAAATAAATACGATCCAAAAAACAGAGGTGGATAAAACTGATAATAAATAACTGGCTTTTCCGCGAAGTAGAGGGCACCTCTTGTACTTTTATAAACTTCTTGAATGACTCTTTGAAAATATTCTCTCGAATTTCCACGAGCTAATTCCATTTATTTGCTGACACACAGCGTATGGTCTGAATCGAAGCTTGTTTGTGTGGTGTGGTGTCAAAGGGTCTTCGCATTGACTTAACTCGAAATAATCTGCAATAAAACCTGGCATAAACAACAGTTCCCGTTAAATCTATTCCGGAATTCTTGGTAATACAAAATGGTGAGAAACTCTAGTCGTGATGCACAAACGACTCGCAGAGAAGCAACTCAAGACAAAAACAGTACCGCACAGCACCCAGACAGCAGAAGCCAAGAAAAGTTGTCAGTAGAGTTTTGAGCTTAAATCACAACTAACCATTTTTATTTATAAACTTCGCTGCTGTGTTTGTATAGTTGCTGTTGCTACTGCACTCCCCCGTCCATCCATCGTCCCCACCAAATGAATGCAACACCATTAGGAACGAGTGGGAGTGGAGTGGAGTGCAGGACCATTAAATGAGTGAATAGATTTAGTTATTATCACCATTACTATTAACAAATGTTACTAGCTTTTGTCGGAGATACTTAAACGGGAACAGGGAGAATATCTCAATCTCAATCTGAAATGGCGAATTACACCATTAGGACGAGGACGACGCGGGTTCAAGCACACCATGGACATGGACATGAGCCAGACAACACTGGCAGTCTTGGCCTCACACCCCGGCCAACAGATAGAGGATTTATAGGAATGCAGAGCGAAAAAAGGGAGGGAGGAGAATGGGAGAAGAGAAAGCAAGAGTTACATCTCTTTTTTCGCAGGATTCGGTTGCCATGGCCTTTGCTTGGCATTCATTCATTCATGTTCATGTTTTATGTGCTGTAAAAAGGATTATTGTAATACTCTCGCTCTTCATTTCTGGTCTTTGCTCAACGCTTGTTGCAGATTTTTTAATTCGTTTTAATGAATTTTTATAATAATAAAAAGATTTGCAATTTTCCTTTGGCATTTATTCATTCATCCCAGCCCGCCAGCCCGCTCGTCCGCCCACCAGCTCGTTTGCATTTGTCTTTGGAGGATTTTCATTATTTATTTTGTCTGAGTGAATATGGATGGTGGGTGGTGGGGAAGTGGGGGGCTGTATGCCTTTCTTCTCGGGTGTCTTTGGGGTCGATTTTAAAAATTTTAATTTATAATTTTTGCTTTTCTTGTGCTTAACTAAATTTCGAACATGTGACTGGTGGGGACCGGGCGATGGGGAAGTGGTTGCCGCCACAACAGATGGTTTTCCCGACCAGCAGTAACAGCACCACCCCTTTCTGCACCCGCCTTCATTTACTTGTGTCTGCCGTTTGCTGGCTGTAGTTGAACAGAATTTGTGTCGTTTTCCTCGTGCGATTGCCAAAATGAAAAGTTGATATTAATTTTAATAATTGAATATTTTACATTCCTGAAATGCTGTCGGCAGACCATGTCGGATATCCGTTGGCCATGTTGCTCTCACAATATTCTTGCTCCAGCATATTTTCATTTATGCTCCATTCTTATGAATAAACATACGGACACTCCACTCCGACTGGGCAGATGGGCGAGTGTGTATCGGAGATGCATGAATTCTTGTGCTAACATTTTGTATCTGTTACTGGTAGGGAGTGTAACAAGGACCAGGAATGATGTATTTACTATCATATTTACAAACACACACACACACACTGGCAGGCAAACATCGTCTGTAAGAATTTAAACAAATTCTCAATTCATTTCGCTCATTTCGTGAAGGGCATTCAGTAGCCTTCATGGCCCTTTCTGGACGAGACAGTCGCCATAATTATTTGCAAAATGCCTCGTATTGTTACTGTGGAATTGTTTTCGAAATGCCAAAGCCCGCATTGAAATGCTGAAATGCTCAGCATTGCCAATGCGAAATGCCAATCTGCCGCTGCACAGACCACTTTTTATTGCGTATACGCAACCCAACGCACCGCACCACACCGCGTCGTATGAATGTGTGTAAGACACAATGCCATTTAAACGACTGCAGATGTGGTTGTTTGTATGTGTGTGTGAGAGAAACCAGTGTTGCCAGATACTGGTAGCGGGAAAACGTGCTGAAGGACGTCAAACTTTTCTTTCCAACAATGCCACATTTTGGTTGTCTTTTGTCTGAGAAACAATATTTCGATCTGAAAGCTCTGTCCAGAAATTTCCATAATAGACGCACAACTAACATGATTCATGATTTAGACATACAACAAACTCTATTTTTATTTTGAGTGAAAAAAGTGATCGATTTGGTTCGATAGAGTTAAGTTCGATTTCGAATTTAATTTGAAAAGGCTAATTAGACAATTTTATTTATATATTTATTTAATATTTTTATAAAAGGGTATGTAAATTATTCCATAAAGTGAAATACATACATTGAAAACTAAAGTACTTCGTTCTATTATAGTTTCTATAAATACAGCATGTTCTCAGAATAAGAGGTGGACCTCTGATTCGAAATGTTCTAGAAATTTCTGTCTTTCTTGGAATAGTTTCAGTTCTTGTATTAACAAAGTGTTATATTGAAAGAATTTGACAATCTTCTCACCATACTCTGATTGTCCTCTAGCTTATTTCGTTCATAGTATTTTACACTTAAATAATTTTGGAACAAGTTTTTCCATTTCCATGAGCAATTTTCAAAGACATATGTTGAACTTTGCCCTGAAACTGCGTTTTTGTCTTAGTTAAGGGTTTTCTAAAAATGTTGCCATTTGAGACATCAACAAGTAAAAACTGCGTTAAGTTCGGCCGTGCCGAAATTTATGTACCCTCCACCATAGATTGCATTTTATTTATGCGATTATTATATTTTTTAAATACAGTATATTATTGGGGAATTTTTAGCAATTAGTTTTGAAAAATGATATCCTGTAAGTGATGTCCATTTTCTGTTTCGCACATACGTGCTCTTTTTAGCATATTTTCCATAACTTTTCGCAAAATTTCAAAAAATATGGGCCAATTATCCTTTCGAAGGATATACCGCACCAAGCAGTACACATAAGTGGGTGTGATTGTCGCTGATGATTCCGTAGCCCAAATCCTGCAGTTTTACTGACATACCCATTCAATAGGAAATGGGCTTCATTGCTCATTACCAAATTGTGAATATTGTGAATTGTGACTGTTAGTTTGAAAAATTAAATTCAATTATTTGTCTACGTTGTTCGATCGTGTAATGATTGATAATTAATTTCCCAAGTCTCCTTCACAAAATGCCGAAAAAAAGAAAGAATAATAATTAAAAAAGTAATAATGAATTCAAAGCATATAGCTCATTCTGTGCCACCCTGTATATGCATCGTAATAATACTTCAAGTCAACTCAAAAAGTTAATATAAGGCAGCAATCTTCAAAAAAGCTTAAATACCCTAAATATTGGGGTATGGTGGGTTCATTTGCAGATACAGAAATTTGGTTGGTTGTATTTACATCCAAAATTCCAAAAGTACAAATTTTGAAAATCCTTTATCTCTCACGTAAAACCAAACTTGATGATTCTACCAATTTTTGTCGTAAAAGTAAAAAGTACTAATTTGGAAACATCTTTTTATTATGCGAGTCTATGAAGTCAGATGAATATATACACCGGATTCCATCTGGTGCTGCCCTTTGGTTGGTACCATTTTTATCCCTCTATTCCCATTTTACCCCTTAAAAGTACGATTTTGGAAGAAATACTTTTATATTATGTATCCACCCAATTAGAGGAATGCACACCGAATATCGCGTTTCTATCTGTTGTCGTTTGATAGGTAACATTTGTATCCCTTTTTGTCCCATTTCACCCCCTACAAATAAAAATCACTTTATTGTGGACGTTTTTGCTATAAGAACATCAATTGTTTTTTATTCGTGCAACATTTGGATGTCCTATCTCCTTTTATATTTATTAAAATTTAAACATAATGAGTTTCCCTAGGATTTTGTGATGTTTCGAAAGGATAAACGAGGGCTGTTCGATTTTGCATTCACTTCACCATGTCGATTTGTTGTCTTCCTAAATCAAGAAATGGTGAAATTATAAAACTTAATGTTTTAATTGTATGCCTAAAATCAGTTAATTTTTCTTGATCACTAAAGATCTCTATAAATTCCTTCCGTCAGTTGTCAAGTAACAATTTGTTTCTAGCAAAAAAGTGCCACAGTTCGAGGATTATTTTCAAATCAAAAAGTGGTGAAAATGCACAAAAGAGTTCGGTGTCTTTATGTGAATGTTTGACAGTCGGTCTGGGCTGGTCTGGTCTGGTCTGGTCTGTATGCTTCGTTTGGCATTTGCAATGCACTTTAATTTGTTTTGCAACAAATGCATGCCAACTGAGTACAACAACTATGCCAGCTTGCAACCATGCAACGCAACGCAGTGCAGCAACACAACACAATTCATCCAATTCTGTTTGTAGCCCATTCCGGTTGTTTGAGTAAATGTACGAACGCGTGTGTGTGTGTGAGTATGTGGGCATCTACCGACCATAGCATAGTTGTGGTGGGTGGTGGTGGCTGTGGTGCATGAGTGTGTCCGTTTGTAGCCTGCAAATGTTAATAGACTAAAATGCTCAGACATGTATGCAAAATATGCGTTTGTTCTATGGTTGCATAATGTTGTATTTGGTAAGTACAAACACACACACACGCACGCACACACAAACATAGCTAGCTGCATTGCATAGCTTTGTAGGCATGTGTGTCCGTGTGTTTGACTGCGTTTATAAGATAAATGATAAATACACAGATATACCCACACACTCATATGTATATGGACAGTCAAAGAGTCATTTATCTGCACACACACACACACTCAGACGCATACATGTCAGCCCGGGCGTAGCGTATCCACTCGTAAATAGGTAACGGCAGTGGACATTGGAAATGTGGCCTCACAATTGCAGTATTAATTGTTAAACTATGCATTTGCCCACTGGACCCCCCGCCCCCTTCCCATTCGATACCAGCACAATGAAAGCGATTTGCAGTTCGTGTGAATGGCGCACACAGAGCCCATTGACAGGGCTTCTTGGTACTCCCGCCTTTTGTCCTTGGCACAGACAATTTGCTAAAGTTCCATAAGAAGGAATATTTGAGAACAAATATTTCCAACAAATGGAAATTATCTCAGCAAAGTCGTTTGTTGTCTTCGCCTTTGCCTTTGTATGGGTCCTTCCCGCCTCCCTGAATGCCATCGCTTGTGCAGCGAGTCGCATTGTTGCTGTAAATATTGCATAAAGTTACCGGGGCTTGTTCATGTTGTTGTTGTTGTCGTTGTTGTTATCGTTGCCATTGTTGCAGTTGCTGGTATGGAAACAATTGCCTTTTACAATTAAACGATTTTCAATGCCATGTGAAGTGTTTGGTAAATGTGTTAAAAGCTCGAGTCGAAATATTGTTTAACATCCATGTTAACTGTCTGTGCACAGCACAGTACACTGACAGAAATTCTCTGGGTGTTTGGTGGCTTATGCTAGACAGAATTGAAAGAATCACACACAAAATGATACATTTGTATTTATGCGGATAGATTTATTTGTAGAAATTATCTTGGCCAAAAATATTGATCTTGTATCAGTTGATATTTTCAAAGCTTTGTTATTTTTTGTTAATTAAATATGAAGATTTCTGCGAGAGACTTTTAAAATGGGCAACCTTAAAATAACAATTTTGTGTGCGAGACCTAAAAATGTATTTTTTGTTAGCTTTGATTCCGATTCATAAAATCAACACAAGACATTTTTATGAATAATTTTTTAAACAATTTTTTACCAAATTTCCAATTCTCGACGATACCTTAGACGCTCGCAAATTAGAACCACTTTGTTTTTGAGGCAATTCTAATTTCTGAATAATTCTAATTTCTGGACGTTTATTTTTCGAATAAAAAATTCTGTAAATTTACTTCCAAAAACTAAAATAAAACACTTTCTAATGATACACTTTCACTTTATTATATAGACTGCCAAAATGTACAAATTTCACAAATAAACTAGCCACAAATATAAATAAATGCGTCAAAAAACAAATAGGGAAAACATATATAATTTGGTAATTCCACTTTTAAGTTTTACTGTGTTCAAACAAAATAAAAATAAATTGGGTGTTTCTTGTGTTCAAATAATAAAACACTCGCAAATTAGAATTTTAGATTCGAATTTCAGATCGTTTAATGTATTGCAAATACTGATTCTAATTTCTGGACGTTCGAATTACTGCAAGCTCTAATTTGTGAGCGTCTGTCTACTGTACCTTCAAAAAATTTAAAATAAAATATTTTTTTTTCAAAAAACCTTTTGCTAATGGCACGATAAAAGCTAAAAAAATATACAAGAATCGGAAATAATAAAAGATCTATAGACGCAATAGATTAAACAATTAAAAAGGCGTTAAGTTCGTCGTGGACGAATTCTATATACCCTCCACCACGGAGTGCATACCACAGTATTACCAGCAGAATAGAGGCCGTCGACATTACATAGAAGTGCCCTACCATATTAGGAAAATTGTGATGCTTCATTAATATACTATTAATAATCCTCTACTATATAAATATAAAACTTCAAGTATAATCGAAAAGTGCACATTAGGCAGTAATCTTTAAAAATATGTCCTAAATATTATTAGGTAGAAGCAATTCCCCTCAAACACGATGTTCCTCTTTTGCAATTTCTTCATTCCAACTACAGCCTAAATGCCTGCACCATTTTGATAGGAAAAGTTCTAATATTGAAAATCCAATATGTTACAGAGTGGAATATACACACCTAATTTCATGATTTAGCTACAGCCGTTTGCTTGGTTCCAGTTTCACTCCTTTTTCCATTTTGGCCCTTAAAAGTACGAATTTAGAAAAATTCGTACCTCTTATTTTCTGCGCCTACGCAGTCAGACGAGTGTAAATACTGAAGGTTTAGCCTAGGTTTAGCCGCTTGAGTGGTGCCGAATTTCATTATTATAGCTGCAGCCGTTTGGTTGATGCAAATTTTAACCTCATTCTCCCCATATTCCGTCTAAAAGTATAAATTTCGAAATAAAAACCTTTTAATTTCGCATCTCCACAGTCAGATGAATGTACACATCGAATTTCATTATTATACATTTTTACATCTTTATCCCCATTTCCTCATAAAAGTACAAATTTCAAAAAAATCCTTTTTGTTTCGCATCATCACAGTCAGATGAATGCATACACCGAATTTCATGGTTTCAACTTCAGCAGTTTGGTTGGTACCATTTTTATCCCTCTTTTCCAATTGTATCGCTTAAAAGTACAAATTTTGATAAATTCCTCTACATATTTTACGTATCTACGCAAATAGAGGGTTGTACATTCCAAAGTTCATGTTTCTAGCTGTTGTCGTTTCATTGGTACCATTTTTATCCCTTTTTTGTTTCATTTCGCCCGCTAAAATTTTATTTACTTTTTGGTGCTTTTACGTTAAGAGAGGAATGTACGCAAAAAATTTCAAGTGCATATAAAGGAGAAATTTAAAAAAATATTTAAATAATCTAAATATTAGGGGGTATTTTCAGTTCTTGTTAGGGAACATTTTTCCCTCTGCGCCGATTTCGCCCACTTTCTATCCCGATTTCGCCCACTTTCTGTAACTATAAGACACATTTTCGGAAAAATTATCCTCCAGACGGACAGACATACGGACATCGCTAGATCGACTTAGAATTTTACCACAACCCAGAATATATACACTTTATTGAGTCTTCGATAAATATTTCAAGGTGTTCCAAACGGAATGGCAAAGTGAATATCATTCTTAGGTGGAGGGTATAAAAAACATGCTTTTTTTAGTGAATAGCTAACCCACTCTTTACAAATTAGGTAGCAGAATATTTTGTTCTATAATAACTGGCATTTTAGCGAATAAAACAAGGTTTATTTGAATAAAATCTATAGATAAATGTAGAAGTTATAGCTCTATATATAGGAACTTAAAAAAATCGTGTGTCAATTTACGAAAATGTTGTTTAAATTGATTTAATCATACCATAAAATTACCTTTTATTTAACATATAAACGGACATCGATCCAAAATGTAAGTAGAAATGTTAAAGGTGCCTTTGACAAGAACTAGAATTTTAGTAAAAACTAAAAAATATATCCATAACAAAGTTTAATCTCTTTTTCGTGTTTAGAAAGCTATATACATTAAATGTTATAAATATTAGACAAAATTTTTGTTAACTAGTGATATTTATTTTAAAGGACTTCCCTATTTGTGTTCATGGGTGAAACTTGCTGGTGATATCCCCTTTGAGAATTCCCTTCAGGAAAGAATTTTTGAATGTTTCTCTTTTATAATGTCGAATTTTTAATAAATGACTACGGGAAGCCGACCATTGAGAATAATATATATAAATGTCCTTAAATATTCCACTTTCCAATACTCCAGTTATTGGAAACTTTGTTTGTTTTGATTTCGCACAGTGTCTGTTGTTCGGTTTCGTTATTTGTAATCAACAACAATTTTACTTGTACTTCTCTTTGTGGCCGTGTTGACGGGCGGAATAAGTCTGCTTCCTTTTCGTAGAGTCATCGCTGTGCGATGTTCTGCTTCGCACAGGCTGCACTGGAGTTGCTGCTGTTGTCGTTATTGTTGTTGTTGCTATTGCTGTTGCTTTTGTACGATTATTGTGTACAACATTTGCACGCAATTTTCGAGTGGTATGCAAATTATTTAATCATTTAAATTGGAAAATTGTTGAAATTCTACAACAGATATCACGCATCAAACGAACACCACCGACGACCGCCACACTGGTTTGGTTACAACATTACTTCGCAGGACATAGATCTTTCTGTGCGGGCAAGCGGTGTTGCACTATAGACTTATAAAGAGACCACGTCACAGTGGGTCTAAAAACTAACTACACTAAAATCGATTAAAGTTTTTTGTGGAAAGGAATGGACACTAGGCTGCTTTTAATTTAAATTTAAACTTGTCATTAACTTAAAGTTCGATCTATTTCACAACAATTTGTGACAAGAAATCACGGACCATTGAGAATTCAAGAAGTTCTCAATTAATACATTTTCAACTATTTGAATTTTTTCAACTATAAGATAAATTTTATTTGCAAAATAGTTTGAGAATAAAATATTACACCATGCGACAGTATTTTTGGACCTAAACAAGAACATATACATATGAAACTAGAAAAAATATGTAGAAACACTCTAATCAGTTTTCCCTCGATTATCTTTTCTCTTTTTTACAGGACTGCTAATTTCCAAATGATATATTTGTCTTAATAATTTATGTTCATACTTTCGAGAGCCATACACAGTCGATATGGGTATCAAATGAAAGAGAAGAATGTCTGTTAAAAATAATAAAAATTCCATGCCTCTATCTTTATTAGTTTATCATTAACAACCATTTCAAGTTTCCCCCCTAAAATAGTAGAAAATGAATAAAGTAAATAAATAATGGGGGAATTTGAAATTATTTTTAATAATGAACTAATACAGTTAGAAGCATTATATTTAAAATATTTTTAACAGATATTCTTATCTTGCATTTGGTACCCATATCGCGTTTTTATGACTCTTTAAAGTATGAAAATAAATTATCTAAACATCTATATCTTTTCGAAATTAAAATTCTATAAAAAAGACTATTTCTTCGGGCCCACAGTGCCTTGGTAGTTTGCGTACAGTCTGGACTCCGATGGCAAGGACTCTCTTTCTGCTTTTTTTCGTCCGTTTGCCGTTTGTTTGTGCGGTTGTCGGTCTAACTGTCGTTTGTTTACAGCAGAGTCTGGCCAGCTGTCCGTCCTTCGGACAGGTATGTTGGCTGGCAGTTACCCCGGTGCCTATTGTTCCAGGCTGACTATTGTTTTAAATGTTTAATTTAACAACGGCGTATTTATCAATCTACGGGTGGATGGTGCCGGCTTTGTGCAATGTATTTATTCTGCTCGTTTGTTCTGTTTGCCTGTCTATCTGCTGGCTAGTGCAAATTTTATTTAAATATTTGTTTTTGTTGGGCTATGATTAAATTAAGTTCCTGCTGCAACCGGACTGCCGCCAACGTCGGCCTGCTGCTGCTGCTGCGGCTGCTGTTGCTTTTGTTGTTCCGCCTTCACAACAACAAGACAACTACAACACCGTCCATCATGCAAGAGTTGCAAATTGGTTTTCATTACAAAGTAACAGCAACAAAACAAATGCCGAACATTTACTTCATCTGTATTTACAGCTACTGATAGCCGGCCCCACCAGAGGATATACGCCAGCATTGCAACAGGACGATACAGGATGTGGATATACACAAAGATTTAAATACAAGTGAAGAGTATTTATAGTGAGTCTCAATATGGCCATACATTATGAGTAATGTGTAAATATTTTATGGAATAACAACAACAACAACGAAGAAAAAAGAAAGGCCTCCCATCCATTCTGTAGCTTTTGGCTGTGGCTGTGGCAATGCTGAACTTAACAATACTTTGTTTGGCTTCTATGTCCGTTTCCTTCCTGTGACAGGGCGCGTGTATGTGCGTGAGTGCGTGTGTGCGTGCGTGCAAGGGGTTTTATTTAAGACTTGCTTTCTTTCTGTTGGTTTCCTGGTTGGCTGGTCTGCCGTTTGGTTCCTACGTTCGCTCATGCTTTTGATGAGTTCATGTTGCGGCGGTAGTATTCTCAGGAGTACGCTTCAATATGTTGGCAATATTTCGGCTGCGTACATGTTTGTACAATTGTTGATCAATGTTTTATTGTTGTTGTTGTTTTTTTGATGCTGCTGCCTTTACTGCTACTGTTGCTGGTGCGGATGCCATTGCTGTACCACAACATTACGGATCCATCACAAAGGCTGGCATCAGACGGTCTGTTGCCTACCAAAGGATGCGGGTATGAGTTGTATATGTTCTCCCACTGTGTCTGATATAGAATCAGACACAGTGGGAGATTTTTCAACCGTATTACACATTTCTTACGCACTGAACTAATAACTACGCAGAGATGTGTTCGAGCTAATATTGCGAATGTAAGTCTCAGCTCTTCAAAAATATTGAACATTCATCTAAATGGATAAAAATTGCATTTAGTATGTTCATTCCCACAATTCATCCTATTTTGGGTGTGAAATGAGACAAAAAGGGATAAAAGTGATACTAATCATCCGGCTGAAAATGTGATTGATCTCACAAT
Source organism: Polietes domitor (assembly GCA_947397865.1). Lineage (NCBI taxonomy): Eukaryota > Metazoa > Arthropoda > Insecta > Diptera > Muscidae > Polietes > Polietes domitor. The sequence continues at coordinate 176,809,961 of OX377621.1, read as the reverse complement.
TACGAAATTCGTGCCTTTAAAGGGCAAGTAACGGAATAAAGGAATAGAAATGTTACCAGCAAGCCGATGAAGATATCGTCATGAAGGTATATTCATCTGACTGTGTAGATGTGAAGCATTAGGGGTGAGATAGTGCACAACTTTTCGATTTTGATATGCTAGAACCTCCCATTTTGTGAGGTTCGGAAAAAAAATCATGAGGGAAAAGGGTTAAAAATACACCAAAAAGCCTCAAAACTACCTTGGAGTCACCCCCATAGGTGTTAAATGTAAGACCGACCCCCATTAATACATTCCTCTATCTCCACTCGTTAGGCTCCCATACAAAAATTAATTTTTTTATAAAATTTGTTCCAACCGCTCTTACTGGCACAAGGAGGCCGCTACTGGAGTCAAATGTATGAGCGACCCCCAACATTTTTTCAACTCCCGCATTTTCTCCGAATATACTTACCTCCTATCTTCAAACCTTAGGTTGGTCCCCATACGAATTTTTTATAATTTTTGTTATGACAGTAAGGCCCCTACCTGTGTTAAATGTAAGACCGACCTCAACTAATCATCCCTTCAAACATATTTTTCGAACTATTTTTCCTCACTCCTCAATGCGACTCCCATGCAAAAACTAATTTTTATAAAATTTGCTCCCACCAATTTAACTGCCCCAAGGAGGACCCTAGTGGATTCAAATGTAAGAGCAACCCCCAAAATTGTTTCACTCCCAACATTTTCTCAGAGCGTACCTACCCTCTATCTTCAACCCTTAAGGTGGTCCCCACACATTTTTTTCTAAACGCTTCTCTGACTACGTAAATGCTCAGTTTAACTGGAAATTTCAAAATTTATACTGTTAAGGGGGCTGCACAAGAAAGGGATAAAATTGGTACCAACAAAAGTGTTGCAGAGGGATTCGCGAAATTCTATGTATACATTTCTCTGACCACAGGGATGATTTTAAAGGTTAAATGGGGAAGAAAGGGATAACCAACAAAACATAAGAGGATGGCATCATGGAATTCGGTGTGTATAATCCTCAGACTGTAGCCGCTAAGTATTGCGAGCTTTTTCGAATTGGAACTTTTGAGAGAAAAGCGGAACCAAAAGGGATAAAAATGGTACCAACAGCTGAAATTGCGAAATTCGGTGTGTCGATGCTCAACTTAAATGAATTTTTCAATGGTTTTAGACGCTTGACATAAATTGAGTTTCCATAAAAGAATGTACTAAAACTGGATTATTCTCGGAGCAAATAAATACAAAATTGTTAAAAGTTAGACAAATTGTTAAAAGTTACAAATGTCATCTTGTGCAATTTAATTAAATTTCATTAAAATCACCTCATTCGAATCGCCCACTGTGCTTTGCTGGACCATTGTACCCCGATTTGTACATGTGTATGCGTCTGTGTGTATGTGCGTTCTTTCCTTGTTGTTTGTTTGCCAAATATAGACGGAAGTTTATGGGTTTTTGCTTTCTTTTGTCGTCGCCGTAATTGTACGTAACAAATAATTTGATGCGTGAATGTATCTGTTTGACAAGCCAAGTCCGGGGTTTGGGACCTGTACGGCTGATTGTACGCAATTTGTTTACATATCAAAGTAATTAATTGTACAAACAAACGAAACGGGCAAAACACAACTCATACCCCCATCCCCCTCCCGACGAGGAAACATGGTGGGGGGTGATAGACGTCACATGACAATACATTCAATCATTTTAATTAAAGCCTGCCACACACAAAAAATATGATGGATGGCACAACAACAGCAGGACCAGGGCCAGTGAATTGAAGGGGTGGCCAGAGTCCTACCACAGACTTCTTGAAAATCAAGATCTTTTGGCAGTTGTTTAAATGCAAGCATTGCAAATGTGCCACACACCAAGTGATGGCGCTTTTTAATTTCATTTGTTAAGCTGTTGTTGTTAAAGAAAGAGCTTCGCCATAAGAAGAACAACGTTCGCACCAGCAACAGCAATGCCACAACCAGAACAATAGCAGCAGGAGCAGCAGCAATAAAACTGCATTTGTAATTCTAAAATCCCTTATCCAGATTACAGTTATAGCTCTTCATGTGTGCACGCGTGTGAGTGGCTATGTGTGTGTGTAAATGTGTTTTTACTTTCTATTCGATGTTGTAATGCCAGTCTTTGGGTTTGCTTGTTTCACATTCACTCGCTCAATTCATTCCATTATATAACGATGGCAGAAGTTTTTCAATCGCTGAAACACATCCTTGCAGACGAACGTATACACTCGCACACACACTCACACACACACTCACACACACAACGTAGTATATCAAGTGCATTATATGAGTTTCAAGTTGTAAATTGCATGCTATACAAGAGTAATGGCAATGGCAATACAGGTTGGCTGGTTGGTTGGATGGTTGCTTCCCTGCTTGTTTGTTGCGGTGTTGTTGTAGTTGTCGCTGTCGTTGCGACACAACTGCTGTCGGTGGTAACGGTGGAATTGTTCATATAAATCCGTTTGCCAACCACAATTCATCAACAAAGTTTAAACTTTACAACGTTATAAAACGTAAAGTAATATAATAAAAAATGGCATTCCCTTCGCAGCTCCTCGCTCACATGGCAGTCAGGGTACAGAAACAGCATCCATTGGCAGGCATCGGCCAAGAAGGAATCATATTGCACTAGTCACCTCCGCAGTATTGTGTGGAGTCTTCTCAGCAGATGTCTCCGTTAATTGCTAGTTTTATTCAAATTTTGCATTATTTCGAATGTGACCAGAAAGAAAAATGTTGTTGTCAGAACATTAACGTCAGTACGTGAGATCTTAAGGGATAAAACTTCGGAATGATGAGGTCAGTTTCTCTCCAACATGGAGATTTTCGAAGGTCTTCTGATTTTTCTCAAAATAATTGAGAATGTGGGTATTATAAGTTAGTTTTCCGCCAAATGTTTGTAACACCACGAAATATTCGAGCTAGACCTACCATTAAGTATACGGATCGGCTTAGAATCACCAGCGGAAACGATTCGAGGTGTTATTTTGAATCATCCGGTATTTCGGTAGCTGTCACTTGAAGCTTTTATTATTTGACATTTGACAATTAGAAACTACGCAATTACTAAAAATGGAACGATACACGCTTCAACAACGCATTGAAATTATTAAAATTCGTGAATGAAAATGATCCGGAATTCCATCGAAAAATCATCTTGACTGATGAGGCCCATTTCCACTTCGGTGGCTACAAGCGAAATTGTTGCATCTGGGGCTCGGAAAACCCTAGAGTTATTGCGGAGAAGCCTCTCCATCCTCATCGTGTGACTGTTTGGTGCAGTTTATGGTCCGGCGGGGTCATTGGACCTTACTTTTTCGAAAATGAGGTTGGATCAACAGTTACGGTGAATGGATTGCGCTATCGAGAGATGATTAATGATTTTTTATGGTCGGAGTTGGATGGTATTGATCTGGACAACGTTTACTTTTAACAAGACGGTGTTACGTGCCACACAAGCAACGAAACCATTGCTCTTTTACGGGAAAAGTTTCTGGACCGTGTTATCTCTCGAAGAGGTGATCACAATTGGCCACAGAGATCTTGTGATTTAACACCTTGCGACTTCTTACTTTGGGGCCACGAGGACATAGGGCAGCCACTTTGCGATTTGGTTATGGAAAATTTCATGAAAAGGATATGGCCCTGTAAGCGTGGTCGTGGTGGCCATTTGGCTGAGGTTGTTTTTCATTATTAACGGCATTCCTTCCTCTTTATTATGAAATAAACATCCGATCATTTATCTCAAAAATTACATTTTTCTTTGAATACCAAAATAACACCTCTTGTTGGAAAACCCTGTATTTGGCTGAAGTATTTTTTAGCCCAAGGATGATCGGTATTAAATTTGCAGGAAATCGGTTCAGATTTATATAGCCTCCGATTTACCCTATTACTGTTCTAGATCGTCTTTTATTTGAACAGAAACAGTTAACGGGAAAGTGGAGCACATGGGTCCATGTTTTGATATCGCCCCCATACAAATATTCCTCTGATTTACAATATTACTGCTCTAAAATGCACACTGTACATAGTATTTTAATAAAATTTCCCACACAATGTTACATTTTAACTATAAACACATATTTCGAAAGCCAGCTATTTAAGTCAATGTTTTGGCATAGCCCTCATACAAATGGGCCCCCAGGTTTACACTATTATCGCTCTAGAACCCACATCTTACATTGGATCATGCAGGTCATGTTATATTTCAATACGAATAGCTACTTTGAAAGTGATCTATAAGGGACAACTTCTTATGGTATTTTTGAAGCTTTTTTCTGTTTCAACATTCTATTAAAAACAAGAACTGTCTCCATATGTTTTATACGAGTGGGATACCTTGGAAGATCCAACAGTGTGAGGTTGACTAAAGTTACTTTACTCGACTTTTTTAAGAATATTTGCATTATACATGCATATCTGCAGCTAAAGGGACACATTAATATACAATTTGCAAAAGCTATTAAAAAATTAAACAATACATTTTTAATTTTATGGGTTTTTCCTGGCACCAAAATCGATTTAAAAAATTAAAAGTTTTTTGACGACTTTCGACAAAAATATAAATCCGAGAAAATAAAAATAAAGTGTTTTTGTCGAATATGTTCATGGAGAGTAAGTTGTAAGCCACTCAGAACCCTTGAACCTACAATCAATGGTAATGCGTAATATTTCAAGTAGATCATAACACTATGCGGTTGATAACAACTTGGTAACACATGTACTCTATAAAGAAACGCTACTGGTGAGATTACCCCACACAAGATACGAAATAAACAAAACGTGTATAGTTGAGTGCGCTTCTCCTCTTTTCCATTGCCAAGCACAAAATTTCCTCTGTAAAAAGAACATTTTTATCGAAATATGTATGACACCATTCGACGCATTCGAATGTATGACACCATGCGACACTTTTACATTTTTTTCTATTGGACCTGAGCAAGATCATGTACATATGCAACTAGAGATCGTTTTCCTTTCGGCGATCTTTTCGCCTTTTTACAGGACTTTTAATTCCCAGAGGATACAGATGTTTTAAAATTTATTTTCGTACTTTTGCGATTCGATACTGGAATCAAATGAAAGAGAATGAAATCTATTAAAAATGCTTCAAAATGGCTCTATCTTTACTAGTTTGGCATTACCAATCATTTCAAAATTTCCCAATTAGTTTAGTTAGTTATCCATGTTTTACTTTTTAATGGTGAAAGCTTGAAATGATAGAGGCATAAAATTCAAAGTATATTTAACAGATGTTCTACTGGATTTGATACCCATAAATAAATTATTAAAATAACTGTATCCTTTGGATAGAAAAAGTCCTGTAAAAAGGTGAAAAGATCGCCAAATGAAAATACTGAGCACACATTTTTTTTACTTCCGGCCTCTAGTTTCATGTTTATGTGGTCTTGTTTAGGTCCAAAAAATTCTGTCGCACGGTGTGGTATTCAAAAACACCTAAAAATGGTAAAATTTACATACAAAATGAATATTGTTTTCGAGTTTAGGGCAGCAAAACACCGCAGAGAAATTAAATCCCAGTCCTTTGTCAAATTGTTGTAAGCCAGTGTAATTATTATTTTATTTTTTATTATAGTCACATTTCTGGCTATCACAGGAAATATTAAAATCGTGTCCGCTTTGCAGGAAATTCTATTTTCAAGATAGTGAATGTTTTAAAATGAATCCGATGCACCATTTTATTAATTTTTAACTTTAACTTTAACAACGTTATCTTTTATCGGTCCTATAAAAATCTTTACTGTCGCTCATTTTATAAGGACAGAATCTTTTTCTAACGAATTTTACTTAAAATCCGTCAAAATAAAAATAAATCACAAAAGTCAGCAGAAGGATTATCTCTCACCCTGACTCTGCAGTGCACTCACTCACATGCATGACATGGGGGGATGGGGAGCTGGGGCCGGCAAATGAGAGACTTTTTGGATGGAGAAGAACACAAGAACACAGGTTGGATGGATAAACTTGCGAGCATTCCGACCATACATTTTGTCACGTTTTTAATGAGACCACAAATCAAGCGATGAAAAATTGCTATAAAATAAATGTGTGCAGTTTTTGTGAGTGTGTGTGTGTGCACCATTAACAGATCGTATGACATAATAAGTGTGGACACAGACACCCAGACACAGACATACATACACATGTGGGCAGGAGGATGGAAAAGAAAATGACAATTTTCTAAAACCAAGAGATTGAGTCAAGCAATTACATGTGTACACAGACACACAAACACACTTATACAAACATGCAAACATGTTGTGGTATTTGATGTGTTGCTGTTTTTGTAATATGTATTATTATTGTGTAGAATCTCCTGTGATAAATTATGAAGGAGCAAAAAGAAAAAGCAAAAACATAAACATAAACTTGGAATTTGTCATTAGTAAACACAAAGTTTAAAAGCTTTCACTCATTTATGGGTGTTGAACATGTAGGCAAACACACACACACTCACACTTGCACACCAACAGCAACAGCAAACATCAACACACGTCCTAACAACCATCTCAACTTTAAATTAAATATTTTCTATGTTTTGTCATATTTGTAAAAATACACACACACGCACACACACACTTTGTTTGAGTGCGTCTGTGTGTTGCAAGTACCAGAAGTAGTGGAAGAATGAGCCAAGAACAAGATGCTGCTGGTTCCCTTTTTTCCTCGGCGTCGTGTACCAAACATTCCATTTTGCTGTTTCTCGAATTTGCCCAAGTTTACCAAAAGTACTTTCAGAAACTTGTTACACTGTTCTTCTCGTTTTAGTTTGGTCTCCTACCCCCCACCACCCGAGGGATGAGGCTGTGGGGTTGCATCCACAAAAAAGGTCTTCATTGTTTCGCTGGCAACAAGGGGCTGAGTGTGGTGGTGTTGGTGGGGAATATATTTTCAAGTTGGTTCAGAAACTTAACCGATTTAGGCCGTAAATATTTTTGTACGTTGCATGTTGTACGATGCTGTGTGTACAAGTACAAAATTGCATTTTACGCTTTTCAAAATGTTGTCGTTGCTTTTGTTTAGAAGTTGTCGTTATCGTCGTCGTTGTTGTCGTTGTCGTCGTTGTTTTTGTTTCTGTTCCATTCTGTGGCACGCTGTGTGGCAATGTGCAGTGTAGCTGTGCTTTTGTTTTCATATTTTGCCATTTGTTTTTGTTCAGCGAAATGCCCTTGTCCTTGTTACACTTTTCCAAAGTACAAGTGCGAGCTCATGCTGCAACATTTGCTAAAACTACAGAACCAACAACAACAACTGCAGCAGCAACAACAACAAAGCACAGCAAATGTGAAATGGCAAAATTATCCCAAACAGCAACAGTGCTTCGCAACTGCATCAGCAGCGACAACTTTGCGGAGGCAACCGCCGACCGACCAACTTTTCCATGCAACGGCACTCCCGCTCAACCGCAACCACACTCCCACGCACCCATCCACCCACACACACACTCATATATAAATTACGCCAAGTGATGAACGAGTTGAGTCATTTTGAGGCTTTTTTCGCAATTTGTTTGTTTCTCAGCCGAAACTAGGTTTCCGCGGGTGTTATTGAATTTAGAAACTCGCTCGAGGGGCCGGCTCATCATGCCACGGCGACTTTTCATCTGCGGCAGCGAGTTGCCTCCCCCACTTATAGTTGAGTCGCATGTGACCTTGTTTTATTTTCAATATTTACAGCCGCTCATCCTAAGCGTAGTTTTTGTTTCACACGGATCTGCTCTGGTTGGGAGGAGGGGGAGAGAGCGCGCGCGGGCGGTTGGGCCGCCGGTTGTGTGTTCACTTAAGTGCAGTTAAAAACTTTGCGTTACCACACATTTGTTCTCGCAACAAAGGCATTGAGCTTTAAACGTTGCTAGTGGCAACTCGCTCTGCCGCGACACATGGCACAAGGCACACGGCATGTAATGCATTCGCTCGTCTAACCCCAACAACTGCAGCGCAAAAAAACGAAAAAAAGAAAACCCAACTTGAAAATAAAATAAAAATAATAAAACATTTCGTTTTAGACATCAACTTTTTTGTGTTCGAAAGTATGCCGCATTAAATCGGCACTCAATGCCTTTTCATGGGTAGCTCTTGTGGAGTGCGTGCAGCGCAAATCTCCACAAATGGTTGCATTCAGACCAAATGCCACACCGCACCACACCACATAGTGAGAATATGTGGGTTACGGCTGAGGTTACAGGCTGCGGCACTTGGGCCAGGGAATTATCATGAACCCCGTTGGAAACATGCCGACATGCTTGCTGCTGCACTTTTCCCACTGGGAGTTGCCTCAGATTTCACTTTCATTATGGAGTGAATATAAAGTGCAGCACAAATTCACAGTGTTTTTGGGTTACAGGCACATCAGCGGCCTTCTCGGACAACGAGGCAAGAAAAAGAGAGAATAAAACCTCAACGAAATGAAACATTTACAAAAGGCTTCCATTCTCTTGGTTTACCTTTGAAGCATCTCTGAAGTCGACTTCTTTCTCCCCATGCTCGACGGAGAAGAAAGTTAAATCTAAAAAAATTGACAAGCCAACCATCATTATTCTTGGTTTTTTGTTTTTCTTCTCGTTTGCTCGACGCTTTGGCTTTGCTTGCACCATGAAATGAATGATGCCATTAAGTTGGTCATCATTAATGTGACATCGAAAGCAAAGATGATATAGTCGTACGTCGGCTGAAATAATATGCATTTTGACAAAGGAAGGTATATATTTTCAGGTTTTATATCTATTTGATCTTACACATAGAGAAAAAAGACGACGGGTATAGTTGCAACATGTCGTTTTTACTTCCGAGAAATACCTTTCATTTACTTGAAAATATTCTGAAATTTATTTTAAGGGTAAAATAGAAACGTGAATCCATATCGACAGACGAAGTAAACTGTTTGATAGAAACATTTCCCCCCTCATAATAGACTTTGTTCATTTACAAGATGTTTACCGCGAACAAAATAACGTAATTCTCAAAAGAAAATAAAAAATGAAGTCCATTTGTCTAATTTAGCTTAAGGCTTATCATCGACGCTGGAATTATTCTATTTAAAAGTGACTCATTCAATATTTTCAGAGGCTGCATGATATCATATAATTTAGACGGAAACATGGTGAGAACAATCAATTTCTGTTTAAGCATATTTTTGTGGTCCAAGGTCCGCAACAAGCAGTGCCACGTTGTGGATGCAATTGTTTATCAATTCAATCAATCGTTTGACGAAGCCATTATAGTGAAAAATGACCGCTGATGTGCTTTTTTGAATGCTTCAAAATTGTATGCTTCGCATATAATGCATCCATACTGTTCATCAAATAATTTATGTCAAAACATTATTTTTGTTTGGATACTGGATTATATACTTGTATTGAATCAACTCAGAAAAACTTTTCTCTCTTCATATGAAATGTGTTGTTCCACTTAACAAATACACAGAAATATTAACAAGTAAAAAGGCGTTAAGTTCGGATGGGCCGAATCTCATATACCCCCCACTACGGTGTATTACCGACAGATTAGAGCATGTCGATTTTACATAGCAGTGTGGAACCATATTATGGAAATTTTGATATTTAGTTTCAAGATTTTCCCTCAGAACCCTTTTTCGTAATTTTCAATTTCTCTACCATTTTGATAGGACGACTACTAATAGATCCAATATATTTTGCGTTCTCAGTGGAATGTACATGATTTAGCTACAGCCGCTTGCTTGGTATCAGTTTTATTCATTTTTTAATTTTAATCAAAAAAGTACGAATTTGGGAAAAATGCTCTTATTTTCCGCGTCTACGCAGTCACACGAGTGAAGGTACTACATTTCATGAGTATAGCTACAGCCGCTTGGTTGGTGCCAAATTTAATCCCATTTTGATCCTGAAAGTATGAATATCGAAAGATCTCTCTATTTTTCGCACATTGAATTTCACTACTTTAACTGCAGCTGTGTGCTTGGTACCATTTTTATCTCCATTTGCCCCACTCTCCGCCCAAAAGTGCAAATTTCAAAATAAAAACCTTTTTATTTCGTATCTCCACAGTCAGTTGAATGTACACATCGATATTATAGATGCAGCCGTATAGTTGGTACCATTTTTATCTCCATTTTCCGCATAAAAGTACACATTTCGTAAAAATCCTTTTTATTTCTCATCTTCGCAGTCAGATGAATGTACACACCGAATTTCATTATTTCATCTTCAGCGGTTTGATTGGTACCATTTTTATCACTCTTTTCCAATTGTATCCCTTAAAAGTAGGAATTTTGAAAAATTCTTCTATTTTACTTACCTACTCAATTAGAGAGATGTACAATCCAAATTTCATGTGTCTAGCTATTGTCGTATCATTGGTAGCTTTTTTATCCCTTTTTGTCCCATTTCGCCCGCTAAAACTTGTATTTACTTTACGCAACAAATTTCAAGTGCATATAAAGCAGAAAAAAATGATTAAATATTCTAAATTTTAGGGAGTACTTTCAGTCCTGTGTTAGGGAAAATTTTTTCACTCAGGGCCAATTTCGCCCAATTTCAACCCCAACCGATCTGCAACCTTAAGGCACAATGTAATTTGAACCTTTAGCTCTTTTGTTCGGAAGCTAGCGTGCTTTCAGCTCGTCTAAGAATTCTACCACGACCCAGAATATTTACTTTATGGATGTATATTTAAAGATGTTACAAACGGAATGACAAAATGGATAAACACACCCCTATCCTTAGGTGGAGGGTATATAAAATTACAAGGAAATGAGAACAAATTAACAAAAAATATATTTTTCAGATTTGATTCTTTTATATTAAACTAGAAATAATTTGCTTGAAATTCGAAATAAAATATATTTGTATGTCATACCACGAAAAAGTTACATTTCTTAATTACTTATGACAAAATTCGTTATTTTCGATACACCCTAGTGTCTACAATTTCATATTTTTTTGAAAATCGGAAAAATGCAGCTATACAGACTTTCATTAAAATCGGAGAACAGAAAGAAAGAAAGAAAATTTGTGTATTTAAATATTTCCGACTGGAGGCGAGCGAATCGTTTAAGGTAAAAGCCTAATAAAATTAGATTTGTATGTCATGCGGGATTTTTCCTTGAATACATACATCCATTATTCATTTTTCTATTGGATTTGTAAAATAATGGTCTCTTGCGAGTTATAATTATTATTAACTGTGATGTCATTGCATATGGATCTATCTGTCATTTCGTAGATTTTAGGTTTTCCTGTCGATGTGGTCTTAACTATTTCTACAATTATATCTTACAGTTGGAAGACTTTCTTTGTCCATATTTCTCGTATATATTTATAAGCAACAAAGTAGATTTTTTTTAATTGCTCATGTGTATTTCCGTTTATTTAAAAGGACATAATATTTTAGTATAAAAAAATCCTTGAGCAAATTGCTGAAATGGTTGTAGTTAAAAATTAACAAGTAATATGTGCCTTCCCTTGAAATTTAAAAAGACCTCAGAGAACTTGAACCCACGAATAATTTGAAGCAACTATCATAATATACTTGTGAATATTATTTCATTTTGGATTGGGCTCTATACATATTTGGAATCGACCTTATATAGGTGTCGTCTCAAACTCGTAAAGTGGGGCAAAAAGAGGTTATCATTGCCACTCCAGCTGTATTTCTCGCTTCACAAGTTGGTCGACGGCTTCGATACTTTAAAATGACATACAAATGCAGGACATCTATGATTCGTTGCGGCCGAAGTTAACGCCGTTTATCCTTGTTTCGTTTTTGTTTTTCTTCTGCTGTGTTGCAAGTCTAAAGTTTTTAATTACGTTACAGAAGTGCCGAGAAAAAACAACAACATAAATAAATGAAAGCAAAAAAAGAAGCGGACGAAACACTTTTCACAAAAATTTTCCATTAAAGCGTTACAGTTAGCAAAAGTAGTTAAGCAGGTCGATCCATCTCTGCCACTGGACTGGTGGTACTGGTATCATTGTTTGTCACTGTGTGTATGTGTGTGAGTGTGTGGGGAAGTGCATGCTGGACCGGCCACTTTGTGTGAAACAAAGAGGACAAAGTTTGCTCTCGCTGCTTGTCCAATTTCTTTGTCATTTTAGGCAACAAGTAATTGACACAAATCGATGAGATATATGTCAAGGTAAAGTTTTTTATCTCCACTGCTCACCGTCACCGGCACCATCATCCTCTTCCGTCTTTTGTGTCATGTCATCCACTTGTTTCAATCTTTACGGTCTTTAATTAAATATTTAAAATACAGTTCTTTTTTTTGCTCTGCCAGCAACATTTAAGAAGAAGAACGAACAATGACAGACAGTTGGTCTGTGTGAGGACGAAGAGCGCGCTAAGAAAAATCCCCACTGAACTCCAGGAGACACGCGCACACACACACATACATATCTGTCATTTGGGCTGTCGGAGTATGAGAGTTTCCACTTGGCGCAGTCGAGCTTCAAGTACTTTATATGCAGCATATAATTAAATTAAACACAAAAAGTGCACGGTGACATGATTTGTAGAGCAGCGGGAAGAAGAGCAACCATTTAAAATGCAATTCATTTAACATTTGATGGCAAAGCAACATGTCAGGTGAGGGGGAGGAAGGGATTGTAGTTCTCGCCGTTAAATGTTTAGTTTACGCCGATATCCCTGTGACAGGTACATCCATTGCCCAGGAATAGGCGAGGTAAACAGGACACCGGGATGTTGGTGGATCAACTTGTTGATAATTATCGGGGGGAGTGTGAGTGGCAGTCATGGATGTAATAACACAACAACATGTCAATATAAATCACATTCATACATATGCAAACACGGCATTATTATGACTCTCACACTCTTGCATTTTAAAGAAATGTTTCACTTCGCGCCACACTCTCCGCCAACAAGGCACTCTCGGTGTTTTCTTTTCTCTGCTTGCTTTGGTAAACAAAGCTTGTTATTAAGTATCACCGACTACACGAGCTACATGTGTAAACGTAAACACAGGGCCATCTTCGCTCTATATGCAGCTAATCTAGGCAGTAGCTGTGCCAGGGCTCGGGAGTGATGGGGCCAGGTCGGGGAAGAGTTTGTGAAAACGGATAGTAAAAGCAAATAGACGATAGGCAATATTGCTCAGTGGTTGGTAGTTTATCTATTTTGGAAGAAAATACAATCGGTTCTAGTTCTAAGAAATTGTACGCAGCCTTGGACAATGAGAGCTTTGGATTTCTAGCCTCAATAGAGCCCCGAAACTAGTCACTTCGTGTGTGCAAACAACTATTCATACCAGCCAAAGTAAGAGTTTTATCCAATTCGGACCTTTTACTTTGTTTACCTGCTCTTGTTCGAGAATAGTTCGCAACAGAAAATAATGCAATTCTGACGATCTTAATTTGGACTTCTTAATTTATTGATTATTTTATTAATTAATTCATTCATTATACACTCCACGAGAGTATTATGGCTTTGTGCATTTGTTTGTAACACCGGAAAGGAAGCGGGATAGACCCATTGTTAAGTATACCGATCGACTTAGAATCACTTTCTGGGTCGTTTTATCAATGTCCGTCTGTCTGTCCATCTATTGTTGTAATCAAACTACAGGTCGCAATTATAGTCCGATCTTAACAAAAATTGTCACAAGTTAGTTTTGTGGATCAAGGACGAACGCTATTTAATTTGAGGCAAATCGGTTCAGATTTAGATATAGGCCCCATACAAATGTCGCTCCCGATTTGACATTTTCCGCTCTAGAAACGACATATTGTACCCGATTTTCTTAAAATTTGGCACAACATCTTATAATCCAACTAGCAACACATATGCAGAAATTAGGTAAGATCGGTTCAGATTTAGATATAGCCCCCATACAAATGTCGCTCCCGATTTGACATTTTCCGCTCTAGAAACCACATATTGTTTCCAATTTTCTTTAAATTTAACACAACATCTTATAATCCAACTAAAAAACCTATGGTGAAAGTGGCTAAGATCGGTTCAGATTTAGATATAGCGCAAATACAAATGTTGCTCCCAAATGTTTAACCGATTTTGACCAAACTATACATATTATATTTCACTTATTTCGTTCCAGATTTCAATATACCCCCATACAAATGTCGTTTCCGATTTAATATTTTTTGTCAAACACACACATTTACAGGATGCAAAAATCCTGCCCGTTTTCACTTTTTCATCGTATTAAATTGTATTCGGATAGAAAGTGGAGTGTATCATAGAGTCGGCCCCGCTCGACTTTAGCCTTTCCTTACTTGTTTTAATATATAATTCAATCTGCAATTGTGTGTATAGTGCCCTTCGCTACTCTTTTTTACTTTTTATTCAAACCTCTTCGACAGTTGAAGAGTGTTACAGCGAGATTTGTGTGGATCGCATTTCATGGTGACTTGGGACCCGCAAATTCATTGCCAATGGGGCGCAGGCTACCATTACGCGGGTCCTGTGCGCGGGTACATATGATTGTGCTAACATAATAACACGAATGTTATATCTCTATAATGACATCTAGAGCAGTGATACATACTCGCATACAATACCTTGAAACACTAAAACCATCAGACCTAAAATTCTAAGAAGGTAAGAAAGCAAGAAAGAAAAAAATAATAATAATGTTCCGTGTATAACACCCACCCACCCCCTTTTAAACACACACATAGGCATTAATATATACAACTACATACGCACAAACATACACTCATATGTGAATCATAAAAATTCACGAACGTCGTTGCCGGTCTTTTTTCGACTTAAAATTGAGGTTAATAGGTAGCAACAATGCATACATACATACACACAAATGAACATGCTTATACATTACATTACACTACACTACATTACATCACATTCACAGGTACAGATACAGGTACATATGTACGTATGTACATACATTAGACATTTCACATTTCAAAGAAACTGGCTAATGTTCTCGGCCGTACGAGTCCTACTTACACTTCCCGTTCTTTCTTTAGAGCCAAGGTAAAAAAGCCGTCTGAATGCAGGCTAAACGGGGGCTAATACTCGTGCAACGTTGTAGAATTTTCGGATAGGAAAACAAGTTGCGAAAGCAACGTTTTTCCTTAAGACAAAAGCTGAAAGCAAAATGTTCCACGCCGCACAATGGAACCATGCAAAAGAACTGGTAACTACTGGCCAAACACTGCACTGCATATATCTGCCGAATTACGACTACAGTACAGGGCGGTACTATTGGATAGCACATCATAGAAAACATGTAGCCTTAGCAACACAGGATTTGCATAGGGTTGTGTGGAGAAATTCACAATTGTTCTCAAATGTTTAAGAAATCTTGTGAACCTCAAATTATCAACCAACTTCGTTTATGTTAAAATATTCTTTCATGGAAGTGCTAGTGGGTCAACATGTTCTACAAAAATGTTCCTTGTAGTGTTTGACATAAATATGCTGAACATACCCTATACTTAAAACGTAACGAGAAGCTGGTTCGCTAATCCATAATAATGTTCAAATGGGGTGCAATTTTAACCCATCACATACGTAAACTATTGACATTTTTATACCCTCCACCTCCAGGGGGTATACTAACTTTGTCATTCTAAGACGATCTAGCCATGTCCCTCCGTCCGTGTGTTGAAAGCACGCTAGCATCTAAACGAAAGGAGCTAGGACGTCCAAATTTTCCATAAATGCGTCTAATAGTCGCAGATCGGTTGGGATTGCAACTGAGCGAAATCGATCCAAAGGGAAAATTTTTTCCCTCACAATGACTGGAAATACCCATAAAATTACCCCTAATATTTTAGAGTATTTAAACATTTTTTTTCAATATGTCTGCTTGCACTTACTTGATATTGGGTATGCGCATTCCACCCTATAACAAAAACGTGCACCATAAAGTGATTTTTATTCGTGGGGGTGAGATGAGGCAAAAAGGGATAAAAATGGTACCTATCAAACGACAACAGCTACAAACACGAAATTCGGTGTGTACATTCCTCTAATTGATTAGACACGTAATATAAACGTATTTTTTCAAATTCTTACTTTTAAGGGGTAAAATGGGAATAGAGGGATGAAAATGGTAACAACCAAACGGCTGCACCTAAAACAAAGAAATACATTCCTCTGGTTGTGTATAGACGTAAAATAAAGGGATTTTTTCGAAATTCGTACTTTTTAGAACTAAAATGGAAAAAGAGGATAAAAATTGTACCAACCAAACGACCGCAGCTAGAGCCATTCGAAGTATACATTCCTCTGACTGCGTAGGCACGAAAAATAAAATGTTTTTTTTCAAATTCGTATTTCAAGGAATAATATAATATTCAAGGAATACAATGGGAACAGAGGGATAAAAATGGTACCAACGATACGGTTACAGTTAGAGTGACTAAATTGAATTAAATTGAAAGAAGAGAAAGTCGTACACTTAAAGGGGTAAAATGGGAAAAATGGTACAACAGGACGGTTACAGCTAGAATGATGAAATTCTGTGTATACATTCCTCTGACTGCATAGACAAGCAAAAAAGGTTTTTCCGAATTCGCTCTCTTTTACTTTTACGGAAAAAATTGATTGAATCATGAAGTTAAGTTATCTTGCACTGTTTACGTGAGATAATTGATTTTCAAAATTTGTATTTTGGAATAAAAATAGGATGGAAATACAACCAACTGTAGCGCCCACTATCTACCAATATTTATGGTATTTTTTGAAGATTGCAGTTTTATATTAACTTCTTGAATGGTAGCCTTGACGTATAAGCGTGTTTTGGAATAATAAGAATTTTATATTTATTTATAAAATTATATTTTCAATATTTTTATTTGTTTTGGTTTGGCTATATTCAAAATGTTGGCATTTTCCTGTAATGTTAATACATTCCCCACCAAAAATTCAGTTTTGTGGGACAGTTTAGCATCAATTCGAAAAAAGTACGAAATTAAGTTAAGGTGTATTCAGAGACTTGTAGTAGAATTTTAGGGCAAATATATTTGTAGAACATTTTGACCCTTCTTTTGTGGGTGTTTTTTATACTTTTTTCACAAGAGGACCAAAAAGACCCCTACATTTAGGAGCCAGAGGATTAAAATGTCACACATGTTCTTCGTATTGTTTTAAGTAATATTGCTGAACACATCCTGTACTAAAAATGAAAGGATCACAATTTTTCCTATGGCGAATCATCATAAGAATGTACAAAAGGTGGACGTGTTAACCCGCCTCCAAAATGAGCTCCATACGTAAACTTTCAAAATGCCAATACCCAAAATTTCACAAAAGTCTACATACATTTTTACATATTATCTTTTATTTATTTATTATTTTCTGGAGACTGGAGAATATTCTCCAACTTGGATCTAACATTATGCATATGGCAACCAATCAACATACAAATGCTGTGGGCCGTTGTCGTGTCTGAAGAGCAGTTCTTATTTTACTCATAATTTACTATCGTTTGTAGACTTTTGTGGCATAGTGTATATTCTATTTTCTCTATCAGAACCCGTTGTCAAAACCTTGTTATTTTCATTTCGTTCCACCACACGGTGGTTAAATTAAGACGTGAACTTTCTGAATTTTCGATCTTACATAAATAATGACAATAATCAGTGGTCGATATAACGAATTTCTCGATTTAACGAACATGGCTGACATGGCGTTAAATCGCGACTCCACTGCTAAAATGTTGCCCAAATATTTAGTCTATATTTGCCCCCCATTCCCCCATTTTATCAATTGTAATAGCGCGAGTGGATGCTGTTCCTCGTGCACAGTTGTTAGTTAGTTGGCTATAAGGATCTATGTGTATCTAATTGTTCGGAATTTTCTCGGGTTCTTTTTATTATTGAGTAACAAAGAGCCATAAAACAATTATGCTCCAAAAAACACGACATTTGCATTGTCTTCATGTGCTTTTGTTGTTGTGTGCAGTTGGTTGCTATTGCTATTGTTGTTGTTGCTGTTGTTGTTATGGTCGGAACCGGCAGGCAGAGCTGTGTTTGTTTGAGTGTGCGTGTGTGTGTGCACGGACGCATTGGAGAGGCTGAAATGGAAATAGAAGTGGAAGAACAAAAAAAAGCTAACTGCCACTTGCACTTTAATTCATTACATCCGTTTGAGTCCAATGTATTATTTGCACTCACACACACACACATGGCCGCACATACACGTACACGTACAAGGTACACTGCAGTAAAACGAAAACATGCATTGCAACACAAAGTGTGGCACGAGTACCTTTTCACTCACACGCACGGGCACAAACAAAGCAAAAGGTGAAGTGTGTGCAAGTATGTGTGTTAATAGCAGACACAGCCGTAGCAGCAGCTGTAGCAGACCTAACTGCCGCAGTAGTGGCAGTCGCAGGACAGCATTGTTGTAGTTTTCATTTCAAGTTTATGTGCATTTGTCGCCAGTGCTTAAATGCTGTGTGCGGCGTATAGGTAACGGGTGATGGGTGACGGGTGTTAACGTGGCATCTACATACACACATACATACATACCCAACCGACCATTCAGTCAGCCGACCCACCGACTGACTGCCAACTAACTTCAATTATAGTACAACATTTTTGTTTTATAACTCACACAGAAAACACACACACACATGAGAGCCTTAACTGAGTGTGTGTGTGACTTGCCGTATTTGTTGTGTGTTGTGTGCTGTGTATGTGAGTGTGAATGTATGTGTATGAGTGACATTGCTACCAATTAGTGTTAACTGGCATTCATGCTAGTCAGCCTTTTTATTCAGCTTTTTTCTCTTCGCCAACTGTTGTAGGACTTTAGCAGACTTTGCTAAGTTGCAACTTACACTGGACCATTTAATGATAAGACCAACCACTACAAGCAAACTATGGCCACAAATCACTTTAGAGGCGATTTTTGAACAGTTCGATGATTAATTTGGAGTCTCAATTAGGGTACCTTAGCACACATCCAGGCATGACAGGTAAGGAGTGTGTTAATCGGTCACAAATTGCTCAGGTCTGGTAACACTTGCAAATTGTGCATAAATTATTTTGAAAATAATAGATGTTGTCGCGCGATATTTTGTTCAGTGATAAGGCTCTTTTTTTTGGCTCAATGGACATGACTATAAACAAAATTGTCGAGAATCCACGAAAGATTTACGAAGCTCCGTTTCATCCACATAAACTCACTCACTCGTTGGTACTTGCTTAAAAAATGGAAACTGCCTGAGCGTTGCCTTCAACGGCAAGGGCTATAAAGTCATGAAGACTGATCTTTTCTTGCTTAATAACTGAGAATGTTGATTGAGTTTTTTGCAACAGAACAGCGCCATATGTCATATTTATTTAATAAGTAAATCAAGCATAACGAGTAAATCAAAAATTTTTTTTCAAATCCATGATTTATGCAAGCAGAATTCTATTGGGCCTAGAAATTCTTTTTTAGTTATCTTTTGTAGAAGGAAAAATTACTGCAAAATTTCAGTTTTTTATCTGCCATAGAACGGCATATATTCGAAAATGGGTTTTAACTTCGTATGGGAGGTGCCACGCCCACATTTCCATTACCGCCCGTTTTTGTCACAACTACGCACATTAATGCTAGATTCACTTACACAAAATTACAGTAGGTGTAATTTTGGTTTTAACTTCATATGGGAGGTGCCACGCCCACTTTTGCATTACCGACCATTTTAGGCGCAACTACGCACATTGATGCTAGATGCACTTACACAAACTTTGAGCACTATACGTGTCATAGAACTGACACTATTCGATAATATGTTTTAACTTCGTATGGGAGGTGGTACGCCCACTATTCCAATACCGCCCATTTTTGGCAGAACTACGCACATTGATGGTAGATGCACTTACACAAAATTTTAGCACTCTAGGTGTCATAGAACTGACAATATTCAATAATAGGTTTTAACTTCGTATGGGAGGTGCCACGCCCCTTTGTCCAATTGGTCAAATTTTTCCATTTCCTTGTATTGTCATCGAAAATGATTAAGTGTGCAAAATTTGAGCAAAATTGGTTGAGAAAAAAGCTTTCAAAAATTGATTTCAAATTTTGTGGCACACAAACATATATAGAAAGTAACCTTATATAAAGCATGGAAAAATGAGATGAATCTTATATATTGCAGTGCCGGTTTATAATAGAGTAAGAACCAAAAATTGGGAGTTGTAATACCGTCCAACAATCCATATTGCACTTGAAAAGTTCATATTACACGTCTGAAACTATAAAAAAAGTGGAATTAATTTCCGTTTTTAATTTATTCATCCCGTTACCCCTTCACAGGCCTAAAAAGTTCTAAAGGATACAATTTTTTAAAAATTATTTTAAATACTTATTTAAATACATGATACCGGTAAAAGCGCCAAATTAAAAAGTAGAATTTCCTTAAAAAATACTTCAAATAGCATGTTTATATCTGTATAAGTTTAGTATTAACAACATAAAGTAAATTTTCCCTTTTGAAAATACTCATCTCACTTATTTCTATTTA
Source organism: Polietes domitor (assembly GCA_947397865.1). Classification (NCBI taxonomy): domain Eukaryota; kingdom Metazoa; phylum Arthropoda; class Insecta; order Diptera; family Muscidae; genus Polietes; species Polietes domitor. The sequence goes on along the minus strand of OX377621.1, from coordinate 176,789,460 downwards.
AAGTGCGAGCCCAATTCTCATGCAGAAATCTCAGTTTAAGATCTTGCTAGTCAGTCAAGGGTATAGAGGCTATCAAGTCTAAAAAATATATCACGAATAAATCGATTGAGTGAATGGCCCGTTAAAATCTTTGAATAAAGCCGAAATATTATGGGATAATCCATAAAACAAACCAAAGATTAATTTTAGTGGGGAACATCCAAAATTTTTGATTTGAAATGGAATATTGGCCAAGCTCAATACCATTTTGCATCCATATTTCATAGAGTAGAAATTTACTTACAAATGGGATGGTGACTTTTATTATTAGGCTGCACACTATCACTGATTTCTGGCCTATGACGGCCTTCTCCAGTTGGTTTTTCAATTATATATTCAGATTCTTTACTTTTATTGAAGCCATTTCTATTATATATTTTTATAGGGTTGTGTTGACAATCTTTTTAAAAACATTATCCATTAAATCTCCAGCATAATATTTTCAGAGAACAACGATTTTAGTGGTTTTGGGGAAAAATATTATATTTTTAAAAGTCGAAACCAATATTAAAAATAATGAATTTTTAGTAAAACGTAGCCGCAATGGTCATAAATTAACTAAATTAACAAAAGTATCCCTCAAGACCTTTCAAACAATACATAGAATTTTCAAATCGGCTAAACCAATTGCGAAATACTAGGTTTTGAATATACAGTTGGCAGCAGGATTTAAAATGTTATGTCCACCTACTGCATCCTCTTTTGTAGCTAATTTTTCATTATAGTAATGTCGCAAAATGGAATTTTCCGTATAAGAAATTAATGATCGGCTTTCAAAAAATCTTAAAGGAATTCCCGCTACTCTAACCTTGTCAGTTTTCAGGATAGTGAGCAAATATATTCTGAACTAATTTCAAACGCCCATTCAATTTTTAAAAACAGCAATGCTCTCCTACAGGAGTAAAAATTTAAGTTGAAGCATAACAAATGGATCAGCGGCCTAATTAATCACAGCATTCGAAATCGAGATGATACGATTGAAATCAACTTTTATTTATTTCAAAGGAAATATAAATTTCCCCCGAAATCAAATCGTTTGGTTTTGAATAATTTTAGTCGAAATTAATTAATTTATTTTACTTTTAGTGCGTAATCATAGAATAACAAGCAAAACTTCCTCCTAATTTTTATAAACAATAAATAATAAAATAAACAAAAGCATATTTCTATCCGAACTATGATTAGTCCCTAATTGATCAGAAAACCAACAAAAAACGCCGATGTTATTTTTGGTCTTATCTTTGGCCCGCTCGGTGTATACTACACACTCACACATTACTGCTGCCTGTGTATGTGTGCTTTCACGCGAATGCTGATGTATTTGGCTGAGTCCTGACTCTTGTCGTTCCGTCCTTTTATTTCTGGTCCAAGTTTAAAGTCAAAGTAATGCCACTTTTTTAAAAAATAAATTAATTTAATTAAATTTTCAAAGAATTTCGTTCGTTTATTTTATTTTGGTTAAGAAAATGTTAAAGCCTTCTTTTGTAGATTTTGCCGTTGAGGTTAGATTCTTGTAATCTTCGAGGCATACTTGCTTCTTCGTTGCCGGTTGCTAAGATTTTGTTACTCATCTCAAACCGCAATTCCTCGAGGAGATGCTTGTGTTTTTGTTCTACAGAAATGAAATGCGGAGAGCACGCTACACCACAAGGATGTGGGGTGGGTGAGGCAATGGCAGGGGGTGCTGGATAATGGCAAGTGTGGCAAAAGTAGTTCACAAGTTCCTGTGTGCAATTTTATTACTCGGCTCTGATAAATTGTAAAACTATCTGCACAACAACAGCCATGGTACGCAGTACAGCTGTCTGTGCATTATATAATTGTTAGAGTACGTACTACGTACGTTCTAAAGTTATTCCATTTCTTTGCTTTTTTCCTCTTGAAAAGCAAATGGATTTCATCAACGTCATCGTCATCAGCATCGCCATTGCCATCACCATCGCCATCGCCGTAACGACGATGCTGGCAATGATGACGATGACGACGATAATGATGATGATCAGCAGCAGCATCAGTCCGGGGCCTTAGGAATAAACTTACCCTTGAGTTTGTTGCAATGGGGACTTTGGGATTAAATGCAAAAGCCTTTTACTGCACATTAAAGGACTCTCGTAAAGAGAAAACGTGCTTTTGTCCCGGGTTATGCCCACAACCGCACATATGCAAGTGTGTGTTCATATTTTCCATGTGTGTGTTTAACACAGACTGGCAAATGTGTGTGTAATTTTAATGAAACTCATCTTATGTGTGTGTCTGTATGTGTGTGTCTCGCTCTGTCATTGGAGGTAAGAACTCGTGTAATTTGTAGAGAAATTGCGTGTGCCGAGGCATTCCGCATTTTGCATTTTGTCGGAAATTTGTCCAACGACTATGCAAAATTATTATTTTAAATACATACGTTTGTCTGTCTCTGGCGTTTGTGTGGGAAATTGTGTTTTTCATTTAGTTTAGTACAAGCAGATGTGGTTTTGTGTTTCACACACACACACACCCACCCACATACATGCACATACTTTAAATTTGTGTGCAGAGAATGTAGGTCATCACAAAAGATTTTTTAAGAAATTAATTCGATTAAACATGGCCAAGATGTGGGATTTATATGTTAACCTCTGAGGGATCAAGTTTTCAAAAGAGTTTATCAAGAGGGATTTAAAACTTTAAAATGATTGCAAGAGCTCTTCTCGTCGCAACAACTGCATTGCGAGTGCAAATATCATAAATTCATAAATGGAGTTTGGAGATTCTATGCAACACAAGGCACAGTGGGATACTTTGTATGCAAACAATTGATTGATTCTACATTGCAGATTAGTATCGGCAATATAAAGCATAAAAAATATAAAAAGCGACCAGTTTTGGATTTTACAAAATTAACCCTCTCATGCCCGATTTCTTTTAATTAAAAAAATGGAAGTGGAAGCGGAGAAACTCAATTTAGAGCATACAAATTCCACACGCAGGACTTGAATTTCTTTTGTTGATATTCGGAGTATATCTTAAATATACTCCTTATTTCGAATGACCTATAGCATTTTTATGAAACATAGGAATGTTCAGTTGAATTTACTAGCTTACGATTAAGAAACTTAGTAAGAATACAGTATTGTTATCCACTGAAGACAAATATGTTTAACAAAAAAGGGTTACGAATCAACTTTCTTGTTAAGCGAGTAAATTCCATAAAAATAATATATTAGTAGGTCCAATCGAACATTCCTAATTTTATAAATCGCAGAACTTTCCGAGAAACGCAGACATATTTTGTACACTTAATTAAAGCGATTATAAAAACTTTGATAAACACCAATATATATTCGCTTTAGTTTCACATCAGAACATAGGATATTTGTGTGGGAGGTAGCAGAAGAGACGTGACAATTTCGCCCATCTTCGAACTTAAAGTAAGCTTGGGAAAAATATTATCATGTGCAAAGTTTGAGATTTATCGTGTACACCAGCCAGCCAGATGGACGGATACGGCTCGAACAACTTAAAAAGTCGTGCAACGGGCTTGGTCCAAACATACCTGAGTATTAAGTCACTCCTTCAATGCGTTACACTTTTTTCTGTCCCAAATGATATATACTCCTAATCTGTAGAGTGAGGGTACAAAAACTTGATCGAAATAGTTGGAATTCTAATGAACAACATTCAAAAAAAACCTAAAAATCAATTAAATCGATCACTAATCAACAATCAAACATCAAACAACAAACAACGAAAAAACTAAGAATTAAATGGTTGGAGCGGAAAATACATCATCTTCAACACATAGCGTCTTTGGCCCGATCCTGGGTTGCACGATTGCTGGGCGGACATTATACACCACGCACCTGAACATATTGATTGTGAATTAAAATACACACGATGCTGATCCTCCGGTGCGTATGAGCATTATACGAGTACATATCCATCATACGCGGGGGAGTTCACACATCGAAATATGCGATGCGATAAACCATTCAAAGATGAATTTTGATGCACTCTGATCAAGATTCTGGACAGAAGCTATTTACTCTCAACTCAGATCTTTTTGTTGGAGTGCTTCAGAAATTATTTTAAGATCAGATTTAATGTTTGTCAAATATGAGCTACAAATACATTCATCGCCATTGGGGGGCAAGTCTTATTAAAATTGATAAGTAGGAAAATACACTCAATATAGTAAAGATAAATCTTTTTGAAAGGGACAAAAACACTATTAGCATGTAATATTTTATTTCATTTAAAACTAGAAAGTTTATAATATTTTTTAGGAATAAATAATCTACAGGAATTGAGATATTCTGACAATTTTTTTGAATCATGTAGCAAAAATGGTTCTTAAAGTAATGACTAGAAAATTCCCAAATTTATGGAATAACACTACAGTGATGTAGTGTTATTTTCTGAGTAAGAAGTCATCATCACAATAACCTCAGACTTAGTAGTAATGGAAATATAAGACCAGTCATTTCCGCAGGAGTTGACGATAGTAAATAAGTAAGAATTGGATTTATTGACATTGTATGATAACACTGTCCAATATCATTTTTGGAACAGATTAGCGACCCTATAATTCTGAAAGGGCACGTTGAGTAGATCATTTTTGTAGAATAAATTTAAATTCATTTTACAATGGATCAAAATTTTATACTAAGCAAAAAAAGTGTTGTAAGTTAATGTCTAAAAGAATTCTTTTTGTCAGAACTATATTGTGGAATTTCATAAGGATAATTGTTGTGGAAGATCTTAACCCTCTAGCTCCTCTCTTTATTTGTCAATTAGACCCCTTTGCGAAAAAAAATCAAATAAAGTCCTTTCAAAAAGGGCATTAAAGGATATAAATATACTATGAAAAAAAAATTGACGGAAAATTTCAGTGCTATAAATAAAGCCCTTCACACTTAAATTGCATACATATACACCACCTTCTACAACAAAATAATTAGGTTTAAAATTGGTCCATGTTTTTTGGAAGATCGATCTTTTCGACAAAAATTGTGGATATTTCGGAAAAGCACGATAAACAAAAAATACAAATTGGGCATTTAAGCAAAAAAAATATTTTCGCGAGAGGTATGGCTAAAATGATTTGTATTTCATTTGTATTTCATTTGCATTTATTTCAGCTTTCTCTATCTGGGTTACTGAAACAATTCTGTCACAAATATTCCCCATTTAGTCAGTAGTCTTATGCTAAAAAATATTTTGGCATATATTAACCCTTAAAGAGAGGACTCTTAAGATCTTCCTTAAAAATGATCCTCATAAAATTCCACAATATAATTCTGACAATATTCTCTCAGACATAAACTTACAACATTTTTCACTTTGACCCACTGCAAAAAGAAACTCAGACCAGCTGGACTATAAGTTTATTCTGCAAAAATGGTCTACTCAACTTGCCCTTTTTGAACTAAAGGGTCGCTATTCTGTTCGATTCAAAAAGTCTCAATTTGTTGGGCAGTGTAATTATATCCGATTTTTTCTTTTCATAAATCATATATTCGTATTTATGTCTCTTGTTGTTGTAAACCAAAAGCACTAGAATTCAAATGCAACTCCTCGCCTTCAACTGTTTTAATTTAAATGGCGTGTCAGATAATATTTGTAGATAAAATTATAATCGCATATCTCGTGTTTGTAATTGGGTCTTGTTTGTTCATTGAATAATAATCATAATCAAGTTTTGATTGACAATCAAAAACTAACAGAGCCGCCCCTCTTCGCCACCAATCAGGTGTGTGTACGTTCGTGTGTGCATTCATTTGAAATATGTCGATATGCAGGTGTGTGTGTATGTGTGTGCGTGTTCATGATTTTATTTATAACAAAATTTTGTTACAGTTATTTGAGTTTTTAATTGCAATACAGGTTAATACCTTCCATCAGTACAACCAAGGCAATAACAGCAGCAACAACGACAACAGCAATATCGACAGCCACGAGCAACAATAAGAACATTATAAACATAACCAGTGTAAATACACGTGTGGCACATTGACATGTTTGCATACACATTTTTGTTTTAATAGCTGCTGCTATTGCCAGACCACGAGGCCGCCAGTCCGCCATGCAACGATGCATGTTGCCATGACGCAAACAGTAAAAGCCACCCAACCGACCACCAACCACCACCAACAACAACACGAATAGAGAAAAGAAACAAAAACAAGCGAATTGTAATGTTTCGCGTTAAAAAAGCAACACAACCGGAAATTTGTCATGTTAAAAATGCCATCATATCGATGAATGTCGCCCTCGCTCTCCTTCTGGCGCTCTCTCCCTTTCCTTCTCTCTATACGTGTAAGTATGGATGTGTGCTTGTGGATATAAAATGATTTTTTGTTTGTTTGGTGGGTCTGTCTGTCTGTTTGATGATCAATGAATTTATGCTTTTAATTGGTGTCCAGCAAAGTGTTTAACCAAAATGAATGTAAAGAGAAATCTTTTCATACACACATGGCCACACACATGGCCACACACACACTCGCATATCAATTCAGATGTGCGCGTGTTTGTACGATGTTGTGTATGTCCATACTTACATACATAAGCGTGTTCACTAGGGATGTCGAACTGGACTGGTGAATATCCGGGATCCGAGGATTTTTTAGCATTAAGACAATTCGGGATAGTTCGGTATTTGCATTTATTTGTTTTCTCGATTTCTCAATATTTTCTTGATTTCAAACAAATAGTTTAATTCAATTATTAATATTCTAATTTATTTTTCAAGTTCGAAAATATTGTCAAGTATGCAATGAAAAACGATACGATTTCGAATATTTATTTTGAGTTTTTGTGCTATAATTGAATAAATTGATTAATTATTTTATCCCCGTCATAAAATTAGATGACGAGGTATAAAAATTCGTTTAATACTTATCATATTAAAATATATCTACGTTTTAAAATATAGAAACGTATCGATCTAAAACGTATCGTTATTACCTAGAATTTGTTTTAAAAATTCTGGAAAATCCAGTCATTTTCAAATCGCCATCCCTAATACACACAGACATACGTTAGTTTGCATGAGATGGGTTCGACGGTATTCATTGCAAAAATTAATTAATTTTTTTCTGCTTTTCGCCATTGTCTTTTTGTTGCTTTTGTGTTTTCAACACATAAATATTTGCGAAACCAATTTTGCATAATCCGGGAAAAACGTAAAATAATTCAAAACACACATACACACATACATGCATATACAATCACACACGCTCGCTCGTGACTGTCCTCAATGTAACATTTACTGCTGCGACTGTGAAAACTCTGCGACAAAGTGACCAAATAAACGCATCAACAGTAGTGAACAATACAAAAGCAACACTGGCTGCAGTAAGTGTTTTTTCTAATTTAATTTTGAAATAAATTCTCCACTAATATGGGTGTGTTGTTTTCAAGATAATAGCAAGAAAAGACGTGAAATCTAATGAGCGATGTAACGTCCTGTCGACCCCAGAACTCTGAAGAACTTTGCCACGTATTTCTAGCACTGACAGTAGTGTTATTACTGCGTTCCATGATAGTTTACAACCATTTTGTCCAACGAACGATTTTTCAACCAACTTTATGATAGAGTCCCAATGTTAATTTTTTATGCATAAATTCTTTAAAAATATTAAAAGTACAATTTCCGTCCTTTTTAGTATTTGGTCTATAATTTCTGGAGTATAAGACTAATCACGCCCGGTTATACTTTAAGGTAATACAAAAAAAAACTTAGAAATATATAAAAATAAAAAAATATGTGCTTTATTGCTTGGTGCGATTTTTTAAACGCATATTCGATAAGTGAGTTGTGCTTCTCATTCGTTTGTGAGTATGATGGTATGATGTTGAAAAGTCGCTGCAAAGCCACCTGAGGAAACCTTTCAAAGGGTGGAGATCATGACAGTGGTAGTGTGCAGCCAAGTAATAAATGTCACCATGCCATTTATAAATAAATTTTCATTCTACAAAATATAGAAGCAAATGGTCTTGAGCCAGGAGAATACCCCAGTTCAAATGATATTATTTTAATTTAGAAAGCGATTGTTAAATGAAGAAGTAATGACCTTTTTGTCAAATCAGGAAGGATATTTGCATGGGTTCATATACATGGACTGATGTGAACCAATTTTTAGAAGTTTGAACAAAATCGGCTAAAATATGTAGATTATAGAGCGGAAAAAGTCAAATCGGCAGTGGCATTTGTATGCAGGTTCTATATAAATCTGAACCGATTTGCTTCATATTCAATAGCGTGTGTCCCTGGCCAGCGAAATCCATTTTAGCCAATTTCTTTAGGATCAAACAATCATTGCGACCTGTAATTTCTCTTTTTCAAAAATTTCCCGTAGATTTTATTATTCATCAGTTTGAGGTTGTTTTTCATTTGCTCAAGGCTGTTTGATTTGATGCAGGAGAATCTCAGGACTAGGCCCAAAGAGAATTGGTGACACGTTGAGACAAAATACGAATCGTGTGATCTTAGCCAGGCGTAAGAAATAAAGTTTCGACCTATACACTGACCTATCTGAGCTTAAAGCATTTCATTTCTGTTGTTCGCTGCTGATGTTGTGCCTTTGCAGTGTCACTGTGTTATTGTGGCATCATAAATTATTTTCTGAATCTGAGTTTGAGTCTTTGTGTTTGTGTTGGAGTGTACATATGTATGTATGTGTTCGTGTGGCTTTGTATGTTATTCTGGTATTTTTGTAATAAATTTCACATTGGTTTTGTTAGCGGTTAAATGAAAATAATTGGAAAGTTATGTGTGGTTTTCGTACAGCAACGAGCCTCACACATTCATGTCATTCTCCTCCTCAGTCTGCATGTGTGGCCCATGCCTCATGCTTGCTCGTCGCGTGTGATGACAGTGATAATGATAAGCAGGGATAGATATTAATTATATTGGAATTGAGAAAACTGTGAACACGCTGAAGGTTATCCGGCCTTTGTATCTTTATATATTGTATGAGCTTTCGCAAAGTTTTGTTATTGGAGATGCTTTGGGTTTACATCGTTTATTGGTGTAATCATCATACCATTCCCGCACCTTACGAGTATTGGTCCCACACCTTGTTTTCAGGATCCTTCTAAAGTTCCTCAGCGATGATAGGGCTGTTTTTCTTTAAGCCGGGATAATAAGCTGCGATGACAAAAACGTTATTAAAAAGTTAATTTTTTACTCAAAATAAAAACATATATTTTCACAATGTCGCCAACTTCAATACATATATTTGTATCACAATAAATTTTCAAAAAATATTTTGTGTTGACTTTTTTGGATAACCATCAATTTGACTCACACTGAATAATTATTCAAGCTAAGTCCGATATTTTTACCATAAAATTATTTTTTCAAAATTTTTATTCACACACACATTGATATTGCCGTTGGTGACAATTTTTAAAGATTTTTGTTATCGCAGCTTAGTTATCCAGTCTCGCAGAAAAACAGCCCTGATGTGGCCTACGTTAATCCGTTCTCAAAAATTGTGAAATTTCTTTTGGACTTCTCAAATTTAACGCCGCTTTTCATGTTGCTGCCAAGATTGTTACCGTGTTGCCACATGTAAAGTGTGCCTTCTTCATTTCCCAGGGATAAATCACACTTAAATCACTCTACTCCAGTAAAAGCCTACAGGCTTTCAACCCTCTCTCTCTCTCTCTCTCGCACACTCACACTCTGGCATTGATAATATTTATGAGGACAATGTCTATAAATTCCTCGTATCGATTGTTACAATTCTTGTAAATTGATTGGTTTTCTTTTGTAATTTCTCATTTCTTTCTTTGGTTTGGTCTTCTTGTGGCAAAGATAGAGTAAATGTTTTAGTTATTTTTTGCCACTCATGTTTCCGCAAGAGTTTCTTCTCCTAGCCAGGAATGTACTCGTGCGCACATTAAACTGGGTGGCGGAGAATGCCTATAAAAAATCAATCAATTTTAGATAATTCCCAAAATATTGCGGTTGCAGCTGAAATGTCTGTGAGCTAAAACATTTTGCAGGCAGCTTTAAAGAGCTTGTTAGTTAGTGTTGATAGTTCAATTTTAAATCAATCAAATGGGTGGGAAATGGTATAGAGCTAAACCGATTACACCGTCCTGCAGTCCATATTACACTTGAACCTGACGATATACGTCTGAAACTATGGACAAAATTAAGTTAATTGGCGTACATGTTTTTCTAAAATTATTTTAAATACTTATTCGCACCGTACGATACCGGTGTAAGTTTCAACTTAAAGAGGAGAATATCTGTTAAAAATACTTCAAATGGCATGCATCTGTATTAGTTTAGCATTAACGACCTTTAAAGTTTTCCTCCTAAAAAGTAAAATATGAATAAGCTAAAAAAACTAAGGAGGACATTTGAAATGGTCGTTAATGCTAAACTAATACAGATAGAAGCAAGTCCTTTGTAGTATTTTTAACAGATATTCTCCTCTTTAATTTGACACCTATATCGTTATCGTCGTGTGCGAATAAGTTTTCAAAATAATTATTTCATAATTGTTATTCTTTCAAACTGTGTAGTCCTTTTAAAGGGCAATATAATGAAGGAACACCAATTAATTACATTTTGCCTCATTGTCCCGAAGTTTTTTGGACAAGGACGAACGCTATTTAATTTGAAGAAAATCGGTTCAGATTTAGATATAGCCCCCATACGAATTTCCACTCCCGATTTGACTCTTTTCACTCTAGATACCACATATTATAACAAATTTTCTCCAAAATTGGCAAAATGTCTTATATTTCAACTAGAAACTCATGTGGTGAAAATGTGTTAGATCGGTTCAGATTTATATATAGATCCCATACAAATTTCGCTCACAATTTGACTATTTCCCCTCTAGAAACCACATATTGTTATCAGATTGTCTTCAGATTTGGCAAAACATCTTATATTTAAATTAGGAACACCTATGTTGAAAATTGGTCAGATCGGTTCAGACTTGTTTATAGCTCCAAATTTCGACATCGATTTGACTTTTTCTGGTCTAGAAACCACATATTTTTACAGATCTTCTTCAAATTTGGCAAGATATCTTATACTTCCACAAGAAACACCCACGGTGAATATAGGTCAGATCGGTTCAGATTTATATATAGCTCCCTCACAAATTTCACTCCTGATTTCAGTTTTACGACTCAATAAACCACATATTTAACAGATCTTCTTCAAATCTTGCAAATATCTTATAATTTAACTAAAAACACCCATGGTGAAAATGGGGTCAGATCGGTTCAGATTTATATATAGATCCCATATATATTTCGCTCCCAAAATTTTCCACTCTAAAATCCACATATTTTAACAGATTTTCTTCAAAATTGGCAAAACACCTTATATTTCATCTGGAAACACTTGAGTTGAAAATGTGTTAGATCGGTTTGAATTTACATATAGCTCCCATATAAATTTCGCTCCCGGATTGACTTTTTCCACCCCAGAAACCACGTATTTTCACCGAATTTCTTCAAAATGAGCATAAACACGTTTACTTGAACTGAAAAAAAAAAAACTTATTGTGAAAGTTAGTCACTTCATTCCATGTTGGTATATAGCCCCGATACAAATATTCCTCTCGATTTGACAAATTGAGTCAGGTCATATTAGCCTGTGATTAGTGATTTTCACTTTTTTACCGAATTGAATTCTGTTCGGATAGAAAGTGGACCGCCCGACTTTAGCCTTTCCTTACTTGTTATTATTAGAATTTATTCTAAATAGTTTCTCAAGTTCGAATAAAGTTTCATATCAAAAAGTCGTTCAAAGATACTTCCAAAAATATTGCCAGTACATGACACTTTAATTGGGCCAACGCATCCAAGAGAATTCATTCTAAACAGCATCTCAAATGCTAATTTTTCTTCTAAAATATAGGTCATCTCTTACTGTAAATTAAAATTCTAATTTGATTTCCAGAATTAGGATGTGCATTTATTAAATTACTATTTCTTTCATTTATAGAAAATGTAAAATAATCAAATATTTTTTCTGTTACATCATTAGCGTTGTGTGTTTATTGATGATTGAGTAACAGATTTTATTAAATTTTATTTATATTTTTATTCGATAAATTAATTGCACAATAAAAATACAGTATGTACTAACAAAGTGGATAAGTGTATCGTCAGACTAAGTTGTCCGCATATCAAAAATATTCAAATTAATACTTATGAAATTCCATTTGTAATGTTCGCCCTTAAATGTATCCAAAAATGAATGAATTGGAAGAGGATATGTCATGTAAGTATCATACATGAAGTGCTTCTAATCACTCATTCGAATGAAGTGACAGGGATCTGTAAATGAACCCATTCCTCACAATGACCACCCTAAAAATCATGCCCGAAACAGAAGTACTTCCTTCATCTTTTCATCAGTTGAACAACTATTTAACCACTTCTCCGTCATGTCTTGTTTTCTGGGTATGTAAACCTTTTCGTTACCCACTCTAATACACACACACACATCTATGTATGTATTTTGCGGCATTGCAGTGCAGAGAACACGTTTTTCTTGTCGTATCCGTTCTGTTTAATATCTTTACGATTCAATGACTCCTTAAACGCGGCCACGTTCATATTTT
>OX377621.1:171325848-171803476 GCA_947397865.1 Polietes domitor | reverse complement strand
TCCTCCTTCGTCAACTCCAACCTAGGCCAGTGCAGAGTGAAACTAATTCAACGATTTATATGCAAAACTCGATTAGTTGTAAAATTCGTTAACAAAGTTATTGTATTTTTACATTTTTTGTAGTTTCTGGAAAAGTTTATTGTCGTTTTTATTCATGTCGCAGTTGCGACCCAATGTACACTAACAATTCATTTTTTTATTATTTCATTTCTGACTTTCCATCTGTCCAATTATTTCAATTTGAAGTCGTTTTTTATGATGTCATAAAAGGTGTTTATGCATGTTTAGCGCTTGTTTTTTCTCTTTCTTTTGTATAGAAACAGGCAAAAAGTACAAACTCGTTAAAGAGTTGTAAAGAAAATATGAAAAATTAAAAAAAACTATACTCAGGGGAAGTGCCGAACGAGGTCAGCTTGTATGGTGAGAAGGTAGGTGGGTATGGAAGTTAGCAGCAAGGAATACTTGCAACAGGAGTCATAAAGTTTGAGAAGTCGCATTGGCTTCCCAATAGTCACGTGTGGGTTCTCTGAACCCCATAAGCGGCAATTTTGCTTATAGACATAGCCACCGAGATGAAAATGAGTTTCATCGGTAGTTCAAATTTAAAATTTTAAGCGATCCACCCTATCTATACCTCTGTTCATATATGAGGTAAATTGTGTTCAAAACTTTTGAAAGGAATTTTTTCAAAATTAGATTTTCTTGCCGCTCCACTCACATATATTTTTCTGCCATCTTTGAATCGTCACTAAGTCTCAAATTTGTAGCACCACTCGTGTATTTGTTTTCACTGCACTCAGCATATGTAATTTGCAAATTTGCACATAAACCCCTCTAATGAGCAATTGTTGAATTTTTATTTAACAAGAATGACTAGTTTTCCTCCAGCAAATGTGAATATTTACAACTCTTAAATAATTTTTAATGTTTATTTGTTAGACATGTGGTCTTAACGTGGTCATAAAGTACAACCAAAAAAAAAAATATTCCTAACAAAAGAGGAGGAAGTGAAAGAAATGTTTTACAACTGAACATTAAAACAGGAAATGAAACACGAGATACGACAGGCGAGCGAACGCAACTGATTTCAGATTTCCCGAGGAATCCTTTTAAGAAAACTGCCTCGTCTTGCGTTTACCTTTTAGCCGTTTTAAGTAACTTTCCCATATTTTCTAATCACTTTCTTCATTTGGGAAAGTTAGAAATGACTGGCGATAACTAGACCACCTTTGAAATTTCGTTTCGTTTTTGGGAATCGTGCCAAGAACATTTAACGATAATTTGTTGCCGGACCAATCATAAATACTAATTGTCTCCCAAAATACGGACGTTGCCGTGCGTGGCGATAACCGTACCATTATTATACCATCTTCCTCCTGCTTTCGCTGTCGTCGTGCCTTATCTTTGGATTAGCCAGAGGTGATGGTGGTCTCCTCTTCCTCTCTCTCTCCACCGTGCCCTTGTTGCGTACCTGAAGCCGCCGACAGTTTAACCTCGAAATCTAGCCAACACCGACGACGTCGTCGACGGCGGAAAATAAGTTAAACTCCCTTTTTAGGAAGTCATAAAACTGATAAAGTGCCATTAGTAACAATGACCAGAAAAACTAAAACAAACGCTGCCCGCAAAGAATAAATAAAAACCAATAAAGGAAGCATTAGTAGCAGCTAACGAACGAGAATCGAGAAAACTAAAAAGATACCATGGAGAATTTCACGGATATTAACCCAGAATCAATGTAAACGATGAGTCACTGTCGTAGGTGACACAGCCAAAGGCGTGAGAAGAAAAACAGAACACGACACACAATGACTAGACGACGCACTACAGCAACCCAAGAATTTCTATGATAATAATAATTGAATTGAATCATTGTATCATCGAGTGATTAAATAATTAAATAATTAAATAATTAAATAATTAAATAATTAAATAATTAAATAATTAAATAATTAAATAATTAAATAATTAAATAATTAAATAATTAAATAATTAAATAATTAAATAATTAAATAATTAAATAATTAAATAATTAAATAATTAAATAATTAAATAATTAAATAATTAAATAATTAAATAATTAAATAATTAAATAATTAAATAATTAAATAATTAAATAATTAAATAATTAAATAATTAAATAATTAAATAATTAAATAATTAAATAATTAAATAATTAAATAATTAAATAATTAAATAATTAAATAATTAAATAATTAAATAATTAAATAATTAAATAATTAAATAATTAAATAATTAAATAATTAAATAATTAAATAATTAAATAATTAAATAATTAAATAATTAAATAATTAAATAATTAAATAATTAAATAATTAAATAATTAAATAATTAAATAATTAAATAATTAAATAATTAAATAATTAAATAATTAAATAATTAAATAATTAAATAATTAAATAATTAAATAATTAAATAATTAAATAATTAAATAATTAAATAATTAAATAATTAAATAATTAAATAATTAAATAATTAAATAATTAAATAATTAAATAATTAAATAATTAAATAATTAAATAATTAAATAATTAAATAATTAAATAATTAAATAATTAAATAATTAAATAATTAAATAATTAAATAATTAAATAATTAAATAATTAAATAATTAAATAATTAAATAATTAAATAATTAAATAATTAAATAATTAAATAATTAAATAATTAAATAATTAAATAATTAAATAATTAAATAATTAAATAATTAAATAATTAAATAATTAAATAATTAAATAATTAAATAATTAAATAATTAAATAATTAAATAATTAAATAATTAAATAATTAAATAATTAAATAATTAAATAATTAAATAATTAAATAATTAAATAATTAAATAATTAAATAATTAAATAATTAAATAAAATAATTAAATAAGTTGTACACACCCTATACCCAATATTATTTCGTGCTGTAACATGCCCAATCCAATCTGTGCGTCTGGTCATTTTGACAACTTAGGTATATCATGAGAATTTATTATCAATTTTTCTTTTGTTATCAAATGGTTTTTGTTGCTAGTTGCTTACTACAGTGCGTCAAAATAGCTATGACGCATGATCTTGTGTCTTCTTATGGGCATCGTCTAAAATCTTGGTTACTACTCGTTGCCGTAGAACGTCTCTAACGCTTCTTAGTGCCATGACGCCGACATGGCAACATGATCGCCTACTTCCACTGGTTACACTGCGTCGCGGAGTAGAGATCTTCGCTTGACGAGCTATGATGATGATGTCGACGATGATTATATCGTCGTTAACATAACCAGACACGATGCACTTGCTTTTAGAAAACCTGACGACTGACACTGTCGATCGGCGTGTTTATGATGATGATGATTGCTTTCGCGTGTTCGCTGGCTGGCTGTACGTACGACCCCCAGCGTAGTTATCCACCGGATTTGTGGGTCACTGTCAACATTCGGACTGGATTGTGAATGGCATGGTGATTTATTTGTCTGAAATTATCTCTTTATAATTGCAGGTCTATGAGAAAGAAAGTCGTTTATTGATGACTGGATGCAGCGGATGTTTTTCTTGAATGTGAGCATATCAGCGATCTTTATAATGTGATCTTTGGCATATTTTGAAATGTTGCCGGCCAGTGACTGGAATTCAAAGTTTGATGACTTGTTAAACCTGCTCTTTATCGCCTGGCAATTATATTCAATAATAGATCATATATTTTTAAGGCCCCGATAAACGATTGAACTTGTTTAGACGTGTAAAGACAGGTCATTGATTCGTCGAGAAAAAATGACTCTGGAAATCAGCTGATAATTTGCATCTTTATTAAGAACTAATGAAATGCTGCCCGATTATGGGTTTATAAAAAGATTTTTTTTAAATAATTGCTTGAGATTGAACTTGTTTAGACGTGTAAAGACAGGTCATTGATTCGTCGATAAAAAATAACTCTGGAAATCAGCTGATAGTTTTCATCTTTATTAAGCTGCCCGTTTAAGGGTTAATAAAAAGATTTTTTTATAATTGCTTGTGGCGTGATCAAATCACAACTCCTGTCATCTGATCTCACAACATGCCAAACAACTGGGAATTTATTAACCTAGGTTAGGTGGCACATTGATTAACAAACTGTTTGCAAATTATCTAATTCAAATATATTATTCAAATCGTGCTTGTCTTAAATTATCTTTTCTTTAATTTGTTTTTAAATTCAATTAACATTATTTTTCATTTCACTTCATAATTGAAACGCTGGCTGAATGTAAGGAAAACCCCCCTCCCCAACAAGTAATTTGCATAATTCATGAATTTGCTGCCATAAAACAAATTTGCAGTATTGTTGACATCCCAAGAGATGATATAAGTTAAGATCAGAGATAAGTAACATATAGCAAAGTATACATATATATATGCATATATGAAAGTTGCACTAAGCACCAAAGGCATGCTGATGCCACCCCGCGCGACCTTTGATAACATTTGAGTTATTAATTATTTTTCTTTTTTTAATTAAGCAAAACTTCTCGAGGTAGCCTTTTCAATGTGGAAAAGTAATAGAAAAGTGTATAACAATTAAGAGCCGTTAAACAGGAGACATGGATTCAGATATCCCTTTGAATTTATATGATTATCATATAATAAGTAAGTTTCAGTCGGTTAACCAGGTCACTCTCAGAATAAAAATTCCAAGCATGTGTCTGGGATTTTTAAAATCTCTTATATTATTTAGGCCGAACTATTTGTGGCAGAAATGGATTGCAGACACAGGTAAAGAAATTATAAAGGATTTAAGTTTGCGTAGGCTAGGGACAATTGTGTGGGAGGTACTAGAAGGGCCGTGGCAAAAGCATATATATTTTAGTGGTTTCATGTGATTATTGAAAAAGATTTCTCGAACAAAAAAGTCTTCGAATATCAGACATATTTTCATTTTGTTCGAATTTTGATTTCAAAAATTCCTCTAGTGATTTTCAAACACACCCAGGTTCATTTTCATTTAATTGTCCTGGCTCAAGACCATTTTGCATCTTTATTTAATAGAATGCTATTTTATTTACAAATGGCATGGTGACATTTATTACATGGCTGCAGACTATCACGATCATGATTTCGACCATGTCAAAAGTCTTTTCAAGTAGCTTCGCAGCGACTTTTCAACATCAAACCCGGCCTCTATAAGGAGATTATTCTCACAAACGAACGAGAAGCACAACTCACTTGCCGAATTTGCGTTTAAAAAGATGGCATGTGTACTTTATTACTTGGTGCGATTTTTTAAACGCAAAACGGCAAGTGAGTTGTGCTTAATTAATTTTCGTTGAAGGTACCTTTAATATTTATACTTTCGTTTTGGAAATATAGTCCCACTTGTATGATCAGTAAAAAATAATTATGATAGCTACAAATGATGCGAATTTCACTTTCATTGGTTTGGAATAGTCTCCTAAAAATTGAGATTTTTTTAGAACGAAATAATTTTTTATTGACACAAAAAAAACATTAAAAATACAAAAATATATTTTTTACAAAGTTTTTGTATGAGAAAGCATTTTTACAAAGTTTTTATTTAAAACATTCCGTTGACACAAAATAACATTAAAAATACAAAAACTTATTTTTTACAAAGTTTTTGCATAAGAAAGCATTTTTACAAAGTTTTTATTTAAGAAGGGCTTTAACTCCTATATTTATCTATATATTTTCTTCATTTATAAAATATTTTGTTATATTACAAAATAATTCGTTATATAAAAAGGGGGTTTTGAGCTATTTGAACAAAAATAATTTTTTTAAATTGTTTTTGAGTGTACAAAATATGTAATAACTTCCATATTTGTCCAGAGATCTTTTACATTTAGACATTGTTTTCTTCGTTAGAATGATAGACATTAACAAAAAAAAAAAAGAAAAAATATTTTTCAGATTTTTTCTATTTTTTTTAATGAAAAATTAAATTTTTTTAATTCCTAAACCAATGTTTCTATGTGCGATGATATGACATTAACAAAAAAAAAGAAAAATATTTTTCAGATTTTTTCTATTTTTTTAATGAAAAATTAATTTTTTTTAATTCCTAAACCAATGTTTCTATGTGCGTGTGAAATTCGAAACATATCTTTTATAGTTTTTCTTGCCAACAAAAAACAATTTTTTTTGAAAAATTAAATTTTCTCAATTCCTATACTACTGTTTGCATGCGAAATTCGAAACATTTGTAGTCATCGTAGTTGCCTTTAGTTGAACATGTAGGGTGCGCCATTTAAAATATTAAATTAGAATCGGCTATAAAAAAGTACTGATTATTTCTTCAAATTTCTGGTTTTATTGGAAAGGTTGAACTTTGTCATTTAATGATGGAACACAATATCACGACCTCATCCTAGCAATCCAATTTTTCAGTACAGCCCAAAATCCAGTGACTCGTTGTACATGCATTTTGGCTTTCCAATAGACACGTGTGGATTCTATGAACCCCATATGCGGCAATTTTGCTTTCACCGAGATGAAAATGAGGCTCATGAAAGCTGAACTGAAGGCCCATCTCTTCTCGAAAATTTTCCACGTAAATTTCTTACAGTTTGCGTTAAAGACTCACTACTTTGGATGTATGTTTTTAATATTTCCCAATTTGGGAAAATTGGGGTTAAAAAATAAAAATGAATTTTATTCCACATTTCAAAATCAAAGTAATCGGTAGTTCAAATTTAAAATTTTAAATGTCCCATCCAATATTAATGGGTGTTATCGGTCTTATATTTCCAAAATGAGAACTCATATTGTTTGTATGTATTGTTGGTCTGTTATGTTGTATGTGTTGTCATTTATTTTGGTTTAAGACCAAAGGTTGTGCTGAAGTCTTCAGCAGAACCCAAAGGCAAAGTGAGACCTTTATTGTTGCAACTAAAATTTGACTGCGCAGTTTCGATGGGTGCTACCCCATCTCGTCAGAACTTTCGCAACGAATGTATGTCTTTGACTTAAATCAGGGTTCATATTAGTACCAGCGGCCACATACGACAAATGAGAAGCGCTGATAAACAAAATATTCCACCGAACTAAGTCGACACATTCAACGAAAATTGGAATTTTAGTAAAAAATTAAAAATATATATGTATATCCATAAAAACATTTTGTGTTGATTTTATTAGTCAGTATGCATCAATACACACAAAAATAAATTTTTAGGTGACGGGCACAATATTTTTATTATTATTAATCTATCGCCAAAACAGTCATATTTCGATTTCAGAAAATCCATGAGTGAATTTTAAATGTACGTGTCCCTGTTTAATGCAGATTTTGTGCTCAAGGCATCGTTCTTGGAAAAATCCGCTGGTCGTGCTATAAAAATCAATGGCGCTGCATGTAAATATCGACAAAAATATCGAACTTCATGGAATCGTGGATTAATGAGCATAGCCAGTATCTGTTTAGAATACATAGAATATCTAGTAAACTTTCCAGAAAAATCCCGTTAACGACCTTTGTCCAGAAAATCAACAATGCTTCCCTCCTTTACAAGAAATAATTCCATGCCCTGCAAACACGTGTTAATTTTCCTTGAGCCCAAAACCAAAACTTTCTAAAAATCCGTTAAATTTTATTGCCGAAAATACAACATTCCCAGGAATACAACATTAATGTCCTTTCGCACACATCCTTGTGCTCGCTTGATATCCTTTTTTCATAATTAAATTTTATTTTTATGCTTTTCTAATAATACCACAGAGCACAGAGCCAACTGCTGCGCAACTAAATATTTATAGCCCAACACGTTCAACCGCTTTTGGCCTAAACCAGACAAAAAATACGCAGAAAAGAAGACATGAAGAGGAAAAGAAAAAAGAAATTATGACAAGTGTCCCTGTGTCGTCCTTATGCTCACGTCGCCCCGAGAAATATCACTCATAACAATATTTAAGGATTTTGGCTGTGTTTGGTGATATCCTCTGGCCTGTGTCCTCGCAAAAGGATATAAAACACTAAACTAAATTCGGCCAGCGTACGCGTGACCTTTTCCACGCCACAGACGTGTGCTGCTAATGCACACAAACACATAAGCTCGGGGACCTCTTCAATTCACGGCAAACAACACTTGGCACACATCCGGTTGTAAGAGCTGCTGGTACCTTTTGTCACACTACGCAAAACAGGAGAGTTTGTGTGGCTGTGGCTTGGTGTGTGTGAGAGAGTGCGAGAGAGCCTCTAGCAAGGACATGTTTTATGCCTTAGTGGCATTTAGCGTGGAAAACACAACCGACCACGACAACAGCAAGAACAACAACAACAACATTTAATTTAATATGACCCACAAAAGCGGATGATGCCTTTGCCTTGTTGCTCTGGAGCGTGAGTGCTGCTCGTCCTACATCCTTAGGGTCCATTTTAGCACTGTTGTGTTAAATAGGAGTTCGGTTACTCTAACGACGCCGAGCAACTAAATTAGTGTCTCATTTTAATGAAATAAAATTCCGACGAAAATGGGTCAATAAAGACACTTTAAATTTGAAAATATTTACTTACCTGTTTGCCCAAAAAGGAGTTTTCTTTGCCCGTAATTTAAATGATAATGGAGGGCGGATATTCTAATTTATGATAGTGCTAAAATGTTTTCGATTTTAGAGCCGGCTAAAGGATTGAAAGGCAATCGTAATTAACACTTTTTGCCAAGGCAAACATAAGATAAGGATAAAAGTGAAATAAGAAACTGAGATCAAAAAGTTTCTGGGAAATGAACTCTAAAGCAATTGCTTTTAGAACATTATTTATTTCTTTATTTGATGAATTACAATTCTAAGGAAATTTTTGTATTCAAACTTTGGTTCGAAGGTTTGAGACGGGAGACAGAGACAATAATAAAGATTGTTCAAAAATTCCCGCAATAAATAATTTAAATAGAAAGGTTTTAAGAGAAATTTTAAATTTTGTATAGATTCATTGGGAATGTATGTCATGTAAACAGGGTTACCATACGTACTCCTTTTGTAGAACATGCCCTCCATTTTAGTCTTTATTTCCTGTCTTCCATCTTTTTAGAAAAAATGTATTTGTCCTCCATTTTTGGCAAATATAAAACGCCTGGGGACAAAATTAAAATTGAACATCAATTACGCAGATTAAACACAAATCACTGGAAATTCGAAAATATCTGTTTTCTACAGAAATAAATAAAGTTTAGAGACTGATAGCTAATTCAGAAAAATTTAAAGCCAATATTTTGCAATTCCTTTTGAAATTGAAATTCTTCTTGACTAAGTCCCAGTGGACAGTTGAGAGGAATCGTTTTGAAATTGATAATTATTTATATTTATAACAACAAAAACACAAATTTTCAGGAGAGCGAAAAAAACTTATTAAGAGTAATTATGAATCATTCTTCTACAGTTTAATCTAAAGAGGATTACTAATTGCTACGATTAAAAAGTTTTCGAAATTTGTTATTATTCGCGGTTTTATGGTTCATAGCCACTTTTGTACGTTTAAAAATGAGCACTATGAATTTTGAAATAAGCACATAGCCATTAATGCTCAAATAGACTTATTGTAAACTCGATAATGTTTTTTATGAAATGTTGGCAATGTTGTGTAGTAACGCATATCCTGGGATGTACACAGCGAATTTAGGAATTCCTGCTTCATCAGTCAGATTGGTACCATTTTTATCCCTTTTTCCAAATTTTTTACAAAAAGTGGATATTGCGGTAGGGCACGATAAACAAATAATACAAATTTGATATTTTTTGGAAAATTTTCTTTTTCGTGGAGAAATATGGCTAAAATGATTTTCATGCATTGCATTTTTGTTTTTTGATTTTCTCGCGATCTAGCCAACGGAGCCGGCTGAATTTTTGTTTGTTTATTAAGAACTAATATCGCTTATAACGTATAAGTTGCACGTAAATGGCCTAATAAGTTTTGCTGGCAGCCTTCTCTTGAAAAAAATGTGTAAAAACATTGGACTTCAAAAAAGTTCAACGGCGTTTAATCCCAGTATCTGAACAGTCAATGGTGAATTACTGGAAATTAAGCAATTAGAAAATAACTCTTATAGTAGTTGAATTGTTTCTCAAGCTGTAAGTCATTCGATACCGTCCACATGTCCTCCATATCCAAGTCCTTCAAAAAAATTATATCTCACGACCAGCCACATCTTCGAAGAAAAACCGACCTATCATGCTTCCAGCTCAAAATCTGGATGCTGATGCATTTATGAGTCTTTCTCAAACACTCGTGGGTTTTCTCATCTCTAAATGCGGCAATTTGGATAATCGACGAAGCCATTAAGATGAAACTGATATGAATATACATATATAATATTGATACAAGGTAACTTTCACGATAGACTGTGAGCATACTAAGTTTGCCATTCCGTTTGTAAGGCCTTCAAATATCCACATCAGAGCTCTATGAAGTATAGATAGTATCAGGAAATAACTGATTTCATGGCATGATACCGCCCACATGTTATCCACAATTAAGGCATATTAATCTAGATTGTTATGTGCAAATAGCGAGCTCCATTAGCAAGTATTGCAAGACCATCCACATCATCGAAAAAGAACGAGCTTATAATGTCTCTTGTCCAAATTTTGCTTGGTGAACGTTTATTTTTCTTATTTATCACGCGTGGATTTTCTCGTCCCCAAATTTCGAATATCAACGAAGCCGTTCAGATGAAAATGAGTTCCATCTGATGATGGTCCAAAGTAACATTCACCATAGAATACTTTCCTCGGACTATGTTCGTCACTCCGTGTATAACACCTTGAAAATCCATCTTTGATCGTCATAAAATTGATGAAATATTTCCCTCGCAAGGACTAAAGATACCCCTAATTTGATTAGATGGTCGTGGCAATAAGAATGTAAGCGTCTGACTCCGTTAGACCACAAGAGGTCCAAGGCCTTTCTTCTTCCAAGCTGAGCCAGACAGAGACAAATAAGGTTTTCAACGCTCTCAATCTCCTCACCACAGCTTCTACCAGCCCAGCTGGATCGCGGCGCTTACAAATAAAAAATAATTTCCCGTCACTCCGTAAATAAAGTTTGGTATTGAAAAATGTTTCATCCCTAGGACAAGACGTACCCGAGCTAAAAGCTCAAAGACCCTAAAAATAATCTTTGTCTCTTGAAATTTTTTATGTTGCATTTTTGTGTAATTTTTTGTGAAATAATAGACCCTTAGAAGCACTTTAAACGTAAATATTTACTCTGTAAATATTATTATTAAAAATAGTCTTATAATAACTTATTGGTCAGTTGATAGCTAGCAAGAACATGTTTTAGCGTGGAATACACAACCGATCACGACAACAACAGCAGCACTTTAAACATAAATATTTACTCTTTTCTTAGAATAGCTTATTGGTCGAATTAATGGACTTCTATAGTAATTTTTGTGATCTTTCCTAGCGATAAATGAAATCCATTTCGTATTTTGTGGGAGTAATTTGTAACATATAAATACAAAATGTAGCCAAGAAACTAAAACACTTTGAAAAACTACAAGAAATTTCCCGAAACGTCCAATAACACCATGCGACAATACTTTTTGGACCTGAACAAGATCATATATAGGGTCCGCCAAATAACTTTTTTTTAAAAAAAAAAAACTACTGAATATTTTCTCAAATTTCTTTTGTTATTTGAAAGTACAATCCTTCCGGTTAATAATGGAAAATAATTTCCAAAGTATATATTTGTCTTAATAATTTATTTTCATACTTTCGAGAGCCATATACAAGCGGTAAGGGTACCAAATGGGTTAAAAATACTAAAATTCGACTCCTCTATCTGTATTAGTTTAGCATTAACAACAATTTCAAGTTTCCCCCATTAAATAGTAAAAGACGAATAAACTAAATAAATAAGGGGGCAACTTGAAATTGCTGTTAATACTAAACTAATACTGATATAAGTGTTATATTTAAAATATTTTTAAGGCTCTTTTCTTTGATACCCACATCGCCTTTGTATGACTCCTTAAAGTATGAAAATTAATTATTTAAACATCTATATCCTTGGGAAATAAAAAGTCCTGTAAAAAGGATAAAGGATCGCTAAATAAAAAACTGAGTACATAGTTTTTCTACATACGATCTCTAGTTAAAAAATGTACAATGTCTTGATCAGGTCCAATAAAATAAATGTAAAATTGTCGCACGGTGTAATAGGAGTAATCACACAGGTATTCTACGTCAATAATAAAAATGTGTATTTAAAGTACTTTCAAGGGTCAATAAATTCAGAAAAATGCTCAAACCAAGGGACATATTCGGCGAACGCATTATTCGGCACACAACCGATTTTAACTGACCTCCACGTTCACCAGATTTAACAGCTCCTGACATTTACGTTAACAAACCAAAAGCCATACTCCAACTAAAAACCAACATTCGAAATGAAATCATGACCATTACACCCGAAATTTTGCTAAATAATAATTTTCCATAAATATGATAAAAAGAGCTCGTATGTGCGAAGCAGACATCACTTACAGGATATCATTTTTCAAAGCAAATTGCAAAAAAATTTCCAATAATTATATCCCCTTTTTGCCCAACTGAAGTAGAATTCGTTCTAATTTTCAAAGATCGATCAGTAGTCGATCATCAACAGTCGTTGGTACACTTTATGTGACGCCGATTACCATAGATGAGAAATTATTTATGTCTCGGCTGGCTAAAGGAAGTCCAAGTTAAATTCAATTGCCGCTCCAGCTGCCATATGATTGCCTTTTATAACGAGTATCACAATACGAAACAGAACATGTAATACTCTTTTAGCAGTTGTCCTTAATTTAGTAGTAGCATGTCAAACTAAGAATTCCTAACATTTCGAGTATCTAATACATTTTTTGAAATATTCCTTTTTTAATGACTACATACAAATTTCGAGCTGCGACAAAGTACTACTGTCAGTCTTGCAGGGTTATGTACTGAATATTCCAAGAACTACATCCTCAAGAATTCTGCCTTTTAAGACATGACTCGAGCAGAACGTGATACAATAACACCACATGCCTTACATACGTACACATATGTATGTATGTGTTCCTTTTATATCGACTGAACAAAAGTCCTGGCAATGCAAACATTTTAATTAGTTTTCATTCATAAAAAATTCCTAGCCGAGAATTTTCGTCACATCACGAGTCTTTCAAGAAATGAAACACAATTGGGAATTGTCCTTTGGCACCATTGTGAAACCATAATTATGCTCACGCTTACAATTCAATTTGCTACCTTTCCTTGTGGCATAGCAGGCCATAACAACGATTTTACGATTTCATATTCCACTTTTCGGTTAAACTTGAAAATCAGAATTCCTATAAAAAAACTCGAACGAAGAACGTACTGGCTGGCTGGCAAACAATGGATGCAAATACTTGGAAAGTGACGAAAGAGTATTGTTCAGAAAGAGTCTTGCTGCAACATCAGCCAGAGCCGAGCTACCCACTGAATAGTTTCGTTCTTTTGTTCATCCTAAAATGCGCAAAATCACGTACAAGTGTTCGTTGCTGCTGCTGCTGCAAAAAAGAAGTATGAAACCCAGCACAGTTCCTTGGAAACATTTGACAAATTCACCCAAAAAAGGGAACGCACACACATACAAACAAACACAAAAGGACAAAAATCTGGCATCAAATGATGTGCCAGCAGGCAAGGACCTTATAGAGCCGAAGAGAGCACGATGCGCTTTTGTTGCATGCTTGCTGGCTGTTGTTGCTCTTGTCATTGTTGATCACTTCATTATGAAGCATAACATGTCAATTTAGCAGAGGAGTAGACATCATCATTCTTCTTCATCTTCCATGTCCTTTTTTTGGGAAATTCCCCTCAAAAGATTTCCTTTTATTGTTGCGCTCACTTAGAAAGGAACGAACGGAACGATTTATTGTTGACGGTTCCATTATATTTCACGCTTTTTGTCCGGAAATTGCTGCTTCATTGTTGAAGATTGCATGGCGTTGTTCAGACACCTCGAGAGTAGTCAAAAGGACTTGAAGACCTGCGGCTCCATTAAGTGTCCTCTTGGCGACCGGTCGGTCATTGGCAACAATAAAAGTCTTGAATTGCCTTCTGCGAAATTCATTCATAAAATTAAGATTTCAAAAATGCTGTTGCCTTCGAGTGTATCAATGAATGTGTTTTATTCTAACACGTGTCCTGCGACGAGATTTCCTAATAAAGTGAAAATTTCCCTTTTTTTAAATTTGTGTCACAATTCGTGTTTTAGTCGGAAGAGCAATATAAACATAAGCGTCTGATATGGCCTCTTAGAAAAGGGAAGGTTTTTATTTTTCTCTATTATTTCAAAGGATATGAGCAGACCTGAAGAATATCATTTTTGTCACGAAGTACAAGGTGTGCCAACATTTATTGAAAAAAATCAAAATGTTTCAAAATTAATTATTTAAATTAAATTAATAAATTAAATTAAAATTAATAAATTAAATTTAATTAATAAATTTAAATTACACTGTGGAATATAAACAAATAAGGTTCTGACAATGGATTCTGATAGAGGGGATAAAAAAGTATGGACTACGGGATTGCAGTCCATACAAATGGAAAATTATTTCCAGTCACCCCATGAAAGTGATGTTTTGCAAAAAAGTCAGTGAGCTGAACGCTCATGAAAACATCGAAAAATTTATGTTTTCCCGTGTATTTTTTTCTGAAATAATAGACCCTTGAAAACACTTTAGTATTTTTAACAGATATTCTTCTCTTTCATTTGATAGCCATATCGCCAGTGTATGGCTCTCGAAAGTATGGAAATAAATTATTAAGACAAATATATAATTTGGAAACTATAAGTCCTGCAAAAAAAATAAAAGATCACCAAATGAAAACCTGTGAAATGCACAGTTTTTCTACATATTATATCTAGTTTCATGTGTATATGATCTTGTTCAGGTCCAAAAAGGACGCACGGTTTTTATCATAGGTTTTTTGGTTATATAGGGTGGCCATTTAAAACTTTAAATTAGTATATGCTTTAAAAAAGTACTGATTATTTTTTCAAATTTCTGGTTTTATTGGAAAGGTTGAACTTTGTCATTTAATTTTTAATGGAACACAATATCATTCATATGACTACCACGACTAGCTCGGCAGTTCCTCATCCGATCAACCCATTTTTTTAGTGCAGCCCAAAATCCACACCAAACAGTGACTCGTTGTGGATGCATGGGCTTCTCAATAATCTCGTGTGGGTTCTCTGAATCTCACATGTGACAATTTTGCTTATTAACATAGCAACCGAGATGAAAGTGAGCTTCATCAAGGCCGAACGCTTCTCCAAAAATTTCCATGTGAATTTGGTACAGTTTGCGTTAAAGACTCACTACTCTGGAAGTAAGCTTTTAATATTTCCCAATTTTGTTGGAGCGTATAGAGTCCCATTTTGCAAATGCCAAACATAAACCTGAAAATAACAAGTCAAAGTAATCGGTGGTTCAAATTTAAAATGTTACATGGCCCACCCTATAGTTCAATATCTTAACGGAAATTACTATTAGCTCCAAAATAATGTTGGTTAGGCGCTTGGCATAATAAAATAAATGTAAAAAAGAGAGCTGTTATCCTGGCCATAATCATAAATTGTCTAATTATGTATTCCATATTTTTAATCACTTCAGGAAATGTTTATTTAAAAACAAATACCTAGACAAGGACACTCACATGATTAACACTCACTCCACTGCACTAAAATATGAGCACTCATTTGGGATTATCATTTAAAAGAAACAACAACTAATATTTCGGGGCATATCCTGACAAATTTCATTTTCCTTTAAAAACTACTTAACAAGTACTTAAGGAACACTTTAAGAGATGTATGTATGTATGTATGGAAAACAAATTTTCCATACTACATACATATGTACGGGTATGTTTAGGAGTAGGAGTAATGAATGTATGATCTGGTATTCCCATTACACCAGATTGCAGTGGCATCCATGCACCTTATGCAACTCGTATGACACATGCGAGCGAACATGATCACATGTGATTGTCTGCCTGCAGGCCAAGTCCTTTGTTGCGAACGACTATCACTCCTCCTCCAGCCAGAGCAACTTCGCCTCTTAAAAGGGCTTATGTGGCAAGGGAGAGTGTGCGTGTGTGTGTGGAGGATAAAGGCTGGTTGTTTTTTGAAGGAAATCTTGTGTAATTTGAGCAAATTGTTTTCTCAAAATTATGTCACTTGGTTGTTTTATTATTATTCTTTTCGGTTTCTGATGTTTTTTTATAATCACATACGACTATGATCACATATCATTCGTGTTAAATTGTCCTTTATGCGGTGTCCTTGTGTTATTTTAAGCAAGATTATGCGTGTTTGTGTTTTTCACCGGAAAAACAAGGACATGGATAAAAATCCATGAGCCACGTATAAAACCACTTAAATGTTGCAAAGTGGTTGAGAGGCGTTAACAACACGATGCCATACTTAGCAAAAAACAATCAATGATATTGTTACCCTTGGAAGGTGGTTAAGATGGAACGGAAAGGGAGCAAAAAAGTAAATAAACAAGTTCCAAATAAATTGTGAAAATTTTCAGATTGTACGATTGGTCTTTATGGAGTTGATTTCTGGAATAAATCATCTATTGTTTGAATCTTCAAAATATCACTTTTTATTCGTTTTCACTAATACATACATTTATTTTTTTTGGATTTTCGAAGTCAACTCTTCAAGCCAAATTTTATTTCACTGACCTAAAATCTGCAAAACACATGTGTCGGTAGCACTAAAAGTTTGCTTTGACAACAACAATCTCTGCTAAGTGGAATAAATTGGTATTTCAGTTGTTTACACAGCTATTCGACATTTCAGTACTCAATTATTAGTTTCATTTAGAAGAATTAAATTTAATTTAGAAAATATGTCTGAAACAAGCTCACATACAGCGGAAAATATATCCGAACCATTGGCCAACCAAGATTCGTCTACACGTTCCTGCTGTATTACCCTGACAAAGAATGCCGAAAAGGAAATCCAAGAATTCGAGGTCAAAGATGACGATGTCTATATGGTGGGATTTCCAAAGAGCGGCACATCTTGGATGCAAGAGATCATTTGGTTGTTAAGGAACAACTTAGATTTTGACACTGCCAATAAAGTCAATCTGAGGGAGAGGAGTATCAATATGGAGTAAGAGAACGTAGTGAACTGGCTGGATGGTTGTAAATGTGAGCTTGATTACTTTCAGATTATCAGTCGTCACGTTTCCGAATGCACCGCAGAATTCGATGGAGCTGGCCAGGAACGCTGCTTCGCCGAGAGTTATAAAATCACATTTGCCAACACATCTGTTACCCAAGCAAATATGGGAGAAACGATCGAAGGTAATGATATAGGACACTCTTTAAGTGGGTACTACAAATGCCTCAGGCACAGGGCACTAAATTTGGTCACACCAGAGTTGACTACCTTCGGGGTACTGTAACTTGAAACTTAATGAGGCCAGATGGCCAAGTAAATTCTGAAACAGATCGTCTATAGAACGGAAGCTACAGATATATTTTATATATATAAAAAATGGAGTTGAGTAATTAATTCAACTATTTTTTAGATGGAATTACTTGAAAATGTTGTCTGGTCACCACTTTTTTATGATATCGAAAGATGGAATCCAATTTATGATGAATGAAAACTAAATTATATATAAATTGTGCATCTTGGTAGATTCAACATCAATTATTTTTTCAATTCGTTTTTTTCCTGTCCACATAGAATTCAGATTCAGTTGAAGGCGACTTACCAAAACGATATGTTTATATCTCCCAAACTAAGTTACTTGATAATATTAGGACTTCCAATTTTTTCAGTACATTAATTAGGTACTTTCGGGAGTTGCCTTCCAGTCAGATAGAAAACAGGACAAACGAACACAGCTTAAACAGTAAGGCTGTTTTTCTTTAAGATTGTATAACTAAGCTGCCATAACAAAAACATAAATACAAATTTTAAATTCCACTCAAAATAAAAAATCCTTTTTGAAAATTGTCGCCAACAGCAATATCAATGTGTGTGTAAAAGCATATTTTCAAAAAAATATTTTGTGTTGAAAATTTTGGACTAAGCCTAGCCAGTGTAAGTCAAAATTATGGTTATCGAGACTAAGTCCAAAAAAATCAACACAAAATATTTTTTTGAAAATTTGTGAACAAATATTTTTTTATTTTGAGCAAAATTAAATTTTAATTTTTTTTTGCTATCGCAGCTTTTTATCCCGACTTAAAGAAAAACAGCCCTAATAATATTCGGTCTATTCAACAATATTTTCTTGTGAATTTCTATGAGTATTTTTTGCTTATTATTTTCCAGATTGTCTACTGTTGTCGAAATCCCAAGGATAATGCTGTGTCCTTTTTCCACTACGCTCGTGGCCTGGGCCTCTGGGAGGACACCATCGATTCCTTTGTCCAGCATTTAATCAACAGTGAACTGCCCTTCACACCCTACTGGGATCATGTGATGGATTTCTGGCAAATGCGCCATGCGGACAACATCTTCTTCACCACCTACGAGGACATGAAACGGGATCTGAGAAAAGTTCTACTCGAACTCAATCGGTTTTTTGAAAATGCCGAGTTAAGCGAAGAGAATTTGACGAAACTTGAAGAGCACTTATCGTTCGACCAAATGAAGGGTAAGTAAGCGACATGTTGAAGAAATTCTTTTCAGACTCAAGCGACATTCTTTTTTCAAAATATTAGCCAATCCCTTTATAAATCCAACTTCCTATATAAGGTCGGGCTTTTATGGTCCTGACGCGGCTGGCATTAAAACAGATTTTAAGTAAGTATTTTATGGATATGGATTTATTAGAAAATAATGCTTAAAACTTTGCAGATTTATGCGCCGCGGCATTGTGGGTTCGTTCAAAGACGAACTATGCCAGGAAACTCAAGAAAAGCTGGATAAATGGATAGAAGCAAACCTGGCGAAATATGATCTAAAATTGCAAGATATTTTTGGAGAACTTTGAAGTAAATGTTGTTGAATTTATACAATTTGTCAATCTGAGAGGCGTGGCTTTGGGTCCTTCAATACCCATTAGCCAATTTCACAGATAATAGGGCTGTTTTTCTTTAAGACTGGATAACAAAAATTTAAACAAAATGTTAAAATTTCACTCAAAATAAACAAAATATTTTAAAACTTCCGCCATCACTGTGTGTATGAAAACAAATTATGAAAAAATTATTTTATTTTAAAAATTTCGGACTTAATCTGGATAATTATCCAGTGTAAATAAAATTAATGGTTATCGAGGCTAAGTCCCAAAAAGTCAACACAAAATATTTTTTTTGAAAATTTGTTTTGATACAAATATTTATATTGTCCACCTCCAGGATGGGGGTGTCATTCCGTTTGTAACACCTTCAAATTTCGACCTGAGACCATATAATGTACATATATTCTTAAGTATTTAAGTGTGTTTTTTTCAATATGTCTGCTTGTACTTACATGATATTGGGTATCCCTATAACAAAAACGCGCACCATACAGTGATTCTTATTCGTAGGGGGTGAAATGGGACAAAAAGGGATAAAAATGGTACCTATCAAACGACAACAGCTAGAAACATGAAATTCGAGCAGCAGCATGAAACATGAACAGTATTTTTTCGAAATTCGTACTTTTAAGTTGTAAAATGGGAATAGAGGGATAAAAATGGTACAAACCAAATGGCTGCACTTAAAATAATGAAATTCGGTGTATACATTCCTCTGATTGCATAGATACGTAGAATAAAGGAATTTTTTGAAGTTGGTACTCTTTGGGGTTAAGATGGAAAAGGGGGATAAAAAATGTACCAACAAAGTGGCCGCAGCTAGAATCATGAAATTCGCAAAAATAAAAAGGTTTTTCCAAATTCGTACTTTCAAGGTATACAACGGGAAAAGAGGGATAAAAATGGTACCAACTAAACGGCTGCAGCTAGAACGATGAAATTCGCTGTGTACATCCCTCGAAATGTGTAGACACGTCAAATAAAGAGATTTTAGAAAGTCGTACTTTTAAGGGGGTAAAGTGGGAAAAAGGAATAAAAATGGTACCAACCAAATGACCGCAGCTAGAATCGTGGAATTCGGTGTATACATTTTTCTGACATACTTTTTTATTTTTACGGCAAAAACCGGTTGAATCATGAACGTGGGAGTTAATGGATTTTTAAAATTTGTACTTTTAGAATTAAAATAGGATGGAAATACAAACAACTGTAGCACCCACTATCTACCAATATTTATGGTATTTAAGCTTTTTTGAAGATTGCTGTCTTATATTTACTGTTTGAATTGATATACATATATATATATAGTAGTATATATAGTATAAACGTATTGGCAACCTTGTCTTATAAGCGTAGTTTGAAATAATCAAAAAAAATTATTTATTTGTAAAATTATGTTTTCAATATTTTTATTTGTTTTGGCTATATTGGCTATATGTGTTTGGCTATTTTTTCCTGTAATGACGAAAATCGACAGCCTATGTGGAATACAATTCATGGTGGAGAGTATATACAGTTCGGCCCGGTTGAATGTAACGCCGTTTTTACTTGTTTATTTTAGCAAAAAATGTAATTTTTATTAACGTTTTTGTTATCACAGCTTGTTATCCCGGCTTAAAGAAAAACAGACCTAACATAACACTGTGCCCCTTGTTCTGTTCTGTTCAGTACACTGAAAATGGTTTTATGTTGTTTGTGTGAATACTACAGTTAATAAAATAACTACCATCAACGAATGATCCTAATTATTTTTTATATTTTTTTTAATTTTTAATAAAATTTTGGTAAATAAACAGCAATGCAAAAATAACTTGGCAGCGACTGTAGCCCTTATTTGCGAAATTATAAAAACGGACGAAACAACTTTAATTAAATCCTACCCTTTCTTCGCGTTCAATTTGAAAATTCATATTTTTTCCTTTTGATTTTTACTTAAAAATACTTAATACTTAAAAAATATGATCTTTCTGTAACGCAGAGCTGAAGGTTGACAACTTTAAACGAACATGCTAATATGAAATAGACTAATATGAAATAGACTTTAAGGCTGAAGGACAGACCAAGCCAGAGATCCTCTTTACCAACTCTATCCATTTCCATACTCCTCAGAGAGAGAGAGAGAGAGTAAGGTGAAGTTTGACTACTTTTAAAGGGACATGCGAATGTGGAATAGATTAACTTTAAGACTGAAATGCGACCAAGCCAAGAACCCACTATACCGTGAGTAGTCAATTTCTAAGGGCAACAAAGGAGAGTCCCAACATAAGAGCTTTTTCTGGGTTAGGGCCAGTTATCCCATAATACTGCAGCAAACCATTTTTTTTTGTATTTTGAAACGGATTTTCCTCAAAAAAAAAAATAACAAATGGAATATTTCCAATGCAAAAAATTGTTAACCCATTAACTCCCCAAGAAAACTGTTGTTCATTTGTCCTCATATCGGGACAGAGGGCGGAAATGAGTTAAATGACCTAAAATCTTCAGAACACATGTGCAAACAACCTTCAAAAATGTTTATCGCAAGTGAAATAAATATTTATAAAGGTGCGAATATTTTATGATATGCGATTTTTTTGTAGATATAGTCTAGATATAACCGCATGATATATATAAAAAGTTTACTTAGCAGTTTAGCAAAAATGTCTGAACCAAGCTCACGTACAACGGAAAATATATCCGATCCGACAGCACCGATGGCCAACTATGATTGGTCTACACGTTCGTGTTGTGTATCCATGGCAAAGGATACATATGAGAGGGAAATCGAAGAATTCGAGGTCAAAGATGACGATGTCTATATGGTGGGATTTCCCAAGAGCGACACAACATGGATGCAAGAGATCATTTGGCTGCTGAGGAATAATTTAGATTTCGATACTGCCAAAAAAGTAAATCTGAGTGATAGGAGCGCCAACTTGGAGTAAGTAAACGAAATGAACTGGCGACATGTTCTAAATGTGAATTGTTTATATACAGATTCTCTGCCTTGTTCCCCCGAACAAAGCGTAATACGATGGAGTTGGCCAGGAACGCTGCTTCGCCAAGAGTTATAAAATCACATTTGCCAGCACGACTGTTGCCCAAGCAAATATGGGAAAAACGATCAAAGGTAATGAGGTAATCGAACACACGTTAAGTGAGAATTACAAATGCAACTTCAGGGTCTAGTAGCACAAAACCTTTAGAGACTAAATTTTCAAGAGAAGGTCAAGTAAATTCGGAAACACTTCGTCTATGGAGTAGATGATTCGAAACGGTGCTTTAAGGCTCTACTTGAAGCTACCGTAAGAGCGGTCTCGCAAACCTACAACAGTGGAAATACAGTGGCGTGTCCCTTGAGAACACAACGAACAGACCTCTAAATTAATTAATTTAATAGTTTTTAAATGGTATTAATTAAAAAAGATTTCTGCTTTTCAGTTTTCTCTATGACATCGAAAATAAAATTTTAAAAGAATCCAGGTTATATAGATCTCAACTTTTAAAGAAAATACTAGACTATACAGATCCAAAATGAATTACTTATAAATTGAGGTAATTAATTTATCAATTCGTTTTTTGCTGTATAAAATTCAGGTTCATTTGTTTCCAAAACCAATTTTTTCATCCTCTCTCTCTTTGTTTCCCCCCATTTGTTAGATTGTCTACTGTTGTCGAAATCCCAAGGATAATGCCGAGTCCTATTTTCATTTTGCTCGCAACCTGGGCCACTGGGAGGACAACATCGATGCCTTTGTCAAGCATTTGATCAACAGTAAATTACCCTTCACGCCCTATTGGGATCATGTGATGGATTTCTGGCAAATGCGCCACGCGGACAACATCTTCTTCACCACCTACGAGGCCATGAAGAGGGATCTGAGAAAAGTCCTAATCGATCTCAATCGGTTTTTTGACAACACCGATTTGAGCGAAGAGATTTTGTTGAAACTTGAAGATCACTTATCGTTCGACCAAATGAAGGGTAAGTAGGTGAAGTGCTGCCGGAATTTTGCCAGACTTCAAGGATATTCCATTTAATAATTTTAGCAAATCCCCATACAAATCCTACGTCCTATATAAAGACGGGCGGTTTTGGTCCTGAAGCGGCTGGCCTTAAAACAGATTTTCAGTAAGTATTTTATGGATATCGATTTATTAGAAAATAATGCTGAAAACTTCGCAGATTTATGCGCCGTGGCATTGTGGGTTCCTTCAAAGACGAACTTAGCCAGGAAACTCAAGATAAGCTGGATAAATGGATAGAAGCAAACCTGGCGAAATATGATCTAAAACTGCAAGATATCTTTGGAGAACTTTGAACTAAATGTTCGTGTATTAATATGTATTGTGAATTTAACAACATATTTGGAGGGGCGTAGCATTTTAGTCCTTCAACACCTATATTTTTATTAAATAAATAAATGTGTTGGATAAAAATATAAGAGGTTTAGTTCTGAACTCACTATTGAGAGAGGGAGCTCCATATATGAAATAGACTTACTTTAAGACTGAAGGACAGACCAAGTCAAGAACCCACTACATCAGTTCCATCCAATTCCTTACTCCTCAGAGGGAGAGAGTGAGCTGATTATCGGCAAATTTAAAGGGTGAACTGTGCCAAGACAAAAAATTATACCTTCTTTAATCTCTTTCACCACCTAATGGTTTAGATTTCCGATTTAAGAACTCATACCTATCAATTTTGGCAGCACCGCATTGAGACACGTTGTGGATGAATTCGTTTATCGGCAATCACTCGAGGATTTTTCAATTTTGACGATTAATGAAGCCGTGAAGAGGAAAATGCGCCTAAGAGTTGAAGATGGCTTTACACTGTTCAAAACTTGTATATGAGTCATTCCACGACGGTTTTTGACCTCGATAGCTGCGATTGTTTTGAAAGTTTATGTATGTATTCTTCTCATAAAAATATTGTATACTTATTTTTGGAAAAAATTTTGAAAACTTAACAGTGAAAAAATACTACTTTTTCAAAAAGGTGTGTTCATTCGATCTCCTGTAACTCCTGAAATACTTTACCGATTTGAATGTGTTATACCTTGTTTTGAAGGTAATTTCAATTACTTTTAAAATATTGATATGGTGTGTTATAGCAGAGTTAGATTTTTTAAAGTTTTGTTTTGAAATGATACACTAATCCATTTTGTTGAAATTCCAAAGTAGTGTACTTAGGTCTATTTTAAGCGACTGTGTGAGTTTGAAAGTGATGATATGATGGCTTCTATTTTTTACGAATTTTTTCGATTTTTTTTACAAAATCAACTAGAAGATATAAAATCCATCAAAAAATAGGTTATGGAAAAAATTAAATTAATGAAAAGATTATAATTTTGATGATTTTTCACTGTAATTCTGGTTGATTTTCTAAAAAATCGTAATAAATAGAAGCCATCATTTCACCACTTTCCAACCCACACAGTCGCTTAACTAGACCTACTTCGAAAATCAAAATAAAAGAATTAATATTGGAAAAACTTTAAAAAAATCTAACCCTGCTATAACACACAACATCAATATTTTAAAAGTAATTGAAATTACCTTCAAAACAAGGTATAACAAATTAAATTCGGTATTTCATGAGTTACAGGCGTTTGAACAAACACACCTTTTTGAAAAAGTAGATTTTTTTCACTGTTATAACTCGCGAAAAAAAATATTTTTTCCAAAAATACGTCTACAATACTTTTATGAGAAGAATACATACACAAACTTTCAAACCAATCGCAGCTATCGAGGTCAAAAAACGTACCGTTTGGCATGGAATGACTCATATACTTTTCATATATTTCGATTTCAAAGAAATTTTTATTTTTAAGTTTCTAACTCTATGCATATTATCTTTATGTAAACCAAAATACTTATTACGATTTCAACATCTGTGTCTATTCTATATAGTTTGAGATATATCCCCGCTACAATATGCACCCGAACACCTTGTGCAATTCCCACGCTTAGCCTGGGAATCCTTGCAAGACATCTCCGAAAATCTAAATCCAAATCAAAGCAATATGCCAGCTCATGTTATTTATATTAATAATAATCACACAAATAGTGTGAATGGGAAAACATTAACAGAAATTGCACTTTATTACTACAACGAAGAGCAAATTCAAATTTCCCATTCACCGGGACAAAGGACATTCTCAAGTAATGCGGCAACAAGGAACACGGAAAACTCATTTCACTGCAAAAACAAAAAAACATGACACTGCAATTAAAGCCAAAGGAGCACGGAAACAAACAGCAGCAACAACATAACAACATTCAAAATAAAAATTCTTAAGATTCGTTGCATTTTTATTGTTATTTAGTGTTTTATTTTATTTTATTTTTTTGTGTGTTGGTTTCATAAAGATTTTCATCTAGATGAGATTCTTATTTCCTTTCCTTTCATTTTCTGTGGCAACAACTGAACATGAAATTCTATGCCCCACCACATTCACAGGACATGGACAACACCACCACCGCCGTCACGTGCAACATGTGTTGCGTTGTCATAACTGGAGTGAGTGTTCCTTCGTTCGTTCCAGTCGCAACAGAAAGAACCCAGCAAAAAAGAAGAAACTGCAGATGTCATCCTGTGCGTTTTGTTGTCTGTCTCTTATGTTATGTTATGTGAGACTTTTTTGTGTCTACGTCCAAATCAGTTGTAGCTCATTCATTTCCATCCTTTGGAGAAGTGGTTCTTTCGAATATATGTCTGTATGTCTGTACAAATGTAGCACTTTGTCTTCCTTTGGCTGAGTTGGGAGTTTATGGATGATTCAGTTAAAAAAAAAAAACATGAAATACTAAACTAAAAAGATCCTTAAGAGTACTTTGAGTGGGAAACAGGAAAAAATGTGTTGCATGTATAGAGGGACAAATATGATTTTAACAATTTAACACGATAGTGATTTATGTGTGTATGTATATTTTTATATAAATAGAAAAATACATAAATGTATTTTTATACAATATGTGCCTATTTAAAATCATTAAAATGTGAATGAAAAATATCCTTTACAATCGTCAAGCTATTAATGAATAGCGGCAGGTTTATTGCACCAGTAAGGAATCGAAAAATCATTAAACCTATAAAGGTCCTACAAATCGTCCTCGCGAAGGGGAAAAATTGAAAAAGAAAAATTGTTAAAGATTCAAACTGCCTTGTTTGATGAGAGCCTCCTAAAATTGTTGCAGTATTATTTTACAACAATTCCCTAAAATACACCAACAGGTTGTCGAACCTGAAGGTTTCCCAAATTAACAGATATTTGACATACACAAATTTGAGACAACCGGGTACAAACACAAACTAAAAGTTTTAACATGATGTGGGTATACTTCAAGGCTAAGAAAATTGGTTATCATACCAAAGATATTTTAAAATGACTACTTTTCGAAATATTGATTTTTTAGGAAAATGTGCTAAGTACTAATGACCATTTAAGACAAGCAAAATATTGGAGCAAAACGTTCATTGTACAAAATTTTATATATATGGGGTAACTGCAGGGTATGTAAATATTTTGTGTGACCTTAAGTGGGCATCCACTTATGAAAATGCCTTTAATGAAAAAATTTCCCCAAAAATTCCCCTAACAAAGAAATCACCTAGATCTAGGGTAAAATCCAAATTAATAAAAAAGTTTACAATATAAAAACGGTCATTTGAATTTTTTACAGTGCGCCAAAATATCCCACTTGTATTTCGAAAGATTTTGATGAGTTCAATCGGAATATGGCTTCAGAACTACTGTTACCATCAGTTCGCGTTGCTGGGGTAATGTTGGGAAATCTTGCTTATTGAAAATATACATATAAAGGTGAAAAGATTGTTCAGAAATTGAATGAGATCATCATAAAAATTAATTTATTCCATTTCAAATTGTTTATTTCAGAGTTACCAACTTTTAATTTTCTTTTCAATTTTTATATGGAAGTACTAAGGAACAGGTGTAGTATCATTAAACAGTGAAGTCGGATCGTAATTATTCCAAATCTGTGGTTGTCATCTTATGCGACCTATATCAAAATATCATATCATTTATAAAAAAATCTAATAGTGATAACTTTATTTACTCGAAAAGTTTAACGCACGATTTAAATTTTAAATACATAAAAATTTATATTTTTGTACAGAACTATTCAAGAATATACAGTAGGGGTGGGATAGCGTTGTATAGGAATTTTAGGAGTTCGATCGGAGATCCCCTAATGAAGCTCAGAAAAAAATTCATCAACCAAAAAAGGAGGTGGTGGGGTGAGTGTACTAGGGCGCTCATCGGGGTCAAAGGTGAGGGAAAAGGGGTGAAAATACACAAAAAGCCCCACAACTGCCTCGGAGTCGTTCCCAGAGGGGTTAAATGTAAGAACGACTCTCATTAATTTGTCCTCCCCAACATTTTTTTCGAACACACATACCCCATATCTTCATTCGTCCAAAAAAATATTTTTTATAAAATTTGTTTCCACCGCTCTTACTGGCCCAAGGAGGCCGCTACTGGAGTTACATTTATGACCGACCCACCCCCGCATTTTCTCCGAACATACTTACTTCCTATCGTCAACCCTTAGGGTGGTACCCATACGATTTTTTTATTTTTTATATTTTTTTTTATGACAGTAAGGCCCAAAACTGTCCTGGAAAGTTTTTACAATTTTATTTCTATTATTCTGATTTTCGAAAAGATTACATTGATAATTTTTTTTAAACTTTAAAGTAGTGTTCATACAAGTCTTTTTTAGAGACTGTGTGAGTTTAGAAGTGGTGAAAATATGGCGTCTCTTTTTACGATATTTTGCGAAATCAACCTGAATTTCAGTGAAAAATCTTGAGGATAATATTTTTTTCAGTAGTAGAAATAAAAAGTAGTTTATGGAAAATTTTATTTTTTTAAATGTTTTTGTTGCGATTGGATTATCAGAATATATATATATATATATATATATATATATATATATATATATATATATATATATATATGTATATATATATATCCATTACCTAATTTTTCCTGGATTTTTTATTGTTTTTAAACAATGAAGGTAGGGATATTCTGTATTGCACTTTGACAAACGAAAACGAATTAAAACATATAATATAACAGAACATCGTCAAAATTGGAAATTATAATTTAATTCTTTAATATTTCGCATATTCCAATTTACTATTTCTCATACATATCTTCCCCTATTCGGGGCAAACTAAAGTTCTGTCTCTTCATTTTCCCATTTTTACTATCATTGGCTTTGATTTTAAAGTTTTCCCTGCCAAGAAAACTAAGCTATTCTCTGACAAAACAAATAAATCAAACTTAGCTACTTTCACTGACGTCTTTGGCCAGCCTTCATTGTCCAACTGACAATTAGCCCACTTCAGCAGCAACTGATGGCCCAAAACAAAACGAAAAAAACTTGCGAAAATTTTAATTAAAATAAAGAACTTTTTTTTCAATTTCAACAAAAATTAAAAAAGTTTTTTTTTTTCGTTGTTGACAATTTCTTTTTTTTTTCGAGCTAATGTTTTTGTTTTATAGGAAAACAACAACTAAAGTTGCACGCTTTCGGCGACCAGGGCAACAACATTCAACGTTTGCAAATACGAACCAAACACGTTTGAAGTCCACCATGTGCCCAGTTTTTTTTTTCTTCGTCTTCTTTTAATGTTGGCCAAAACATTAGATCGGGAGAGAGAGAGGGAGGGAGGGAGGTGGAGAAAAACACGTTTGCTTTGCAACACGAAACTAGCCAACAACATTTAAGCACTTTGGTCTTTACACTACGGCAACAACAAAAAACCTTTGAATGAAATGAAATGACGCGAAATGAAGTGAACAACAACAACAGCAACGTGTTGTTGAACCCGTACTTGCGACATAATTAAATTGAATGCTAGCTGAAGTTGATTGCACCAGCAGCAGGCAGTTGCAGTTGGTGCGGTGCCTCCAACTCCATTGTTGCCGGTGCCGTGCCGTGCTGCAGCAGTTGTCGATGTAGTGCCACCGCTGACAAGTTGTGCCGTGTGCCGGCAACGTTAAGTCCATTTTTAAGTATCGGGTGTTTAAAACTTTGTTTGTTAATTTTTTTCTGACTTGCTTGTTGTTGTTGTTGCTGGTGGTGGTTACGTTTTATGGCAAATATTGCAAATGTCACTACTGACCTACATTGGCTTAAATTGAAACCGACAAAGCAGCGCGCACACACACGGACACTCACTCACCTCGAGTGACTGACTGACTGCCTGGGTGAGAGAGTGAGAAGTTGTACGACCGGTCGGGAAGCATATTTACAATCGAACGTCCATATTTGCTAAAAGCAAACAGACAACAACGTGCAAAATTTAAATAAATTTTTAACACATTTCTACGACACCCTACGATCGTATATTAAAATTTAACATTATGCACAAATTAGAGACAAACTGGGTTTAATTATGACCTTAAAAATTAAAATGGTTATTTCCCCCACTGTGGCGGAAATTGCATCAAATTAGAAACCAACTGGGTTTAATTATGACCTTAGAAAATAAATAGGTTATATCCCCCACTGTGGCGGGAATTACCGAGACAATTTAATTAAATTTATCACATGATTAAAAATAGTCAAATTTATATTTCTTAAAATATCTTTCAGCTATTATTACTTATAAGTGCTAATTGGCCGAAACTGCTCCATTTATTAGAGTGCAGCGCGTAAAGGTTGCCATTAGCAAAACAAAAATAGATCTATTGTCATTTGTAATATTTCCATTGTCAATTGGTAAAACGAAGAGGTGTTAATTAGCCTTTTTTGGTTTGGTTTTTTCGTTTCGTACAAAAATAGCCATGTGCAAAACGAGTTTGAGACACGACTTTAAACCCGAGTTTTAGAGCAAATTTTCTGCAACTGCGAATGCGAATCCCATACTTTCTCTTTGTTTGGAGTTTCCATAAATTAAATAGAGTCGTAAATAAGAGTTGTGTTTGAAATCTTCATTAGTTTTACGAATATTCATAAAATATTTCGTCTATTCCATGTGAAACGGATAGAAAAAAGCTGAATTTCCCGAAAATCGTAATGGGTGGAAATTCACGAATTTCGCCATTTTGACAAAATTCGTATTTTTTGTGGTGGGACAAAAATTTATTTGTTTTGCCGAATGCAAATGCAAATTGCTTCTGGTTTAATATAAAATTAAAAAAAAATATATTTTTTTGGTCTGTAATCAATATTTGAAAACAAAAAAAATACCCCGCAAAAATAGGATAAAATGGACAACATTATTTTGTTTTAAATTGTATTAGATATCAGTCTAACGAATTTATCTTTAACATAGACACAGTAGTATAGGAATAGTTTCCAAAAAAGGAGAAAAATTATTTTTTTCCAAATAAATATGTTTTGTCGACAAAAAAGCCCACAAAAATAAAAAATCGAAAAAAATTATTTTGTTTTAGCTAGACTCTTAGTGGACGCAAAAGAATTTTTTTAAAAATAGAGATATTTTGATATTCTCCTGGCTCCAGACAATTTTGCTTCTATATTTTATAGAATGCAAATTTATTTACAAATGGCATGTTGACATTTATTACTTGCAGACTATAGTGGTAGTCCACCTCGTCAAAGGTTTCCTCAGGTGGCTTTGCAGCGACTTTTCAACATCACACCCGGCCACTTTAAGTAAATGATTCTCATATAATGATTTTATAAAATCAATCAAAAACAATTTATTTTAATATAAAATTATAAAATCGTACGACAATTAAAAAAGTGAATGCAGTCGAAATTAAAAATATTTAATAGAAATAATTAAAACAATTTACTTAAAAATGAAGCCAAAAAGGTTGTGGATGTTGCCGACTAAAATTAGTCTTTGGTTTGTTTAATGCATTGTCCTAAAGTATTTATCACTGTCCATACGAGAGTTAGGTATTTTTTGTTTTTAACTTTGTTTGGCCTTATTAAAAAAACCATTGTTTACCAAAAATTAAAATTTAACAAAAATTCAAAAAAAAACGGGCATAAAACGTCCTTGGAAATCCAAGAACCAGAAGTACAAACATTCCCACTAACATCAATGATGGGACAAGTAGAGTGGAGCTTCTGTGAATCTATGAGTTATGATCGATATCATTTTATATTCACTGAAAGAGAGCTATATCTTTGACGGCTTATATCTTTCTACTCACAGAAAGAAAGAATAGAAATATCGCCGCTGAATAAAGTCAGATGGTCTTATCCGAA
This sequence comes from Polietes domitor, assembly GCA_947397865.1. Classification (NCBI taxonomy): domain Eukaryota; kingdom Metazoa; phylum Arthropoda; class Insecta; order Diptera; family Muscidae; genus Polietes; species Polietes domitor. The sequence continues at coordinate 171,772,242 of OX377621.1, read as the reverse complement.
ATATACGCTTACTGTTACAGCGGTCCAAACTGAAGTAATTTGGAAGAATATCGATGACCAAACTCCGAAAATTTGACTTATTGTGTTGAAGAATCTCAATTTTCATTTGATATTGAGAAAATACAAATTGAAATTGAAAAAAAAAAACAAATTGAAATTCAGAAATGTAAATTGTAATTGAGAATATACAATTTGATATTGAGAAATAAACAATTGAAAGTGAGAAAATACACATACAATTTACTTTTCTGAATCTCAATTTGTTTATTCTCAATTCCAATTTACATTTTCTTAATTTCAATTTATATTTCAGTATTATAATTTGTATTTTCTCGATTTCAGTATTTCAACTGGTATTTTCTCAATTTTAACTGAAAATGTTGTAGAAGAGGTGCCTTGGTTCCTCATTAAAAGCAATCAGAGCGATTCACGAAATATTTTGGTCCGTCAATCAAAGCCTTCACTGAAAGTTAAACCCGATGTCGCCTTTTTATTTAATTTAATAAACGAATAATTGAATGAATTGAAATTGTATTCTATTCTAGTTTACTCTTTGGTGCATATTATTAAATAAAACAGACAAATCCAAAAAAAATTCAAATATATAATATATATAATATATATTAATATTCAAGCTGATTCATTTATAGGAAATTAATAAGGAGCCAAATATTTCTTAGGATTTAAAACTTTATATTGGAATCAGCTATAAAAAAGTACTAATTATTTTTGCAAATTTCTGGTTTTATTGGAAAGGTTGAACTTTCTCGACTGGCTCGAGAGTACCTCATCCGATCAAGCCAATTTTTTAGTACATGGTCCAAAATCCACACCATACAGCGACTCGTTGTGGATGCCTTGGGTTCAGTGGGTTATCTGAACCCCATATGCGGCAAATGTTGCTTATTGACATAGCCATCGAGATGAAAATGAGCTTCATGAAGGCTGAACTGAAGGCCGATCTCTTCTCGAAAATATCCACGTAAATTTCTTACAGTAATCAATAGTTCAAATTTAAAATTTTAAATGACGCAAATAATTTTCCACTGAATGGATAAAACTGTCACTAAGAATATTTCATACAACTCTTGGAAGAAGATTTGGATTTAGAATTAAATGGAATAGTTTAAATACAAATCTTGAATTTGAGTCTAGCTTCTGCTTTGTGTGGATTGAGGTATATATTGATTCATAAAATCACACCAATTTTTTGTGAAATTTTTTTGTAAAAATTACAATTTTCGTCAAAGGTACCTTGTTGTACTATCAATATGGCGGTATAAGTTCAAAAAGTACTATAAATCTTCTGAATATCACCTTCACGTAGATGCTGTGGTTTAGCAACAGTCGCCAACAAAAACTGATTTTTTAAAGAATAAAACAACGGGCATTTGATCAATGGATACATGTACAAGTTATGACATTATTAATAAGAGAATATAAAAAATCATATTTATTCAAATTTTATTTATAAAAATTGAATTGTTTTTAAATAGCGACTGTTCCAAACAAAAAAATGATTTTTCGTGAAGATTAGTAGCGCTTACCTCTTCCTTCTGTTCACAGTACTGGTACTAAATATACTTTCGACGAAAATTTAAATTTTAGTAAATAATTTAAAAAAGTTATCAACAAATATTTTTTAATATCCTTTACGAATTTAGAACACCGGAGCAACGTTCGGAAAATTAATTTGATAAAACTTTGGTAAGTGATGAGACAAACTTTTGCTTAAATGGCTATGCCTAGAAGCAATATTGTCACATTTGGACAAATCATAGCCGAAATAACATTACACCCAGAAGACGTCACCGATTGGAGCTATGGAATCATTGGTCATCAGAAAGTAATGATTGAAAGAAAGTTAAAGCCAATGGGAAGAACATGCAAATTTTAATTTCATACAGCGTCATGTACGCGTAAGTCGCCGCCCCGCGGCAGTTAACTTTGGCTATATCCTGTAGAGATTGCAGGCGAAATCGAGCTTAACACGATTACTAATTCTAAATTTGTATGCTATCTGACATTTAAAATGAACCTTAGTTCGATTTCAGTTCGATTTCTAGTAGCAAATTTGTATGGGATCTGACAAATTTATAGTGGGATACTATAAATCTAAATCTAAATCTAAATCTAAATAGCTATTAGATCGATTTCATTACGACTTCGCATGCAGTCACAAAAGGCCTTTAGAGTTTTCTTGTTTAACAATGTTCCTTGAATAATTGCCGGCAAATATATCCGTAGCGTGGCGTCTAGTCGGTATTAGCCATTTTTCATATCCGCACATATTGGTTTAATTTTTTGTTTATTGTTGTTGTTGTTTTTGGTGTCTAGTATTATTTTTAGTTAGGCTGGATTTTGATGAAACAGCCTTTTCACACAGCCAGCATGGTCGACAGACAGACAGACGTACGGACAGACAGTTCGGCACATGGAAACCAATCATTCCACAGACACCGTTGAGTTGGTCGGTTTTGTTGCAAATTTGTTGTTGTTACTGTTGTTTTTTGGTGGGTGCTCTTGATGTTTGCTTCACACACTCACACAAACATCTGATGTTGCCACTATGTGTGGTTGCTCTCTGGGTGGACTCATTTCTGTTTGCGGGCTTTGCAACATGGTGTGGCACTCACAACAAACAGAAAAAACTGTGCGATATTAATGTTTTTCCTTCACAAACAAATGGTTGTAAATTTTGCTGAATGTTGTTCTTTTTTCGTTTCGTTTTGCTCGGTGTTAACTAAAGCAACATGTTACGCGAAGCAGAGTGGAGACGAGTGCTGTGGTGTGCAGTGGTGTGGGGCATGCGTTTATGACCATGTGTGGCATGTGGCAGATGTGTCAGATGCAACTCAAATCCAGTATCATATATCAACGGTTGCAAGCACTTTTTTCGGCGTTTTTCTCAGTTTCGGTTCAGTTTTTTTTTGTGAGTGCGCCAAAAGTGCTAACATAAATAATGGTTTTCATTTTTCTTGTTGGTTTTGTTTAAATGTTGTAATTAAAATAAATAGTATTTTGCAAAAAACACGAACAAAAACACACAAACAATATGTAATTGATATTTTTTAATGAGAGTATTGTTGGTAAGGCGTTGTTTTTCAATAAAATAAAATTACTATGGGTTCAGCAATAAAGTGGAGCTGGGTTTGAAATCGCCAGGTTCTTCTGCCACCAAACTGTTGAAAGGATAGTTATGCACCAAAACAAGGTGTTGTTGCCGGAGTATATAGATTTGGTGTATTATAAATGTACTTTGACATTGTGAATTCTTCTCTAGTGGCAAATTTGATAAACAAGGTATTCTTAGTTGGCTAGACATATTCAATTAGATGTTTTCTCCATTATTTTCGTTGTTGCATTTAGTGCCATAATGTGTTTAAAATTGTGGTTGTGGCGAGGCAAACAGATCCAATGCATACATCGCTGGCGGCAAAGAGACGATGGAGCCTGTAGCCAAAGAGGCAGCTGGAAAACAACATTTGCCGGGATGAATGTGCATTCATGCGGGTAAACATTAATGGACAGCCGGACACTTGGCTGGCACATATAAAAACTAACATTTCATGATCTCGATTCCAAGCGATATCTTTTTAAATTGAGATGTCCATACTGATGTTGCAATCAGAAATTTACAGTTTATCAGCTGGCATCCAAATTGAAGGACCATTTTTATGATATCAACGATTAAATAGAAATTTAAAGTTTCCTTCGGAAAAATTTGTGTAGAACAAAATTATGAAAAATTCTTTTTTTCTCCATTTTTATAGGAAAAAACTATAGGCTAAAAATGTCAACGAAGCTGAGATAATTTTAAAAAATTATAATTTGGTAGGGCACCATACGAAAACAAGTAAAAAGGGCGTTAAGTTCGGCCGAGCCGAACTTTATATACCCTCCATCATGGATGAATTTCACAGAGGCTGTCGATTTTCGTAGCCAAACCAAAACAAATACAAATATTAAAAAAATAATTTTATAAATAAATATAATATTTTTATTATTTCAAACCACGCTTAAAACCAAGAAATAATACTTCACGTCAATTCAAAAAATAAATATTCTTATATTTATATTTTCAAAAAAGCTTAAATACCATAAATATCGGTGAATATATAACCTATCATGATTCAACCAATTTTTGCCGTAAAAGTAAAAAGTACGAATTTGTTTTTTTTTTTATTTTATGTGTCTATGCAGTCAGAGGAATGTATGCACCGAATTCCATGATTCTAGCTTAGACCTTAATAGTACGAATATGAAAAAATACTTTTATATTATCAATTAGAGAAATGTATACACCGAATTTCGTGTTTTTTGCTGTTGTCGTTTGATATGTACCATTTTTATCCCTTTTTGCCCCATTTCAACCCCTACGAATAAAAATCACTTCATGGTGCACGTTTTTGTTGTAAAGGGAATGCGCATAGCCAATATCACGTACGTACAAGGAGACATATTAAGAAAATAAATACTCTAAAATATTAGGGGTTATTATGGGTATTTTTAGTCCTTGTGAGGGAAACTTTTTTCCCTTTGGACCGATTTTTAATCAGTTGCTTTTAATCAGAACTTCTTATGAAACTTTGCAGCTCTAATAAAATCACGGCACAGGCATCCCGGTTGACAATTACTATGCGACAAAAAATTTCTTTTCAAAAAAATCTAGTCTTATATCACAACGCAAAAAATATCTATAATATATTTGCAATGTGATTGTTGGTCTCACGTGATGATTTTCTCCTTTCGAAGCCACGAAAATGTCTTTAAGCCGCTGGGACAACTTTTTGAAACTATCATTTATAATTGAAATTATAGTAAATATTATTTATGAAGAAAAAAATAAATTATTAAAAAAATAATTCCCTAAAATTCAGTTAAAAAATTGTCTTTTAATTTCTTACTACTTGTATTTAGAATAAAAGAAAATTAAAAACTAAAAAAAAAACTTGAAAAAGATTAAACGATGTGAATCGCCTGATGATTATTGAATCTAGGATTATACGAATGATTGTTTGAGTTCTTGTAGTATCCACATCCCTTTGCACCATGCACATTATAGAGTGAAACCTCCTAACTGTGAACAGCACAGTCGATCGACATATGTGCCAGTTAGAATGATAGTGGTCTAAGTTACAATTTATCCGTTCTGAGATATGCATTGGTTTACGTTTGAGTCAATTGAAAAATATTTTTCCACCGAAGTACAAAAATTTTTTCTTAGAATGTCCTACTACTATATCGAACTTTTATAAAAAAAATCGACAACGTTGGTACCTCTAAGGGAAGCACTACTTTCAGAGGACGCACTGACTTAGACCACTTTCATTCTTTTCAAAATTGAAAAAATTTAACACACAAAATTTGTAATTTTTTTATATTCCCGTACCAAAAATTATAGAAAAAACCAAATATTTTTTTCAAAGAAAAAAAAAAATAAAAATAATTAAAAATATTTATAGGTTGTTCGTCTAGAAAATTTATATTGAAACTATTTTTTACTTTTTAAATACTTTAATTTTATATGTTATTCAAATTATCTGAATCACCTAAAATGTACACATCAATACTGGTGGATATAGAGTGACTTAGACCACTTTCAAACTAACACTAAAGACAATGTTGGTGTGTACAAAATGAGAAATGTCATTGCAAGGGTACAAGAGCAAAATTGGCATATCTCAATTTTTTTGATTTTTGACTTAGATCACTATCATTCTAACTGACTGTAGGCAGATGTCCACTAGGAGGTTAAATAAATTTGAATTTTAAGTTTCGTTTTCTGATTTTTATTGGTGTTCGCTTGAGAGGGTATTTGCTATTGGGAGGTTTCACTGTAAATACATAATACTAATTTGCAGTACATGTAAGTTTTTCCAAATAGATGGCTGATATCAAAAGGTGGTACTGTACGTGAGAGTAATTGTCATGCCTTTTCTATTCTAGTTCACGTCATAACAAACAGCCAGTGAGTGTCCTGCAGTTGAAACTGAATGGAGGGGAGAAGGGCTCCAATATTTTTACTCTTCACACAAATAAGCGATATGTCCTTCGAGACAGATTATTTTGTGCATCTGTAGTTCTGTTAAAAGTGAAATTTCGCTCTCTAGTTTCCCCCTTACACTATCAGCTGTCGGTCGATCTGATTTATCTGTTCGCCTGCCCTTTTCATATTCACTGTCTTTCCTTTATTTGGCATTTTTTCGTCATTTCGACCTTTGGCAAACTCAAACAAATTAATTTCTTTAATTCTTTAGATTTATGGCGTTTTCACGGCAATAAATACAAATTTATACGTCAGCCACAAAACCCCAATTTGGTTTTCTACGTTCCACACATGTTGTGCCGATAATTTCACTTTTATCGTTCGCACGAATTGATTTGAATTGAATTGAAATTCTTATCGTGCCCATGGAATAGCGATTAGTGGATTACCAATAACACAAGTACCTGTCATATCAATTGTACATTTAATCGTTTCGATTATTTCTCTCCTACTCTCTGCTTATGTTCATACGTATGTCTGTATGTATGTCTTTCTTTTGATGCGGTTGTCAAATGTACAAATACATGACATGACACTGTGCAGCCACATGCAGCAAGCAACAACGGACGGTCGGTCAGGCCACTCAACACTAAAGCCACCGAAATTATCATTTTCTGTTTTGATGGCACTGACATACATACGGAACACCCCAAATCGACATTTACGATCTTATCACAGAGAAAGAAAAAATGAAAAAGCGAACAAAAATAATAAAATAAAAATATTGATTGGAACCCGCATATGGGGCGGCCTGACAACTGCCATTTACCCAAAAATGGAAATGCTCGTCAGGGGAAATGTACTTTCAAAACAATGCATACCAAGGTACCAAGTTCGCTTGGGGGGGATATTCGAAATTCGCTGGAACAACAAGTGTAGCGATCGGCAGATATTCAAAGTCGGCAATTAACACATACATGTGTACGGATGGTTAAGTAAGTATGGTTATGACTCTACTACCCCCTCCAAATAAAAGTGAAAATGATCGATTTGTTAATAAAGTTACATTCTTGTGCCGTCAGCGAGCAACGCCGGTTGACAATGTCGCCTGTCTGCCTTTCCCAGCCGCCGTTCCAAAGATCAATGACATGACACAAATTGTGGTTGGCTGGCTGGTTGTTTGGTTACCCAAGGGATTTGTCTGATGGCAAGTAAATATTGGGAAAATTCACTTCATTACTCCGTCACCTTTAGGCCAAAGGTAAACAAAATCCAGGCAACAGACAGCAGACCAGGCACCAGCCACTAGACACCAGAAAGCGAAAGTTGTTTTACCCCCACAGCCAATAAAAGAACACCTTTATTACGGGCTTTTGATGGATTACACGGCGAGAAAAAAGTCCATAAACATTTTACAATATCGTAATGCAACAACAATTGTGTTAGGCGGAGGGACAGGAGGTTCACTGTTATCAGTTTAGTTAATCACATTTAACAGTAATAACAACAATTGAAGTCCATTCATTCACCTGGCTGGCTGGGGTAAAAAAATGTAAAAATATTACAAAATCCCCCCACCCCCCATTTAGACAGCAATCAATTGTAATGATTGATAAAATTGTTTATAGAATTTCATAAACTCATTGCGTGTCGTCGTCACCCTTCACAGCACTTCTCCCTCCTCACTTTTACGCACTTTCATAATATCATCGTTGAGTGCTGATAAAATTTCGGAGAAATCATAGTTTCACGATTGATTTGTTCAGGCAAAAAAAAAATTATTACTGATAGTGTAATAAATATTTTATTTAAATTGTTTTCATAGTTCCCCCCGTGTTGATGTTTATTTCGATGATTACGAATGTTACAACATTTCGAATATGATGGAGATAAATGTAGTGGATCGGCCAACAATGACCACTATGGCACACTACATATTTAGCATATATTCTCAGATAAACTTAAAGTCGGGGCAAAAATAATGAACAAAGTTTGCCTGATGAAAAGTGTCGCCACATCGTAACATTTTTTTGAGAAATTCAATTCAATGAGACATTTTTTAAGAATTAAAAATCAGTTCACAATAATTTTTTTTATTGTTTATCCCCTGATGATGGTTGGCAAAGACAACCGAAATATGGGAAAAATAAATAATAAAACAACACCACCAGTTTTTCCTGGCCTCAAGCTGAATCAACCAACAGAAAATTAAAATATATAAAACTCTCGATTGAGATTTAATCCAGGGTCTTTTGCTACAGTATACATTAGGATGGGTCACGAAAATAAATTGCGGCTGTGATGATCTGCAAAATATTTCGTCACTGAGTCAAGCCATCTCCTGAAATCACCTCCAAAAATAATATTTTCCCATGTAATTTTTTTATGTTGCATTTTTGTCCAAAAATTTGTTCCTGAATTTATAGACCCTTGGAAGCACTATAAATTTGACGATTGTATTGATTTTTTGTGTTTTTTCAAGGTGACAGCTAAAACCACATATTTCTTGGAAACATTTTGTAAGAGGTGAAAAATAAATAGAAAGAGTCAATACCTTTCGAATGATGCCTAAATGATGAATATCGGACGAAAAATGGCGTCATTCTTTATAAAATACACAGACGGCTAGATCTACGTACAAAATATTTTGCAAAGCATCATTAAATAATCCAAACTTTTCGTGGGGTGGCTGGAAATTGTTTTTGCATTTATATGGATCGCGACCCACCCTATTATACATATTGTCGTTATAAGAACTGAAGCTTAACAGTCACAATTAAATATTTTTATTTATTTTATTTGTAAGAGGATATAATAAGTAGCCGCATAGTATTTCTAGAAAATGAAGAATAGGATAAATATTGGCTGTAATGAAAAAATAACTTTTTAACTTATAGAGAATATCAAAATATTTTTTGGCATATGATTGACTAAATAGGGAATAACTGTGACAGTATAGTTTCAGAAATTCAGATAGAGAAAGTTGAAACAAATGCAACCGCGAATTTTGGATTTTTGTAACAATTTCGCGACTGACTACATGCGACATTGGTTCTTGGTGGGTCATTTAAAAATTTTAATTTGGAATCTAAATATATAGTCTATAAAAAAGTATTGATTATTTTTTAAATTTTCTGGTTTTATTAGAAAGGTTGAACTTTGATATTTGAACACAGCTGGACTATAAGAATTATTTTTGTTCCGATCAAAAAGTCTTAATTTGTTGGACAGTGTAATTACTGGGAAGTAATGGTCATATTCATAATCATTTATCACAGGTTTATAAGACGAATTTTCAAAGCAAAAGTGTACTTGTTGTCTTATTGTGGAGTGAAACAATAATCTGTTTTTGCAGTTTCACAAACACTCCAAAAATTTTGACTTAAAGATGGCGTACCTTTACACTTTTATAAGCCTCTAACTTAGACATTTAACCATCATGAGTATGTAGCTATTAAAAATACAACAAAATACTTTTTCCTATTTTTATGATTTCGTGCCAGCCAAAATAGATTTTTTTGAAAAAATAGATGTTTTAGAGTAAATATTTTTTCCCAAATTTTTGGACACTGTTTCTATGTGCAAGTGTAATTCACAACATTTGTAGACATCATAATTACCTTAAATTGAACATATGCGCCAGTTAGAATGACACACACACATTAGCCGTTCTGAGATATACAATGGTATATGTTGGAGTCAATTGAAAAATATTTTTTCACCAAAGCACAACATTTTTTTTTTTAGAATGTCCTACTACTTTATCGAACTTTTATAAAAATCAACAATGTTGGTATCTGTACGGGAATCACTACTTTCAGGGGACGCACTCACTTAGACCACTTTCATTCTTCTCAAAATTGAACACACAACATTTTTATTTTTTTTTTCGCAAAAGTAATATTTCCTTACCTAAAATGAAAGAAAATACAAAATATTTTATTTAAAAAAATATATCTAAAAATATTTACAGGTTATCGTCTACAAAATTTATATTGAAATTATTGTTTACTTTTCAAATAATTTAATTTTATATGCTACTCAAATTATCTGAATCGCCTAAAATAGACATTATAAATAAAAAAATATTAGTTTATATCAATGTCATTGGATATAGTGTGACCAATTTCAAACTAACACTAAAGACAATTGTGGCGTGAATAAAATGTGAAATGTCATTGTAAGGGTACATTTTTATAACTGTCAAAAATAAATTAGAGATCTGATCAAACTAAACAGAAAAATTGGGATATCTCTTTTTTTTGATTTATGACTTGGACCACTATCATTCTATCTAGTACATATAAGGTACCTGCGACGAAAATTTTAATTTTATTTAAAAATAGTATTTTACTATTTTACACTACGATTTTGAAAAATAATATTTTATTTTGAGTGAAATTTTAACTTTTTATTTAGGGTTTCGTTATCGCAGCTTAGTTATACAGTCTTAAATCATTTAAAAAGTGAGGAATATGTGTATATTTGTCCAGCAAACATAGTCTGTTTAAATTTTTAGTATTTTTTCCAAATTTGCGATTTTTCACTATTTGTGCATTTATTTAAAAGAAGTACTTATAGTACGGAGTAAAATGATTTCAGAAATTCTTCGGTATTTGATTGAATTATTAAAATTTTCACATCCCCTCAACATTTTACGAATTTGAGGTCCAACAAAAATGCATCAAAACAAATAAAAACAATAAATAAACTTATGATGATCATATTAGTAAAAATCCCTAAATTTTGGAACATATCTTACCCACCTTGGGAATTGTGGTTTTAGGTAAAAATGCAAAAAAAAAAAAAAAAAAAACAGATAAAAACGGCAAATATAGGCATGACAACTATATTAGTAAAAATTCCAAAATTTTGGAACATATTTTCCCCACTTTGGGAATTTAGTTATTTTTTAAACAAAAATACAAAAAAAAAATGAAAAAATTCAAATAAATGCATGGCAATAATTTTTTGTAAAAATCCCAAATTTTGGAACACATTTTCCTTACTTTGGGAATTCGGATATTTTTAAACAAAACATTAAAAAAATCAGATAAAAACGGACATGACAACCATTTTTTGAAAAAAACCCAAATTTTGGAACACATTTTCCCCACTTTGGGAATTCGAATATTTTTTGATATTCTACAAATCTAGTAAATTTTGCATCATTTTTATCTACTGTGTTGAATTTTAGGTACTTTAGAATTCAATTTCGTCAATGAGATGGGAACTGGATTGATCCAAACTTGTATTTTGTTTTAGCGAAATCTTCAATAACTCTATCAATTACCGACGTTTGATATTTTGTACTGAATACGAAATATTTAATAACTTGTTTGTATAAGCAGAATGAGAAATAGCTCATTACATAACAGCTGTCTTTCATTAGCAGATTGTGAACTAGACGAGCAAACTTGAATTCGATTATTGCTGATTTTTTTCATTTTCCAAATTTGGCCCATTTATTCTAAATCACTGACCAGTTGTCAAAATAATCTTGACAATATTTGTTGAATGTTTTCTTTTCTTTAACCGTAATTCTGCCGACTATAGGGCACCTGTGCAAGCAAACATTCTCCACTAACCACACGCCGCCATCCATAGAACCAACCATCCAACCAATAGCCTAATTCTTTGCCTCGCTGTTCTGCAGCTCAACCACCTCAATTTGAAACTCATCAAATAAATTTTCGTTAAATGAACTTTCCGATCATAAATATAAACATTCCGGCAATTTCAACATTAAATAAACCATTCAACAAATACATGCTCCCGATAAACAAAAACAACGGCAACGGCGGTGGCGGCAGCAACCAGCACCCGCATTGCCAAGCAACCCCGAAATCGGTCCAATAATCGGGCATCGGCATCGGCATTGGTGTCGACGTCAACGTCTGCTCCTCTTCATTGCGTTTTAATAAACACACAAAAATTGTTAAATAAAATTTAATTGCAAACATTACGAGGCACCCAAATCTCTTCGACGATTGGCATAATGGAGGCGTAAGGCTTCGGGCCACTTCATTTCAAATGTAGCTGGCCCGAAACGCGTTCACAATGCTTTACGCTGGAGAATTTCCCGCCGAATGCCAATAATGCGTTTTTAGTTGCTGTGGCTCCTATTTGGTATTGGATTTTGATTTTTACGTTTTTTCGTTTAACGAGCAATCTAAACATTTATTACCAAAATTATTTTCAATCAAAGTTGTAAAAATTCAAAACAGACCCCGACGCTCGACGCACGCACCATCACATCACCATATCGGCATAGGTTGGGTGTTTTTGGTTTAGTGCCGGTCGGCACTGTTGTTTGACTTTTGTTGGCCGCTTGACGGACGGTTGATGTATGGAGACGGAGCAGTAATTAAGGTCGCCTTTTCGGATAATGTTTAGTTGAAAACATATTTTCTGTTGGGTTCCAATAAATTGTCTGCAAATTCGATGAAGTTGATGGAATGGGCTTTGCCTAGCCTTGGCGAGGGGTTTAATATGTGAGGCGCCTCATTGCTTCATCGAGGCGCTCGCTGTATTTGTGTTTATACGTCAATGAAGGAGGCGTCATTGGGAAAATCGTCGAAAATGTGGGTTAATGGGTGAGGTAGCTGATGTTGTATGAATGTTTGGAGCCACATCATCAATCTTTCGCTATGATAAAAATCCCTATAATCATAATGATGGAAAGTTTTCATTAAATATTTCGCATGGCATAAAGCAGGTACTTGTGGTAGGGGAAATGGCGACAAGTGTGTGGTTATACGAGAATGTGAGGTGGCTTTAGGGGATATGAATGAGACTAAAAATAGCATACAATTTTAGGGAGGCAAAATAGAATTGCACGAATCCCAAGTGCTGTAACGATCGTAGATGACATATGTCGAATTTCGGAGCTGCCACTTATCCAGGGGAGATGAGCCGCAGAATTTCAATGGTTCCCTTTTATTGGGACACTCTAAAAATCATTGGTTGGGTTCTCCTTAATTATAAGATGTAATTTTGTACCAGGCAGTAAACTTCATAAACTTCACAATTCTGTTACCAACTATTTCGTAGAAAATGAAATGGAAAATTGGTTCAAATGTAAAATTGGAAATTATTTTTGTGTTTTTTTTTATTATTTTATTAGGGCTCCATACATATGGACAATGACAATTTCCAGTCACCCCACAAAAATAAAGTTTGCATTGTTCCTAGATCGAGTTCATTGAAAGAACATGAAATAAAAATTTTGATTCTTGTCTTAGAATAACTTATTTGTCGAATTATTGGATGTTTATAGTATTTTTTTGATTTTCATATTGCGAACTTGAAACTTTTCCGTATTTGGTGGTAGTATTTTATAAAAAATAAATAACTGCCGCCAATACCTTTCGAATAACGTCTAAATGATGAACATCGGAAGCAAATTGACGACACAGCACTCACTTTCGCAAGAAAAACCATCTCCTATATTAAATTACATCACAAAAAATGACTAATTTTTCGTCCGATATTCATCATTCGAAAGGTAATGATTCCTTTTATTTATTTTTCATAATACCTCTTACAAAATGTTTCCAAGAAATATAAATTTTTGGCTGTCACATTGAAAAACCATTAAAAATCTTTCTAAACGGCCATTAATACGAGAATAAATTAAGAAAAAAAGTATATTTAAAATGCTTCCAAGAGTCTATTAATTCAGGGAAAAATGCAAAATAAAAATTTATACGGGAAAACGTGATTTTTAGAGGTGTTTTCTAGAGTGTCATCATTAAACATTCCAATCTTCATTTAAGGGGGGTGACTACAGAAAGTTTTTTCGTGCCCCATCCTTTTCCCGATCTGCATCCATTCTACCATAAGTGGCCATTCAGCTGATTTCTTTATTTTTCCTTCCATTTCATCCATATTTTTGATGTACTTCCTGACCAAGAAAGGCCCAACAAAAATTGTTAGATTCCCAACAGAACCCTCAGAGTTTTGGATGCAACACAAGGAACAACAAAATGAGAGAACTTTTTGGCTTGAATTGGAACTATTTCTGTCAATGTATCTGTAAAACTGTGTGAGATCAATATGAAACCTTATAATCTCAAATCAATTCTTAGACCTTGATTCAGAGTGAAAAAAATTGTATGAGGTACACTTACATAATAGATCATAACTCGGAGGAAATCACTAATTTCTTTCCTATACCTTGAAACAAATCATGCGCTCAAAAAAATTATACAGGAGCAATTGAATAAAAAATAATAAATTTAACTACTTTCGTAGTTTAAATGAGTAATTAAAGCTCATTTTGAGCAAGTTACTTAAATTGATATATTGGGTGTCAAACAAATACCGATTCCCTAACATTAGTTTTTTTGTAATGGAAGTTCCAAGCTTGGAAAATCTTCTAATTTTCTACCTACGGGAGAGGCCAGAAATTGAAAAAAATATATCCATAAATAAAATATACATATTGCATGTGGAAACATCTAGCAAAAAGGCAACTCCGTTGACATGTGGAGAACACATTCACGCCAAAATCCTGAAATTTAGTTACACTACTAGTTTAATTACTAACTACTGGAATAGTTCAATGGCTGGATCAGGTCCCAAACAATTTTGTCAATTATCAAAGCCAAAGCAAATGAGTCTTATTGCTGAATCCTAGAGAGATTAAAACCTCCCAGCAAAAACTCTCATTACCAAGTAATGTGGGAAATAAGGCAAACCCAAAAACCGTCAGTACTTATTTTTATACCCTCCACCTCCAGGATGGGGGTATACTAACTTTGTCATTTCGTTTGTAACACCTTGAAATATCGATCTGCGACCCTATAAAGTATATATATTCTTGATCGTCATAAAATTCTAAGACGATCTAGCCATGTCCGTCCGTCTGTTGAAAGCACGCTAGCATCTAAACGAAAGGAGCTAAAACGTTCAAATTTTCCATAAATGCGTCTTATAGTCATAGATCGGTTGGGATTGAAATGGGGCGAAATCGGCCCAAATTTTTCCCTCACAAGGACTAAAAATACCCATAATAATCCCTAATATTTTAGCGTACTTAAGCATGTTTTTTGAATATTTCTGTTTATATTTGCTTGATATTTGGTATGCGCATTCCGCTTATAGCAAAAACGTGCACCATAAAGTGATTCTTATTTGTAGGGGGTGAAATGGGGCAAAAAATGGATACATATGGTACATATTAAACGACAACAGCTAGAAACACGAAATTCGGTGTGTACATTCCTCTAATTAAGTAGATACATAATATAAAAGTATATTTTCCAAATTCGTACTTTTAAGGAGTAAAATAGGAATAGAGGGATAAAAATGGTACCAACCAAACGGATGTACCTAGAATAATGAAACTCGGTGTATACGTAGTAAAATACACGCATTTGTCAAAATTCGTACTTTTTGGGGTTAAAATGAAAAATGGGATAAAAATAGTACCAATCTAATGACCGCAGCTAGAGTCATGAAATTCGGACTGTACATTCCTCTGAGTGTGAAGACACGGAAAATAAAATGATTTTTCGAAATTCGTACTTTTTGGGATTAAAGTAAAAAAGGGGATAAAAATAGTACCGACCAAATGACCGCAGTTAGTTCGAAATTAGTACTTTCAAGGGATACAATGGAACAGAGGGAGAAAAATAGTACCAACTAAACGACTACAACTATAATGATAAAATTCTAATTGCGTAGAAACATCAAGGGGTAAAAATAGTACCAACCAAATGGAATGATGGAATTCGGTGTATACATTCCTCTGACTGCATAGACACGCAAAATAAAAAGTTTTTTTTCCAAATTCGTACTTTTTCTTTTACGGCAAAAATTGGTTGAATCGTGAAGTTAGGTTATTTTGCACTATGTACGTCTGATAATGGATTTTCAAAATTTGTACTTTTGAAATTCAAATAGAATGGAAATACAACCAACTGTAGCACCCACTATCTGCCAATATTTATGGCTTTGAAAATACAAATAGAAGAATAATTATTTTTTTGAATTGAAGCGTGGTTTGAAATAATTAAAATATTTATTTATAAAATTAATTTTTCAATATTTGTATTTGTTTTGGTTTGGCTATATTAAAAAATATGTTTTTCTGTAATACTACTGCACTTCTACGAAAACCGACAACCTCTGTCGAATGCAATCCATGGTGGAGGGTATATAAAGTTCGGCCCGGCCGAACTTAACGCCGTTTTTACTTGTTAAGTAGTACTTATTTAATAAATAAGTACTTCAGAACAAGTTGTAAAATAAGTGGCCTCAGGAAGATACAATCTAAGTCATTATTGATAACTAGTCAAGTAATGTACTATCAATAATGGGCTTAATAAGTGATGAAAACAACATTTTTATTAAATTATATATTTTGTATCGACTTGTTAACAATCTGAATACAGAATTTGGAACTGTTTTTCTTTAAGCCTGAATAACTAAGCTGCGATAAAAAATGTAGAAAATTAATTTTTAAAATATGAAGTTCTATGAAATTTAACTTACCAATAACTACTTATTTCAACCATTATAAGGAAGTAATTATTTCACACTTCAAAATAATGCAGGGCGTAACGAGCTGTCATTACTAGGTAATGCAATGAGGTGTCATTACAAAGTTTTTGCTGGTCTGTTAAAAACGACCGATATTTCTTCTTCCAACGTCCCCGTTTTTTTTAAATTAAGATTTTCGAAGAACCGGTAAAACCGGGTTTTCAGTATGGTTCCAGCGGTTGTTTATTTTCATAGAAATAAACTATCAACAATTATACGATTTGTACTGGAATATTGTCCTGGGTCAAGACAATAGAATACAATAGAATACAAAACTAAAAAAATTATTAATATATTTTAATAAATCATTTAATGCATTTAAAATTTTAAATTGGAAACGGCTATAAAAAAGTACTGATTATTTCTTCAAATTTCTGGTTTCATTGGAGAGGTTGAACGTTGTCATTATATCTAGCACTCTCTATCTCCTCCAAAATCGCAGACTAACATTGGTTTCCAAAAGTGAAATTTTCATACTATTTTCATTACGAAGAAAATCTGTTTTCACTGTCCACCGTGTTTTGTCCTAATTTTTAAAAAACCTTTTTTGGGTTCACTCTATTTAATACCCTTAATAATTTTAATTTTTTAAATATTGCACAATTTCTCATTTAACATTTCGTGTAGCGCTCCATTTTTAAATAATCTTGAACTGCCCTTTGTAATTCGTGATATGTATATCTTCCGAGTCCTCAGAAGGCGCAAAGAAAGTGAAAGAACCTTTGAAGCTAATAAATAGTTTTTCACTTCCTTATCAGCTTCAAAGGTTCTTCCCCAGGCTAAACTATAAACATCTGGCTGTTTGCAATTAGAATCGCTCATGACTATTTTATTTACATATTTGTATCTCTGCTCACTATTTATCTATTTAGATTTTGCAAAATTTACCACATGATGATGATGACGATGAGCACGATAAAGATTGTTGCCTTGATGTGATGCCCTATCACATTTAAATCAACGCTCGTATCTCGCCATGAATCATTTGTAAAATAAATGGAAAGAATGTCTGTAAAAAGAAATGGGAACAAAAAAAAAAGATATCAAAACCATTTCATGGGCTATAAAACGGCGGCAAACAATGACTAACAGCCAAAGGGGCAGTTCAGTTTATTTCATTTCAGGTATGATAATAGAAACGATATTTTTAGCAATCTTAGTAACAATGAGCCTTATCGCCAAATTAGATCATTGTGTTGGATGGAAGCGAGAAGGAGAGGGCGACGAGGTTTTGTTAATGACAAATCTGACATTTTATTTCCGAGGGATGACCGCTTAGGTAGAAGACAGCCGACTTGGTAGGATCTTAAGAAGAAAAGGGGCGGAAGACGCATACAAAGAAGAGAAAATTAAAATCGTATTACGCTTTGTTCGGCCAATAATTCAATTTGAAGGCAATCAGAGGTCTTCAATAGTCATAATCATATTTGAAAGCGTGGCGTGGCCTTACAAAACCGTCAAACGTTTTACGGCATCTTTCCTTGCATCAGGCGGGGAAATTAACATAATTTCTTCATAAATCGCCTTCTTTAATTTATAATCCTTTAAGATTCTTTTTTTACGATTTCCAGTCGTCGCAGGCCGAAGACCGGTAGCTGCATGTTTGAGCCAAATTCTAACATATGGCCTTAAACTCTTTTATAGTCCATCAGTTTATGACCAAAATCAGATAAGTAGGCAGACGCACAGCCGGGCCCGTTTCGTCTGCCAAGCAAATAATACTCTTTTCTTTGCTCGCTCTCTCTACAAATTCTTTTTTATATCTTTCTTTTGATTTTTGATAAATTAATTTTGACCTTAAACTTAACATTAACGTAACATTCAAATCTTTGTCTGCCTTCTTTTTTGTGGCAGTAATGCGGGCGTTTTTTTATTGTTGCTGTTGTTGTTGCCTTTTCTTGGCTGTGTCCATATCTGTTTCACTTCGTGTCTCCCCTTACGGCGACCACAAAGTCGTTTGTTTGGTATATTTTCGTTAATAAATTACCCATCATTTGTAAATCTGTCAATTTCTGGCGTGTTTCTATGTAAATTTTAAAATTCCGTTTTGTTCATAATTTGGTAAGGTCCAAAGACCCCATTAGCTGGCGATGTTGGCGGGGGGATACGTAAATGCAGGGGATCTTCTATTTTGTAAGAAATGTATGAGGTTTTCGGTTAGGATCCGCTTTAATGGTATCATTAATTTCCTAAAGATTTGGGAATTTGTTCTCTAGACTGGGAATTCTAGGGAAGCTGCTATTGTCTCCATTGTAAAACTAACATGCTACCTTATTTAGAGAAAAGGTCTTGGCCTTTAGCCTTTAAGAGTCTTAAAAGATATTTCAAAGAAACTAGGAAATCCTATTTAGTTTTATATTAGTTATATGGAACCAACCAGAGAATACTAACTAAAGTTGTTCCATAACCATAATGGATGAATCCAAGGAGAAAATAATGCCTAAATTTTGGTTTGTTGAAAAATTACACTGTCCAACTAATTTATACTTTTTGATTGGAACAGAATAGCGACCCTATACTTCTGAAAGAGCATGTTGGTAGAATAAACTTATAGTCCAGCTGGTCTGAGTTTCTTTTTACAGTGGGTCAAAGTTTTCATTTTTTGGTCGACGGGAGCATTTTACTAAGTGAGAAAAGTGTTATAAGGTAAAATCTGAGGGAATTCTTATTGTTAGAACTTTATTATGGAATTTTATGAGGATTATTTTTGTGGAAGATCTTAACTCTCTAACTCCTCTCTTTATGGGTCAATTTGACCCTTTTTTCGAGAAAATCAAAAAAGTCCTTTCAAAAAATTTATAAGTTTGCTCTGCAAAAATGGTCTACTCAACATTCCCTTTCATAATTATAGGGTCGCTACTCTGTTCCAAAAATGCTGTTGGACAGTGTTGTCGCTCAACATTTTGAAAATCCCTTTCAAAAGTTTATGAAGTGTGAATTGGAAAGAGAAAGCGGAATTTATCCATCCTTCAATGTTTTGATAAAACGTTTCAGAGGTTTGTAACACCAGTTTGGCCTATTATATTGATTCAGTTTGTTTCACGATTAATATATTGTCCACGCTTCTATGTCAATTTGCTACGGCAACTGTGACCAGGCCGGTGTCTTCTGCGACTGAGGGTTCCAGTAGCGCGTTCCTTGTTATGTCGGTAGAATTTCTACCGAGTGCGTCTTTGATTCACTTCCACTTTTCCCCGGATTTCAATAACAATTGAATCTTGCTCGATCTCGCGCCACGGTTGCTCATTTTTTATAAAAACTTGCAGAAATTTTGCTCTTTACTGTTGGACCTTTTTGGGCCATTCAGAATTCGAGATTCAAAAAAATCCCTACAATTTCTGATCATTCCCTCCCTATCGGAAATATTCAGTCATTCGCACTGGGAAATTTTCCGATATACATCTATGGATACCCTCAGTCATCACTCCTATCCGTGAATGTCTCACTGATAACAGTGTCGTGGTTAGTGATTCTAAAGCTTAGCAAATTTAATAAGAATGTGAATATACTGGATCCACTATTATCAAGTGCATATCCAGAGTATTCGAATTTATTCGTTTTTGTCTATGTATATTGTCATGCTCTACCCGAATTTCCCATCATTCTCGTAATATGTTCTTTATCCTGGGAAAATCGGAAGCTTTCTCACTTGCAAATTCTCCGAAATGAATCTAAGCCGAGATCCAATTGATTCCTATGCATGAATGTCTACAAATGTTCGTAAATGTCAGTTTTCTTATTTATTTATTTATTACAATTTAAAATTATAATAAACTAGAAAAAGCATTAGCAATTAAAGCTATCGGCTTTCAGTTTTCTTATCTGTGATTCCAAAACCTAGAATATTGAAAGATTGATAGTATCGTTTGGGTTCAGTGGTAAACACAACTCTATCATGCCAACGGTACACATAGTAGACTGGGTCGCAGTCCATAAAAATGGAAAAACAATTTCCAGTCACCCTACGCAAATAAATTTTGGATTGTTTAATGATGGTTTGCAAAACATTTCGTTCCGAGATCAAGCCGTCTGTGAGCTAAACCTTCCTGAAAACATCCCTAAAAATCGTCGCTGGACAGGTCCTAAAACGCTCTATAATTTTTTGGAAAAAAAAACACAAAAAATAATCAAAACGTTCAATAGTACGACC
Organism: Polietes domitor; assembly: GCA_947397865.1. Taxonomy (NCBI): domain Eukaryota; kingdom Metazoa; phylum Arthropoda; class Insecta; order Diptera; family Muscidae; genus Polietes; species Polietes domitor. Next base: position 171,751,555 of record OX377621.1, on the reverse strand, counting down.
AAAGAGTTATTCTAAGACATGAATTATAATTTATATTAATTCAGAAAAAAATTGACAAAAATTTTATATAAATAAATACACGGGAAAAGCTTGATTTATAGAGATGTTTTCAGGACCGTTTGGAAATATTTGGAAAATCATCATTAAACAATTCTATGTCAATTTTTGTTGGGTGACCGCATCAATTTATTTTCGTGACACATCCTAATATATATGCTTAGACCTGACGTTCGATTATGGAGCATAGGGCACTGCGGTAGAGTTCGACATATTCCATATCTCACATTTCTAAAGACAAGCTATTTGCTTCCTAAAGTCCAGACATTGCTGCAATGAAGCAAGACTTCTTCTATAACTTCCCTATTCATGAAAGTCTTCTTATATCTTATTATAGAATTGGATACACATCCTTTTTTATGGGAATTTTGTCGACTGTCTGAAACATTTATTGTGGAACTGGTTACATTTCCTTCCTTATTGAAATGTTATCGAGTGACTGAAATATGTCATATTAGGCTGACGTGTTTAGAAATATGCTGAGTCTAAACAACCTCCAAAGGCACACAAATGTTTGAATAGAAGTTTCTGTAAGGATCGACATTCGCAGAAACCACATAATAACGTTCATCTGCCGTTGCATACTAAAGTGATGATTAAAATCTCGTAGCTATCGAAGCCGTCACATATATCTTTTTCTTGTATGGAGCAATCTTTATATAGGGTGGGCCATGTAACATTTTAAATTAGAATCGGCTATAAAAGGTAATGATTATTTTTTTTAATTTCTCGTTTTATTAAAAAGGATGAACTTTGTCATTTAATAATGGAACACAATATCATTCATATGACTTCCACGACTGGCTCGATCTGATCAACCCAATTTTTCAGTACAGCCAAAAATCCACACCAAATAGTGACTCGTTGTGGATGCATTGACTTTTCAATAGTCACGTGGGGTTCTCTGAACCCCATATGCGGCAATTTTGCTTATTGACATAGCCACCGAAATGAAAATGAGCTTCATGAATGCCTTCTCGTTAAAGTCTCACTACTTTCGAAGTAAGATTTTAATATTTCCCAATTTTGTTTGAGCGTCCCATTTTGCAAATGTCAAATCGTCCAATCTATATAAGTATAACTATTCTATATTTAGGTATCTACACATATCCTGCAACAAAATTCGTTAGAATACCGAATGATGTGACTCACAAGACCATGTTACCATAACTAAGTCACAGAGAGCTCCCACAACCAACTTAGTTCGTATGATTTCATCCACCCTACAATCCCTAATCCTTCGACCCTAATGCTCAGAGATACCTACTGTGCGGTTCACTAAATGACGCCCAATGTTGTTAACTCAAATAATTTCCCGCGATGCACGTACTTCAATTTCCATATTGACCAGATTCCCCGAAATACTATACTTTTGTATCATACTTAAGACCAAACCCCAGCATCATTATTAACATGAGAAAATACATTCACAAACAGCTCTACAATTTCTGCAATCAGTTTTTTCCTTTGCTGAGAACTTAATTAGCAGATGCTTCAAATTTTCAAGATGGACCACAAACTGTGGAAGTCAATTATTTTCATCTACCTCATGATGACCTCGTTTTTCAGGAAATACACTTGTTACCCTACCAACAGAAACAAAGAGCCAGCCATACTTGCCAGTGTAACCTTTCGCATTCGTACTAAAATCGAAATAAAAAGGATGTGGAGTTTTTGTCAAAGGCGCCCATATAGACATCATCATGGGAAACCTACCAAACCAAATGGCAAATGCAAAGTCCCACACAGAGCCACAAGCGACATTAGACACAAGAGCGAAGAGAAAAAGGGGCAGGAAGACCTCCGATGGCGAGACCCAACAACAGGGGTCGTCTTCTTCGGCTTCATAACTGGCATGGGTTGCACTATCCAACAGCATTAGGAAATAGCCCAAAAAACGCAGCACGAAAATAAATGGAAATTCGAAACTTAAACAAATACAAAAACACACAGTACAGAGCAAAAATGAAGACAAGGAGGAGCAGAGAAGAAGACGACAACGAAGACCAAGACGATTTGAAGAAAGGCAACAAGAAAAATTGTACATCACAAATAATGACAGGTAATTATTAGAGAAGTCAACGGCAGTGACGTGAAACATTTGTCATAATTTTCGTGTCAGTTCTGACTTCAATTTCGTTGCATTTTCCCACAATTTCGAGCATACCGCCGGCCGAGTGTGTGAGTGGATGATTTTTGTCATTTGTTTTGTTTCCAAAGAGGGGGGTTCTTCCATAATGACTACACTCAGAGAAAAAGAGTATTAAACGTAGAGTTTAAATAAGTAAATAATTAGTAAGAAAAGTGAGTGGAATTAAAAATTATTATTATTATTAAACAGTAGCTACCGAACGATAGTCGGAATATATGCCGATTTTATATGAGTGGTCAACTGAGCAGAGTTACAAGCCGAACCATAATTATCGGCGGCGGCGGCGCTGTTCAAAATGGATCGGCGGCGGCGGCTTTCGGCTGATTTGCCGGCTCGTTCTGTCATTCGAATACCCCTATTTGGAAGGAACAATTTTTTTTAATTTTTTGGCAAGTAGTTCAATATTCGTTAATATTAGCCAATGTTCCAATAATTTAATACTGTTATTAGAGTATTCAATTTCCAATTAATCGAATAATGAAGTCAAGAGTTATTCTATTAATCTAATCGAACAATTGTCCACTTAAATAAAATATAATTAATTAGAGTTATATAGACAAGACACGGCAGTTTACGGGCAATTCAACTATATATTTAACGTTTATTATGTATCTGATTTTATTTAAAAATTGTAACATCAAATTCGAAATTCATTAGAAGTTGACAAAAATCTTAATATCTTATCAAAATAAAGAATCTTCCCTTAAATGAGCATAATATCAGAAGTTATCCATTGACGTTTTTCGAATATGGATCATATGATTTATAATTATATTATATATATGATTTATATATATATTTATATATTTTCTACGAATTTATTATTCTATGAAATTACTATTCTTCTTACTATAAACGAAGTCGGATAAATCGTTATTTTAATATCTGTGGAGCATACAAATCAAAAATCGAAAAAAATTGTGGTTTTATATTTGGTGTACCCAAATAGAGAAAACTATTCAAAATCAATTTATCATACAAAGCATACGACGATTTCATTAGTTTTTTAAGGCAAAACTTATAATATCGATTAATCGATTATTTGGGACAATTTTTTCGAATTATTCGTTATTCGAAAATCATGATTTTTTATTATTCGAACAAATATTTGACAAAAATTATTCGATTAATCGAATAAAATTTAATCGGTTGGATACCCTAATTGTTGACTCATACAATTATTTTTTGGGAGAAGGAATCCATTCCCAAAATGTATAATATGGATAAATATATAAAAATTTTTGCAATTACAGCTTTTCATGTGAGGCATATTTGACCAGACGTTCTTGAATATCATAATCCTTCCAAACAATGATAATACTCTACCTACTTTGACACACTAAAGAAGCACTATAGATATTGATATTATTATTATTTATAGGAACACATGGCCACACGTACTGGAATTGACTTATATAAATGAAAGATAGATCAATATATTTCACAGCAGTAGGTTGTCTAAGTTGACATTTATATTTTCTTTTGTAATTTTAAGTGGGTTGTCTATTTTGGTAGTAAGATTTGACTGAGTTAAAACTCCGTCAAATCACGGCGGCGCGGTTGAGTCGATTTGAGCCGATGAAATCGGCGGCGGCGCGGCTCGTGCAGAAACATGCGGCGGCGGCGGCTTGTCGGCTTAAAATCGGTCGGCTTGTATCTCTGCAACTGAGTGGAATTTAAAGTAATATTAGGCTATGACAAACCGAATGATATTCAAGAAAAATATTATGATTCGGAAAATTCTGAAAAATTATTTTTAGAGAGAACTAGTAAAAAGGCGTTAAGTTCGGGCGGACCGATGCTTATATACCCTCCACCATGGCGTACATTACAGGCAGATTAGATTTTATCGACTTCACAATAATGTAAATTGAAATGAAATTATTTAGCAAAAACATAATTGTGATATTTGTTAAATGAAGCCTGATGTTTCATTATTTTGAAATAAAATTAATTTATTAATTAAAAAATACGACGAGACTACAAACACGTTTTTTTATAGAGTGATAGTCCTCGACTATCGAAATATTTAGTACTATAATGCACGAATTTCATATGGAACTCTTTACTAATTGGAGTGTCCTCGCTATTGTCGTCATATGTACCATATCCTTGGAAAGTCGGATGCTTTCTCATTTGCAAATTTTCCGGAATGATTCTAATGTAGCTGAGATCCAATTGATTCCTTCTCATGAATGTTGCCAATTGTTCCTAAATGCCAGTTTTCTTATCTGTGATTCCAAAACCGAGAATATTGAAGGTTTGGCAGTGTCAGTTGGGTTTACTGGTAGACATGACTCTAACATGCCTAATCAGCACTACCGTATATATTAGGATGGATCATGAAAATAAATTGCAGCGGTCGTCCCCCCAGAAATGAATATTTGATTGTTTAATGATGATCAACAAAATATTTCGTCACTGGGTCAAGCCATCTGTGAGCTGAACGCTTCTGAAAACACATCTAAAAAACATGTTTTTCCCGTGCAATTTTGTTTATGTTGGATTTTTGTCAAATTTTTTTCTGAATTATTAGATCATTATTTTTTTCTGAATTATTAGAATATGGCACAACAAATGACTTCACTGACATCATGTTTGTAAAATAATTTAATACAGGATGGATTTTCAGAGCCAACATGTTCAAACTCTTTTTAGAAAAATGAGCGCTGGGGCGTCATCATTTAGGCATCATTCGAAAGGTATTGACTGCCGTTATTTATTTTATTTATTTATACTAAGACCAAATACAAAAAAATCAGTTGCCACTATGAAAAAGCACAAAAAATTACTATACAGGTCCAATAATTCGACCAATAAGTAACTCTAAGACAAGAATCAAAAATTTAAAGTGATTTCAAGGGTCTATTATTTCAGAAAAAAATTTTGACAAAAATAATAGCACGGGAAAAGCATAATGTTTAGGGGTATTTTCAGGAGCGTTTAGCTCCGTAGCTTGATCTACGTACGAAATATTTTGTATATCAGTATTAAACAGTTCAAACTTTATTTTCGTGGGGTGACTGGAAATTATGCCGCGACCCAGTGGGGTGACTGGAAATTATACCGCGACCCAGTCTAGTATATATATGTTTAGACGTAAAGTCGTTCGTCTATAAATAAAATCTGATGTTTCATAATTTTGAAATAAAATTTATTAATGTTCGGACCTAGTTTAACGATTCTAGCTATAAACATTTGCTTTGAATCGAATTTCATGATTCTAGCTGCAGCCGTTTGATTGTTAAAATTTGTATAACTTTTCTCGAAAGTAATTATTCTCTAAAAGAACACATTTAAAAATTCTTTATATTTATGATTCCAGTACCAATTTTATCCTATTATGCCCATTTTGACCCTAAACGTACGAATATGAAAAGATCGCTTTATTTTTCGAGTCTATTCCATATCTCCAGTCTATAAATAAAATCTTATGTTTCATAATTTTGAAATAAATTTAATTAATATTCGCATCTATAGCCATTTGCTTGGTACCAATTTGAATCGAATTTCATGATTCTAGCTGCAGCCGTTTGATTGGTAACATTTGTATAACTTTTCTCTAAAGTAAGTATTCTTTAAAAGAACAAATTAAAAACAATCCTTTATATTTATGATTCCAGTACCACTTTTATCCCTCCATGGCAATTTTTACCCTAAAAGTATGAATATGGAAAGATCGCTTTATTTTTCGAGTCTAGAGCGAAGTATACACCGATTTTCATTTCTTCTAGCTTCAGTCGTTTGATTAGTACCTTTTTATCCCAATTATCCACGTTCCCTCCCAAAAAGTAAAATTTTTGAAAATTTTCTTCATTTTGCACGTCTATACAGTCAGTCGTACCAATTTTTTCCCCTTTTTCCACATTTTACCCATTATCCCTTTAATTTACGTTTATATACGATTTGAGGATTCAACACACCAAATTTCGCACAACTAGCTATTGTAGTTTTGATTGGTACTATTTGTATCCCTTTTTGTCCCATTTCTTCCCCTGAAAGAATGGATCACTTTATGGTGCAATCTATACACCTATTTTATGATTCCAGCTGCAGCCATTTGGTCGGTATCAATTTGATCACTTTTTCCACATTTTACCCCTCAAAGTACGAGTTTCTAAAAATCCCTTTTTTCCGTGTATATGCGATTTGAACTCAACACACAAAAATGCACGCAATTAGCTACTGTAGTTTGATTGGTACATACTATATTTATCCAGTTTTGTCCCATTTCTCCCCTTGAATGTTTGTTCTCATGATATAAAAGGGAATACAAATTCAAGACAGAAATTTTCTTAAATAATCAAAATCTAAACCGATTTCGATTTCAATTCCAACCGATCTACAACTAATAGACGTATTCGTTTGGACGCTAGCATGCTTTCAACATGGCAATCAAAAATATATATATTTATATTTCCTGTAGTGAAGGGTATAAAAATTGAAGAAATCTTACAAAATTAAAGAACATATACCTCTATGTGTGGCACTTCTTAGATTCAAGGTGGGATTTTCTTCAGGAAAGAAATAGGACAGAGGAAAGACAGAAGTAGGATGCGGCTCCATAGCGGGCTTAGCATCCATAACTCCTCTTTTATCCAGACTTTACCTTCATAACTAACGTCAGGGGGAGTTATGGTTGCTTTGTGTCACTGCCTAAATTTGAGTAAATTTTATGAACTAAAATTTTTATTGAATTTTACTCCAATTTAACTAGACAAAATTTTCTGAGTGTACTACTGCATGATTATGTATAAGTATGTAAGTGTATCTTGGAAAGTATTTTAAGTATGCCTCTGTGTGAACACCTTAAATTTTTCACAAACTCTTAATGGTATGAGCAGACAACGAATGCTTATGTTTAGAGTGAGTTCTGAATGGAATGAAAACCACCCTTAATACTCAGTCAGTCACTCGCTCCGTCGTATGTATGTCATTACGTTAAAATGTTAATTTTTTTCGTTATTCGTTTTATCAACTTGGAATTGATAAAAGAAAATTATGATTTTTAGCGGTTTTCTTTACCCCGAAATGTATTCAAACAAGTGCATTACTTTACCGTTTTCATTTTTATTTTTTTTTTTGCTTCAGAGCGGTTCCCATACTTTTGCCCGGCACTTAAGCATGACTTATGACTTGGACTTATTTTAGTGTTTTGGTATGTTTTTGGTCTTCCTCTCGGGAGGAGGAAGAGGAGGTAGCAATTAGACGGCTTTCACACAGGGGTCGTGCCTTGTGGTTTACGTTCGAGAATTGTTGCATTCGTCCACGACCAAGTCAATGACCGACCGGTGGTCATAAAATGAGTTCAGTCTATTTTCAGTTTGTCGAGCAGTGCAGTGCTGTGTGTGATATTTTTGTGGTCGTTCATATGTTTGTAATTCTCGGATTTGGTTTGGTTTTCGAATTATCTTTATGATGTCTTAATGATGTTTTACATCGTTTTTTTGTTGTTGTTTGAAAACTCAAACACACACACACGAACAGAGCAAAAGACAGGTGATGTCCGATAGTTGTCGTCAGTGAGTGAGTGTTTACTCGACATGTTATCTGCTGTGTTGTCATAACAAAAGATCATTGATCACAGTTATAAAACATGATCGATTAGATGTATGTTGAACCAGTCCAAATGGAGTATATCTTTCACTATCACCTCCACCTCTGTCTCTGCTCTGCTGAAAATTTCCCATATCACGCCAAGTCGCCAACTCGTACTTTCTCGTCCACTCAACAAGTGATTATCACAAACAAAAGCCTATATTGTTCGTTACTATTTAAATTTAAATTTAAACTTTGATTATTGGAGTTTTAAATTGGCCTTCTTCAAGAGAAGTCATAACTTAAGTTTAATATTTATTTATTATGATAATATCATCTTTTTAATGCCATATTGAATGTGATCAAGTTTTCTTTTCTCTGACTACGTGATTGAGATCATGAAACCGGGTTGTTGTTGTTATAAAGGGTGAATCATTAGGCTGGGTTGATGTTATTTTTAAACTGATAATCTGATTTTTTTATTGAATAATGTATGAAAGTTAATATGGGGCAAAAGTTCACCGAGTATTCGGCCTTCACTCGATGTTAAAAATAGTTGATGATATTTCGCTAAAATGCTCTTCGATCTCAACAATATGGCTTATTATCTTACGGCCATATTCATAATCGATTATCACAAGTTTATAAGACGAATTTTCAATATAAAAGAATACCTTTAATATTTTTTTATGAATATGACAGTTAGTCTTTAGTTGAAGTATTGTTGTCGTTTTATTTGTATAGACCTTAGTCTCGGAAAGAGTCTGAGGACCTACTTTCCTTATAGGAACCAAAGGAATTTATATATAAGGCATCCAAATGTAAAATGTCATGATCATTGTGTTCAGTTGAAAGATGATGCTGCCTAAGAATATCCCATTCAATAATCTCATTGTTGAATTGGCTATAAGACATCTTCCACAAATCTTCCCATCATCACTTTCGAAAAAATTCCCTCCTTACAGTGACTTTTATTGGTTGCCTTGGCTTTTTAAGAATCGCCTTTATACTTTCATCGGCCCAAATGCTACAAATTTCTTCACTAACGAAGACGCAATAGACTCATTATTTTTTATCAAATATTCTCATTGGTTTAACTGTGTTCCTGCATTCAAACGATGAAATGTACGGATGGAAGAAATTGTCATAAACCAAATTTGAGAAATATTCAAACATAACATAAAAATCATAATCCGACTTAAGGTAAACCACTTCTGCTGATAACACAACAAAATTGTTGTCGAATTTTTTGGCTTTCTAAACTCGAAAATAATATTAATATTGGTCTTGAACCAAAATAAATGACAACACATACAACATAACAGACCAACAATACATACAAACAACAACAGTACACACGAGGTACAGTGAAGACGGGACATACCGTACAACAACAACCTTTGCATTGTTGCGAGCGATGCGAGCACATGCATAACATTGAATTGGCAAAGTGAGATTTTTAGTGTGTCGACTTAGTTCGGTGGAATATTTTGTTTATCAGCGCTTCTCATTTGTCGTATGTGACCGCTGGTACTAATATGAACCCTGACATTCGTTGCGAAAGTTCTGACGAGATGGGGTAGCGCCCATCTAAACTGCGCAGTCAACTTTTAGCTGCAACAATAAAGGTCTCACTTTGCCTTTTTACTAATTTTGGGTTCTGCTGAAGACTTCAGCACAACCTTTGGTCTTGAACCAAAATAAATGACAACACAATAATATTAAACATTTTTTTAATGGGTGCTCTATTAATAATATTCTAATTTCCGCCGGAGTTACCTTTATTCCGTGTACTCTCATTTTGGTAATATAAGTCCGATAATACTCAGTGTCAGTTAGTATGATAGTGGTCTAAATTACACTTTATCCGTTTTGAGATATGAAATGGTTTATGTTTGAGTCAATTGAAAAGTATTTTTCCACCGAAGCACAAAATTTTTTTCTTAAAATATCCTACGAACTATCGAACTGTTGTAAAAAAAATCAAACTTGGTACCTCTATTTTAATTCGAAAAATTAATATTTCTTTATCAAAACTGAAAGAAGAAAAATACGGTCCTATGTTCCTCTTAGGATAATATATATATAAACTAAAAGAAAACTAAAAATATTTTATTTCAAAAAAAAATTACAGTAAAAAAATATATGCATAAAAAATATTTTGTTTTGTTTTTTAATAGCTAACATAACGAATGAAACAATAGATGCTAAAGATATTTTTAAAATCATATTTTTTAATTTTTTGTTAAATATAGTAAAATTGTGTTTTAAAAATTAGAAAGCAAAATATTACTTTGTAATTGCTGGAATCTTAGCAAAGTAAACATGGTCTGTTTGAAGAACATCTATGAACAAATACGTTTGATCTGTATCTGCCCGTCTAGGTCTAGGGTGCTTTTGTATATGAGCCATTCCATGTCAAGCGGTACGGTTTTTGACCTCGATTGTTTTGAAAGTTTGTGTACGTATTCTTCTCATAAAAACATTGTATACGTAATTTTGCAAAAAAAATGTTATGACCAATTTAACAGCGAAAAAAATACTAACTTTTTCAAAAGGTGTGTTCAATCGCCTGCAACTCTTGAAATACTTTAACGAGTTTAATGTTTTATACCTTGTTTTGAAGGTAATTTCAATTACTTTTGAAATATTGATGTGGTGTGTTATAGCAGGGTAAATTTTTTTAAAGTTTTTGCAATTTTAATTCTTTTATTTTGATTTTCGAAATGATTACACTAATCCATTTTGTTGTGTGCTTAGGTCTATCTTTAAGCGACTGTGTGAGTTTGAAAGTGGTGAAATGACGGCTTCTATTTTTTACGACTTTTTTCGATTTTTTTACAAAATCAACAAGAATTACAGTGAAAAGTTATCAATATTATATTTTTTCATTTGTCTATAAACACAAGGTATAAAAACAATAAAAAATCCAAGAAAAAGTAAGTCATGGAAAAATTATTTTTTTCATATTTTTGTAGTGTGAGATTGCACCATCAGAAAAAATAACAAAAACTATTTTTCTTCCATTACAATTTTTTTCTTGGATTTTTCATTGTTTTTATACCTTGTGTTTTTGAACTATCGATAAAGTACTTTAGGAGTTACAGGCGATTGAATGATCTCACCTTTTTGAAAAAGTAGTATTTTTCACTATTAACTCGTGAAAATTTTTTCTTTTATTCCAAAAATACGTATACAATATTTTTATGAGAAGAATACATACACAAACTTTCAAAATAATCGCAGCTATCGAGGTCAAAAATCATACCGCTTGACATAGTATGTCTCATATACTGGATTCAGCTTTCTTTTGTATGAGGTCTCTCGGCCGTAGACGAAAAGAACCAGAAAAGGTTTCTGATCCATCCTAAGAGAGACATTAAAAACCTTAAATCGCAAAGGAACTCCTGTGATTTAAGTGATTATGATGATTTCATATCTATCTGCATTAGAATCTTATTCCTAGCCATAGCTCGATTGGCTGAAGTATAAAATGTTGAATGTAGTGAAATTTTCGAAATGACAAATAATTCCAAAAGTTATTAGCCAAAAACTCCACACTTTATACTCCAACTACCTTCAGTTTACATGACATTTAATATGATTGTGGATTGTTGTTTATTGTAATCCTGAATTACTTCAGCAGCTTTTAAATTGTAGGTAGCCTTGATTCGAATGGTCACATTTTTCTTGACAATTTTTTGAAGGATAATAAGGATTTCTTGTTTACATTAAGGTTAATTATCGAGAGAGTCTGTCTACCAATAAAGAAACAACAACCTTTAATTAACATAATATTTATTATGGGTATGGCATTGGTGTTTATTTTAATACTGAATTATTTCGGCAACATTCTGGACAACTTTTGTATAGGATATAAAGGTTTTCTAGACTAGTTCAAGGCTACCATGGACGGCTACTGCCTAACAATGAAAATTGGGAAAACATTTCCAAACATGAATACAAAAACGATATCTAAGTATAAAAGCGGGAATGATTTCCTCGTACTCCCGCCATGTTTCTTTCTCCAATTACAGAGAATTACTTTTCATTGAATTTTCCATAGTTAGATTAGTTTCCCATGATTCTGTAGTGTTATATCTTAATAGTGTTTCGGACAAATTGGCACAGTATTAGTAATTTTTGAATTAAATAATCGATAATCCCTGTTGATACAATTCGTTTTTAATATGAACATGGAGAATTAATTATCATCATATAAAGTTATCTTTAACAAAGAGCTGCATTTTTGTAGGTACAGCTTGTTTGAGGAGTAACAAATAAATGAAATTTATTAAAATCTCATAGATTTTGGTCGATTTCGAAATTTCAAGGAGAAAGCATTTCCTAATATATACAGTAAGAGACTAAAGTTTAAGTACGCAATTTATTTAAAATAACAAAGACATTAAAATTCTAAGTATACAATTTTATTATAAGTCATAAATGATCAAAAACATGGTATTTTTCGTGATAAATGCAATATTCAGTATGTTTGGAAAAATTGACGTGCACAATAGGGCGTACCTCAAAAAAAAAGTTCGCCGTACACCTTCGAATATGAAGTATATTGAAAGGTAGTTTCAAAAAAAAAATTGTATTTTTTTATGCCGAACGTAGGGGTCGCGCTTTTACATTTTTCTATATAACTTGTATTTATAAACGGATTTTAAAGTGTGATACATCGATGTTTTTGTCTCGACGATGTTTTTGTCTTTGAAATCATTGAGCTCAAGCACCCCCTTCTGGTACTTACCCATCATTTCTCAGTTGCTACTACCCTAATGTACCACTCTAATAATCGAAAATTAAAGCTCGCATAAAATCATGAATCATGTTTGAGCTCAATGACTTCAAAGACAAAAAAATCGGACAAAAACATCGATGTATCACACTTTAAAATCCGTTTATAAATGCAGAAGTTATATAGAAAAATGTAAAAGCGCGACCCCTACGTTCGGCATAAAAAAATAAAAAAAAATTTTTTGAAACTACCTTTCAATAATACTTCATATTCGAAGGTGTACGGCGAACTTTTTTTTTTTTTACTTGTAACCTGGTACGCACTGCACAAGTCAGGAGCAAACCTGATCCAAATTTAAAGGGTGTATTTAAATGTTAGCCTCTGGTTGTATAACTCACACTTATTAATTAATTAATAGAAAATGACCTTTTTCTATAAATAATTGCTACTACTATAATTGTTCTCACATATTTATATACAACGCGAATTTCCGGGATTGCCGGAATATATATAGACAGCCGAACTTGTCTATAACGAACAACTCTATAGCGAATTCTTCCCTATAACGAATTTTTTCAAGGTTCATGTAGAATTTCTCACATTAAATGATAGATATTCTATAATGGATTTTCTCTATAATGTAGAAAATCACCGGTCTCCAACACCAACGCTATAGAAAGTTCGACTGTATATGATAAAATATTTTCTGGGAATTCCAAAAGTCCGGGAAAAAGAAAACTCTAGTTGTTCCTTGTTCTAGCCTCAATCATGATTCACAAGATATAGACTGTTCTATCACACATATAGACTGTTCTATTACTGATATTCTGCACATATACATTTTCAATATTTTCCTGTAAATACTGGAAACCCTTTGAAACCTCCAGGCTTTAAGAAGAATATTAAAATATTCCATTCAAACCCAAAATTCGTTCACTAAAAAATACTTCACCTTTGAATTATTCAAAATCCTTTCACAAACAAAAGAAAAACCGGACAATTTTAAATCCTTTTTCCCAATTCCTTATGTGTTGAAAATATAATAATCCTGTTTAAAAATTACAAATATAAAAGAAAATTATGCCCATGAAAGATGAATTCATCATAATACCCTAAACAATTCCAGAAAATCTCTACTTTGTTCTCTTTCTTAGATACAACACTCCTCGTCATTTGATCGTGGTATTTAAATACCCATGCATACCATCTTAACCCTAAATATGTCCTTTTGCGATCATCACCTACCTTTGAAATTTAATATTCATAAGAAGAACAAGAAAGAGTAGGAGAAAAAAATCCTCTACATGTTCCTGGAATCCCTGCATGTCAATCATATGATCGTTTATTCTAATCCTTTTATTGATCTAAACATGTCAACATTGTCTCTAACCCTCCTTCTCTCCCGCTCTCTCACTGTCATGTCGCTGTCTGCGATACTGAGCTCTTGCCTTCAGCAACTATGACGAAATGAGCAAAACTGGGGATTAAATCAATGTCACGTTGGGCCTCATCTCAGTTCAGTAACGATGTCAAGCCAAGCGAAACGCATTGTGATTGTTATGCAGATAATCGTGGCATGACGATCACATTTTGTTGTCCTTTTTTCTTGATCGTCTCAATCGATAGAGACAGGTATGAATACAAGGGGTACAACAAATTGACAAATTTTGAAGACAAGAATGCTGTTATATAGTATATAGCTATAGTATAGAAAAATAGCAAGATGTTGAAGATTTACAAATTGAAATTTAATCATTTTTGTTAGGATAACTCAAAGTGCAAACAGACTAAAAGTGGGATAATGGGTTCGTAGATGAGTGAGCGGAAAAAACAAAAGGTCTAAAGAGCAAGTAGGAACTTGGAGATTATATGTTTTGAATTTAATTAATGAATAAAATATATTAAGAAAAAATCGTGAGGGGAATTTGTTTGGGTAACATAGAAAGAAAGACGCATCGGGATATTGGTAGACAACGAGACTACTCTTTTATCTCTAGCCACATAACATTTATAATCATAGGCCAGTGCATTGAGCATGGTTCCAGACCGACTTGTCTGTCCAAAATTGCGATCATATAAATAGAGATTTTATGAGAACGAAGGTACAGAGGAGATGACAAGGATCATAACAGGTTCCAGACCGACTTATCTGTCCAAAGTCGCGTTCATATGAATAGGGTCCAGACTGACTTGTCTGTATAAAGTCGCTGTCCAAAGTCATGCTTATATGGATAGGGACTTTATGAGAACGATGGAATAGACAAGATGACGAGGATCATAATATAGGTCAGAGTATTGAGCAGGGCTCCAGCTTAACTTGTCCGTCCAAAGTCGCGCTCATATGAATATGAATTTCATGAGAACGAAGGTGTAGACCAGATGACGAGGATCATAACATAGGCCAGAGTATGAGTAAAGCTCCACACTGACTTGTCTGTCCAAAGTCATGCTTATATGGATAGGGATTTGTATAGACGAGGATCATAACATAGGCCAGAGTATTGATAAGGGATCCAGACTAACTTCCCTGTACAAAGCCGCGCTTAAATGTTTGGGGATTTTATGAGAACGATGGTGTATACTAGATGGCGAGGATAATAACATAGGCCAGAGTATTGAGCAGGGCTCCACACTGACTTGTCTGTTCAAAGTCGCTTTTATGTGAATGGGGATTTTACGAGAGTAGATTTTGTGAATGGGGATTTTGTAGAGTAGACGAGATGACCAGGATTATAACATAGGCAAGAGTATTGAGCAGAGCTATACACTGATTTGACTGTCCAAAGTCGCACTTAGATACATTGGGATTTTAGAGAACGAAGGTGTAGACAAGATGACGACGATCATACAAAAGACCAGAGTATTGAGCGGGGCTCCAGACAGACTTGTCTGTCCAAAGTCGCGCATTTTATGAGAACGATGGTATAGACGAGATGACGAGGATCATAACATATGGATCAGAGTATTGAACAGAGGTTTATATGGATAGGGATTTCATGAGAACGAAGATACAGATGATAAGATTTGATCTATAGGGTGGGTCATGTAATATTTTAAATTCGAACTACCCATCAAAGTCAATGTGAAAGGTAGAATAACATCAATTTTTATTTTCAGGTTTATGTTTGACATTTGCAAAATGGGACGCTATACGCTTGAACAAAATTGGGAAATATTAAAAACATACTTCCAAAGTAGTGATTCCTTAAGTCAAACTGTAAGAAATTTACGTGGAAATTTGTCGAGAAGAGATCAGCCTTCATGAAGCTCATTTTCATCTCGGTGGCTATGTCAATAAGCAAAATTGCCGCATATGGGTTTCACAGAACCCACTCGTGACTATTGAGAAGCCAATGCATCCACAACGAGTCACTGTTTAGTGTGGATTTTGGGCTGTACTGCAAAATTGGGTTGATCGGATGAGGTACTACCGAACCAGTCGTGGTAGTCATATTATATATTATATTGTGTTCCATTAATAAATGACAAAGTTCAACCTTTGCAATAAAACCAGAAATTTTAAAAAATAATCACTACTTTTTTATGGACGATTCTAATTTAAAATGTTAAATGACCCTACTTTTAGCACACTATAGTCGGTGGCACTGATATGAATTGTTGCTTTAAAATAAGTTATGTGTTGCCTTTTAGAATGTGAGTCATATTTTTCATCATATTATTGATAACATTAAAATTGGGGCTTCAGATTTTATTTGAACAGAAGATGTGGATTTATTAAAAGAAGTTATTAAAAGAAGAAGGCTAAATATAGTTAGTTTAGCTGTTTTTCTTTAAGACTGGGTAACTAAGCTGCGATAACAAAAATCTAATTAAAATGTCTTTTTTTTATTATTTTTTAAATTGTCGCCAATATCAATGTGGGTGTGAAAACCAAATTTTGAAAAAATAATTTTGTGTTGAAAATTTTGGACTTAGCCTGGATAATTCCATTGTAAGTCAAATTCGAGGCTAAGTCCAAAAAAGTCAACAGAAAATATTTTTTCAAAATTTGGTTTGATACAAATTCTAATCTAATTGGTTGACAATGTGAAAAAATAATTTTTTATTTAAAAAAAATAAATTTTTATAAAATATTATTTAAAAACAGCCCTATCGAATTAAGTCATCAGCAATTCGGCTATCTTTATATACATTTTTAATTAAAATTTTGAAAAAATAATTTTGTGTTGAAAATTTTGGACTTAGCCTGGATAATTCCATTGTAAGTCAAATTCGAGGCTAAGTCCAAAAAAGTGTACAGAAAATATTTTTTCAAAATTTGGTTTGATACAAATTCTAATCTAATTGGTGACAATGTAAAAAATAATTTTTTATTTAAAAAAAATAAATTTTTATAAAATATTATTTAAAAACAGCCCTATCGAATTAAGTCATCAGCAATTCGGCTATCTTTATATACATTTTTAATTTTTTTTTTCAAAAAAAATAAATTTTTATTAAATATTATTTAAAAACAGTCCTATCGAATTAAGTCATCTGCAATTCGGCTATCCTTTATATACATTTTTAAACTACCAAAGAAGGGGCGATTTTCAAAATAGCATTCTTGTGAATGCATTTCACGAAATCCTGATTGATTTCCTTAAGAAATTTTCTAACTTCTGACAAAAGCAAAAAATCTAATTGTTCCTCTGTAGGCATAATTGTTGTATATTGTCTGCAGAAATTTGAATTAAATGCAAATTTTCGAAATACAATTCTTAAGCCAGCAAAGAAAAGAATGCAAGACAGCAGAACAATGGCAAGCAAACCAAAGCAACGCCAGGACGCAAAACTCAATCCCCTGCTCAATTAAATGCCATTGTCCAGAAACAACAGAAATAAAATATAAAATAAAACTAAAGACAATGGCCAAAACAATTCACACAAAAACCCCTACACATTCAAACATATGTGTGTTTGTATGTACGTTGTGGAACAAAAGGATCCTCATTTGTAATAAGATCTCGAAGGCAGAAATTCAAAACCTTAGCTCTAAGGTTTTCTAACGAAGATCCAAGAGCAAGAAATAAGTCGAACTCCTACGGCTGCTGGCAGCAACATGTGCGTGAGAAAGGCTCAATGTTCGAGAGAGAGAGCGATCCTTGTGGTGCCTAGAGAATGAAACAGTTGTTGTTGTTTGTAACGCCAATTAAGGGCTCATGATGCGTGAGCATTATGATCATTTTATGCTTGTACACGCACACACGCATGCGCCGCTTGACATATTCCCAGGCCCAGACTTAAATAAGGGAGAGTTTGAAAGGCAAAGAAATGCGAACACAGCCAAGATGTTTGCCGGAGCGTAACCAAGCGTCAAATGATCTCCGGCCATGTAAGACCGGACTGCAGCAAACGAGTGAGTGTTTCACATTCTTAAGCATAGTTAACACAGAAAGTACAAAAAGAAAACCAGGTAACCGGATCATCAAAGAGCATTTAAACCATATGTGTGACTAAACTCTACAGAGAGAGAGGGAGTGTGAGAGAAACACTTGGTGTTCATTAATCTTTTACAATTTCAAGTAAGTAAACTCACATACAAAGACATTATCACACGCTCTCTCGCTCTCAATTCGTCTAAACACACGAAATTGAAATTTACTTGAACAGCGCAGCGATCTTATAGTGTAACATTCTTTTTTCAAAGACTTCAGTTTATTACGAGATTTTAGAGGGCTTAGACGTGTCTGTCGCAAACACTACTACCGCTCGCTCGCATTCGGACGTCGTGCACACTTAACGTTTCATTTGAAGCCTGAATAAAGCAAAGACATAAAAAAATACGAAAACCAAAAATACATTTATTTGTTTACAACAACAAAGAAAGAAAGAAAGCAAAAAAAGACAAGTACAAATAAATAAATACAGTGAAAGTCTAAGATAAAGATAAAGACGTCAAAACAATTATAAAATCCACCATGGAAACATTACTACGCTCATTAAATTACGATCTGCAATTCGATAAAGACGCTCAGCATATTTTGGAAAACAGTCGCAACACACACACCACCAACGCCATAGCGTTGACCTCAACGCCCACGATCACCACATTGGACACGGTCAACAGTCCGCACGTAACCACCACCTCCGACTTCATACAAAAGTTGGGAGCCTCCATTATCAACTCGATACAATTGCAATCGGCTCCGCTGAACCTGCCAGCCGCACAGACCGGCGACAGCATGGACTACTCCTTGACGCCGCATCATGTCATCATCGCCACCAACAGCTATGAGTCGGCGGATCCGCTGAAAGATGAATACAATCAGTTCATGAACGAGGTATGGATAGGCATTGTGCTGATACTGATCCTGATTTCCATGGTCTTTTGTTTCTGTTCCTGTTTCCTGTATCATCAGTTCCGTGTCTGGAAAAGGAATTGTAAGTATTTGTGTGAAGAAGAAGAAGATGAGAAAAATTCCCGATTTTTTTGTGCGAAAAGTGTTTAAATATTCATCGAACGTTTTAAGCCATTTTACAAATGTTGTTGTTGTTGTTAGTTTTGAACAAAAAGTGTGAAAAAGAGAAATGATAATGATCGTTGCATAAACTTGGCCAAAAGCCATTAAAAAAGCCAAAAACGGAAGTGAAATTAATCGACAATTAGAAATTTATGGCAGCCCAAACCCTATAAAAACAATGGAAAAAGTGCTGATCATATAAGGTGATTGGGATGATAACAAACAAAAACAAAAAACAGCGACAAGCCACCCATGAAGCGTTAATAATTTCATAAAAAAATCAGCAGCAGACAGTCAAGACAAGTTCAAAACAATAGACATGCCAATTCGGTCAAAAAGTAGCATTTTCCTGAAATACTTTAAAATATAAATTTAGAAGCAGATAATCAAGACTTGGATTTAAATTGATAATCACAAGTTCTTCTCCATGGTCACAAAAGGCCAAAAATTATTGTATTCCTGAAATAACGAAAATAATTCCATATATACATTTAAAAGCCGACAATCAAGATTTAGATTTAAATTAATAATCACAAATTCGAAACAAGTTCACATATTCCATATTCTTTATTGTTTTGATGCCAAACGATCGGAAATTAAGGCGGTTTTGTTTTGATTTAACCCACTTTTAAAATATTCATAGTAAAATTACGCCATAATATTAAATTAAAAGGCTCTGACTCATAAGGTCAAGATGTTTTTTTTATTTTTTAAAATCAACAAATAATTTCGGGGGAAATACAGACATTATCTAGAACACATACATATTTTATTATCTATAAAAATACATAGAAAAGTAAAAAATAGCGAAAAAAAATTGTTATCGCCGAATGCAAAAACAATTTTAAAGCTTTGGGATAATGAACTCACCTGTTTAAAGCATACTTTTATAATACATGTTTAACCAAAGGGTCATTGGCGTGATGAATATTTTTTTTTTGGCAACAGCTTTTCATTAAATGTGCAAGTGGTCAATATTGAGATACACAGAAAATTAGTAATATATATTAATCAAGAAATTTGTTCAATTGATCACTTTCTTGTTCAGTTTTTTTTCATAAAAACGAAAAACAAATCTCAATTAAAAAATTGATTATTTCAATTAAAAATTAATTATATTTGAGCCTGTATATTTATACATATTTGCCTCAATTAATTTAATAATTCATTGGGTTCATATTTTAATTCATTCAATTATTTGTCTAATTGAATTAAACATTAGTTTTCTTCGGTTAAATTTTTGAATGAGATAATCTCACTAAAAACTTATTATTTTCATTTAAATCGATTCAATTCAAAACCAATTAAAAAAATGAAAGTCTCTATTAAAATATGAACTGAATAGTTTTGAGCCTATAAAGAGATGCTCATTTAATTATGTGTTTGATATTTTAATTCATTCAAATAATTTATTAATTGTTTTTTTTTTGCTTAAACTTATTATTTTGATTTAAATCGATTCAATTATTTATTTAAATAATCGAATTAAACGAACCAATTAAAAAACTAATGTCCAAATTCTCCTGTGAAAAGCAGGCATTATCTCATGCATTATCTTAAAAATGCATTAGTTTTAAGTCTATAAATTTATGATCATTTAATTTTATAATTAATTTGGTTGATATTTTAATTCATTCAAACAATTTTTTAATTGATTTTTTCCACTTAAATCGTTGAGACAAATAATTCCACCAAAAACTTATTATATGGGTTTAAATTGATTCAAATATTTTTTAATCAGACAACTAATCGAATTAATCGAACCAATGAAAAAATAATTGAAGCGAAAAACACGCCTCTATAAAAATTTATTATCTCAATTAATAAATAATTAGTTTTGAGCCTATAAAGATACTCATTTAATATTATAATTAATTTGATATTTTAATTCATTTAAATAATTTATTAATTGATTTAAACACAAAAAGCTAAACATTACTTTTTTCCGGTTAAAATGTTGAAAATAATAATATCTCTAAAAACTTATTATTTTGGTTTAAATCGATTCAGTTCGACAAATAATCGAATTAATCAAACCAATTAAAAAATTAATCAAACCAATTAAAAAATTAATCATACAATTAAAAAATTAATCATACAATTAATTTGACAAATAATTTATCAATCTTGTTGATCAGTTTTTCCTTTTACACGTAAAAATTAACAGCAAGCATAATCAAAAAATCATTACCTCAATTAATAATTAATTAGCTTTGAGCCTATAAACACTTAATTTAATAATTATTTTTAATTAATTATTAACATTAATTAAATTAAATGATTGCCAAATTAGTTGTTGTCCGCTTAAATTATTGAAAAAGATAATCACACAAAACAGTTGGTTTAAATCGATTCAATTATATTTTCATCAGTTTTTTAATAATCGAATTGATCAAACCAACTAAAAAAATAATTATATCAATTAAAAATTAATTGATTCAATTAATGTTTTAATTAAACAAATTGTTTTTTTTTTCATCGACAAATAATAGAATTAATAAAACTAACTAAAAATAATTATATCAATTAAACATTAATTAATACAATTAATGTTTTAATCTAATAAAAAATTTCTTGACATTTTAAAGGCGATATGTACGATCGTTATCAATTGAATAGATTCGTTTTTTGTCATTTTCTCCCACCAAAAATTCCTCCCAGTGTACATATTTTGAAAGCTGTTTGAGTAATTAACGAACTTCAATTCAATACAACATTAACTTGTAAACACTGAAATAGCGCCATAATTTAAACACTTCATGGAAATCCAAACACAATGTCATTGCTGAACGCGCTTTTAAAGTTGCTGCCGGCAAATGAGCAAACCTGTTGCAAGTTAAATCTTCGCAAAAATTTCAAATAAAGTAGCAAAAAAATAGAAATCGATTTTTGGCGAGAAAACAACGTGTCTTACTTTCGAACTGCGACAAATAGCTAAACTCGAATTGGCCAATAACCTGAATTTAATGAAAACAATATTGATAAAGCTAAAATAAGAAGAAAGTCCGCAATAATAATAATGTTTGCTGTATAAAATATATATAATATATAAAAAAAATTCCAGAGAATTTGCTAAATATATTCAAATAACCTCGACTTATTAGTAATTAATTTCAATTAAAAAAAAACTAAAATTTCTTTATGATGACAAAGAATCTTTTAATTGAAAGTCTATAAAAATCTAGACTTTTGAGAATAAAAATTAAATAAATTTATCAAAAACTCATTATTTCACAACATTAGAAATTTTGAATTAATTAACAATTTAAACTCAAATTGCAAAATGTCTTTAAAAATTAGCTTTATTTGTCCGGATTTTTCCTAATCGTTTTTTGCTATTTTTCGAAAAAATGCAATTTCAATATTTGCCAAAGAGGCCACAACAACATTAAAATTTCACCTTGATTCGCAATAGAACAAGCAAACACGTTGTTGTTAATCAAACAGGAAAAGCAGCGCCACAGTGCAAATAGGCGCTCCTCGCTGTTGCCATGATCAGATGATGATGATGATGACATTTCATCTGAACTGGCAGCTGTCAGCGGATCCAGAGCTGTGATGGCTGGCTTCACACGATGTGTGCCTGCCTGCCTGCCATCTGTATAAATACTTATCTGTGGCCGGGAAATGTAAATAATGGCTTGCCATGGAGTTAGCATAGAAAACAGAAGAGAAAAATTAAACACAAAAACGCCAAAATAAATATTTGAAAACGTTTATCTTAAAATTCAAATTATTAAATCCGAATTTTTCCATTCTTTTGTCTACTTTTAGATCGCACCACTTTGACACAAAACAATGACGACGACAGCGTGAAAATCACCTTGGACAGTGAAGATCCTGTCCCCGAATACACCCTCGTCTCCGGTCTGCCCTCGTATGAGGCCGCCTTGGAGTTGCTGCACAAAAATCCGCAATCCTGCCTCATCGTCCACCCGAGTGTTTTCGAAGTGTTCAATAGAAATGAAAAGAACACCCAAGAAAGCATAAACAACACAAACGCCAGCAGCCAACCGGAAATGGTCGTGGAATCACTACCCTCCTCGGAAGCTTCAACACCTTTGCTAAGTGAGGCTTCGCCCAAAACTCCGCAATTGGTTATAGCCTCGCTGCCCTCGTACCACGAGTCCACCTCGTCCGGTGTCAGCCTAGCCGCGCTGCCTTATAGCCACAGTTTGACAAGTATTAGCCTGGTCAATGAAAAGTCCCCGTTGAAATTACAGTCTTTGGAAAAGAGCCTTAAGTCACAGGATAAAGCCCCGAAATCCTAATTGCTTTTAGTCGGGAATCCTACGCTTGCAAGATTTTAAGTATTTTATATTTCTCAAATCCTCCCCCCCAAGACTGTGATATACAAATTTCTCATTACCATTTGCACGTTCCACTCGGAGAATTGTCCATTCGTTTGCATTCGTTCATTTCTTTAAGTGTATTTGCCTAATAATTTTAGTCGTAAACTGTGATTAAACGCGTTAACAAATGTGGTAACATAACTTAAATAATTATTTATTGTAACCGTTAGTTCTATTATTACTATATTTAAATGTGTGTTAACTAATTTTAAGTTATTTATATCAAAGATGAAGATATTTAAACAGCTTCAGACAAACCATTAACGAAAAATAAAATATAAGCAAAGAAATTAAAAACAAAAATCGGAATTTTATTTAAAACTAGTGGGGAAAGGTCAACAAATATGTGACACAACACTCGGTGACAGTGTATAATTTGAATTTGAATATCAATCAGATTTCAAGCATACACCATGGGTTCATATTATGATTCGACAAACATAATATGTGACTGCAGCTTTGCGAAATCTGCCTAATGGTTTGCTTGAGTTATTTAACACTCAAAACAGAGGATAGCTGAGATGGTTAGAGCGCCGTAGTAGCAACCAGAAGATCTTCTGTTCTAGCGTCAGTAGCGGCGGATTTTTTAAAATAGAAGTGGGAAGCCGTGAAAAAGTGGATTCATTGCCACAACTTAAAATTTACTTTTAAGTCTTTCAAAATGAAAGACAGGTCCATGATAAATTCAATTTTCCCAATTTTCCAATTCCCAATTTTCAGACCTTCCCAAACACAAGATTTGTATCTTTTTCATTTATTCAGACACAAGGCTTCTGTCAGTGCAGATATTTACAAAATGAAATATAATGCTGTTTGAAAGACAACCAATAATCGGCGGTGTATCGGGTTCTAGAGTGGCCAAATGACAAATCGGCTGGGGTATTTGTATGGAGGATATATCAAAACATGAAGATAGATATAAGGAGATGTGATCATTTTCACCAGTATTATTGTGAAAACTTGGTCAAGAATCTATTGTATTTTCCTATTAAACTGAAATTATAATACCCTACTCGTATGTTCAGAAACATATTTTGAAGATAGAGCATACTTAAATTACTCAAGTTTTTCTTCTTACGAAGGAGAGTTTCTTTTCTTTCCGGCCTTTCACGCTGAAGCGGTCTAATCCCATAACATGTCCTAGCCAAAGCAGTTGATCTGGTCATACAGCTCGCGATTCACACGATGCACACTACTCCGTTTCATGGACAAACATCAGAAAACTAATTTTAATTTTTTGTGATGTGATGTGTAAAGGTCATAGTCCAGCTAAGAAAAGAATCCCAAACATTTTTTCCTAAAAATATTTACTTGTGCCCAGAGAGTGGAATTGGATGTAAAATAATTTAATTTTGCAGTTTCGTTTGTTAGTAGTTGAAGGAAAACATTGTTCAAAGATATATTTTTAGACGGAATTGAATATTGCTATAATTTACATTTTTTTTGTTTTTTAAAATCTTAAAAATATTATTTTTATTTTTCAATTTTAAAGATTAATTTTGTGAAAATAAATAAATTCATAAATTTGGTTAAATTTTTTATTATGATAATTTAACTTAATTTTGAACTTTAATCTATTAAAAAATAACATATTTTCCTATTCTTTAATATTGTAACGAATTGAAGGAGTGACTTAAGACCCTTAGTATGTTTGGACCAAATCCGTTACATGACTTTTTAAGTTGTTTGAGCCATGTCTGTCCGTCTGTCTGGCTGGCTGGTGTGCACGATAACTCTCCAAAGGAGCTAAGGAATCAATTCAAACTTTGGGTAATATTTTTCCCAAACTTAGTTTAAATTCGAAGATAGACGAATGTGGAAGTACCTCCCACACAAATCACCCTAAACAATGTAAAATTAAAGTTTTTATTACTTCTATAAAGAATGCTCGTAATATTCTGAAATTTGATATTTGAAAATGTTTTTGTAGTCTTTATACGTTCCCGGAATATGGGCGATATTGTCACACCCCTTCTGGTACCTCCCACACAAATTGGCAATGGTTAAAATAAAATTGGCATATCTTCCATACGGATGGTCGAGGAATTTTATATATGAAAATGTTTTTAAATTCACATTAAATATATACAATATTTATGCTTTTGACACGCCGCTTCTAGTATCTCCCGTACAATTGTCCCTATTCTATGTAAAATTAAACCATTTATAACTTCTATGTCGGTGTCTGAAGTCCATGGCATAAATAAATCGGCCCTAAGTAATATAAGTGATCTTAAAAATCCCAGACAAATGCTTGGAATTTTGATTCTGAGAGTGAGGGTATGTATATGTATATATAAGTCGGTTTAACCGCGTTTTTCTTTAAAGCTACTTAAATATTATATATTATAAATATTTCCTACTATAGTTTCTCTACTCTAGTTGATACGCCCATTGATTCAGCCAAAGACGGCTAGCAAGAAACCCTTAAAAGCTACATAAAAACCGATTCAATGCATCATAATCCATTTAGAAATTAAGCTTCTAATACTGTCCAAAGCTAGAATGGGGACGGATGGGGGATGTGTTTCAAAAGGTTTTTTTTCTTCCGAGAACTCTCTCATACTTCACAGAACGGACATCTTGTACGGTGTATTTTTGGTCTTTCGAGAGATTGTTTTTATTTGTAAAGTGCTTACTTAGGGAAAGTAACATATGTTAGCAAGTCGTTACATCTGACGATGGCAGAGGGCTAATCGTGGGATTCGATATCGAAAAGATACGATCGAAATCATTTCTTTATTTTCTGAGAAAGATATATAAATTTTCAACAAAAATAATGTTGAGATAAAGTAAATTGAAATTGCTTAATTTTACACCGTTTTTACAATAGTCCTTACATATAACACAATAGTCCTTTAATTCAATAGTTATACGGCATTGACTCTTCCAAACCGAAATTAACATGAGCAGTTCAAATATGTGAAGTAATGGAACCTCCTCTTTCATTTCCGACTTATTCATTCCTTCGTAACTTGTCCGTACTAATTTAGTAATTCTGATCTGTTCATAACCTATTTGCCAGAAACAAAGGCTGCTATCTGAAGAGAGTCTATACAAGCAAGCTGCTCTTATTCTGTCAAGTTCGTCAGGTCTGCTGCTGTCAGGGCTGTCAGGTTGGAGTTTTCTCGCCAAACTTGTCGATTTTTTAAAAGATTTGACGGCTTATAATTTGGTTTGGCGATATGACTATTCTCAAGACTTTTTTGGGGAGTTTGAAGAAAACGAAATTGAATAGCATATGAATATTACCACTTTCAAATTCAAGAGAATGAAGTTAAAATTACGGTTTTACTTTTTTTCGTTTGTAGTTTTTTGGTCTGTAATCAATATTTGATCTGAAATGGAATATTGTCCTGGCTCAAGACCATTTTGCATCTATTTAATAGAATGAAAATTTATTTACTAATAGCATGGTGACATTTACTACTTGGCTGCAGACTACCACTATCATGATTTACACCGCGTCAAAGGTTTCCTCAGTTGGCTTCGCAGCGACTTTTCAGCAACATACCCGGCCTATTTAAGTAAATGATACTCACAAACGAACGAGAAGCACAATTCACTTGCCGAATATCCGTTTTTAAAAATTGCACCAAGTAATAAAGGACACATGCAATCTTACAAGCAGCTCATAAAAATATGTTACTTAAAGCCTCAATAAATTGTTGTGAATTTGACATTTAATAAATGGTAGCACGCATTTTCAAATTGGTTGAATCGGAGTCTATGCATGGCCGACTTTCTTTAGGGAAAGTTTAATACAATTTTTTCGATGGACTGTACAACATTTTCTGATATATTTTTGAGAGTAGAAGTCCGATCTACAAGTAGGGTCAAAAATTTATAATTTTTTACAACAAAATGTATTGTTTACTATTTTTATTCGGGGTTTATAGTGAAAAAATAAATATATATCTGTTTTAAATTCTAATACTTTTATCACTCTGA
The DNA here is from genome assembly GCA_947397865.1 of Polietes domitor. Lineage (NCBI taxonomy): Eukaryota > Metazoa > Arthropoda > Insecta > Diptera > Muscidae > Polietes > Polietes domitor. The sequence continues at coordinate 171,724,297 of OX377621.1, read as the reverse complement.
TATATTTAAATTATAATACTTCTACTAGTTTTTTAGCCATTTGCATTGGCAAAGAAGATTTCTTTCAATATTTTTCTCAATTTTTTGGCGACCGTTCCTAGCCCACTGTTTCTACGTGGAACGATGTAGGCAACAGACTTATACTACAAATATATGGTCGGCCATTTGACATTTTAAATTTGAACTACCGATTACTTTGAATTTAAAAGATATAAAGAATTACATACATTTTTATTTTTATTGTCAGGTTTATGTTTGACATTTGCAAATGGGACACTATACGCTCGAATAAAATTGGGTAATATTAAAAACTTACTTCAAAATTAGTTAGTCTTCGACGCAAACTGCAAGAAATTTTCGTGTTTTTAGATGTAGCTCATTTTCATCTTTTTTTAATAGAAGACTTATATCAATTACCTTATCATATTGAGCAATGTTCTCCGGACATAAGTATTCTCATGCTTCAATGGTATAATATATTCGTAAATATTTCCACAATTCTACTACTGCTTTATCCCATTGATATGATTCAAATGTGTTATTTTTGAAAAGCTGACGTGGTTCGTCATCGATCGTAATCAAATCTCTGAGTCCAAATGGGAATACTCACATATTTTATGGCCTTCAATGCTACTAATGACTGACACTGCAAATGTTGCCATGGCGATGTGATGTACCTTCTAGTGGTGATCTGACCGTCTGTCCGTCAGACAGTTCACCTTATGTGGAGTCGAATGGCGAAAACTGGTTAGATGCACGAGGTGGCCAAGTACTTTTCTTTGTTCGAACAGTTTCCAAGGAAATTGAAATTTTTATAGTTTTTGATTAATTAAAAAACGTTTATTTTGATAGCTGCATTAAAATGTTGTAAAAAAAGGTTATAGCCACGCTAAAAAGCTAAAAATACACCGGTAGTTGAAGGGAAATTAGAAACCTGAAAATTCCCAATAAAATTGCTAATTTATGGGGTTGTTTTAATTTGAATTTGAATATACATTTCAAAATATTTTCCTTAGTATTTCATCGGCGCTCCATCCCGATCCAAATATTGTTGGTCGCTTATCCGAAAATTATGTTATCATCGTACGCAAGTTTGTCGTACGCTCGACTGACTATAACATTTGAATTTCAGGCTTTTTAATTAAAAGCCCATTTCTTTAATTATGTGATGTGGACATGTGCTGTGCTGTGCCGTGAAACATGTCGTAGCACTCGTGGCCCCCTAACGCCTGGCCACAGTGGTCAAGAGGAGTATTTTTTAAATCTTGAATTATGATTTCCGAAAGTGAAAGTTGGCTGCGGCAGCGACAACCTTCAGTTACACCCAAAACAAAATGCACGGCGTAGTGACTACGTTACGGCCGGGTTCAGGAGGCAATAGCAACAGCATCGTCGTCATCATCATCATTCCATAAATTATTATTACGAAGACGTACCTACGTACTTACGTAGGTACCCCCGTGTGTTCGTACAGCGACCGGTGTACGGTGCCCGTATGAAGCCATTAATGAATTAAAATTAAAGTTTTCCATTTAATGATTGTTATGAGCGTCTTCTGTGCTCACACTGAGCCGCCGCACAGATGCCACATGACAGCCCTCGAATGGATGCATAAATTCATGGATTTCTATCTCGTTTCGTTTTCAGTTGTTGATGGTGGTGGTGTTGGTGTTGGTGGAGCCAGTACAGGGTCTCGGGGAGGTTGACTCTAAAACGCACCTTAAAACTTTAACACTTTTGATTGTGTGTTAATCTTGCAGTTAAAGATGGTTTATCGCAGCTTCGTCGTCCGTTGTATGGCTGGTGCTGCTCTTTGTTTTGAGCCAAAACCAAAAAAAAAACTCCCAGCAGACTTTGAGATGAAATTGAAAGTTTGAAACCTGTTTGCAACTAGTCAGTCGGTCGCTGAACAAAGTGTAATACAGTTTTTGTGCTCGTTGTTAATATTTGACCTAGATATCGCTTGTAAATGATGTTTTTTGTTTCAGTTGCTGTGTTGCTGTTGTTATCTTTGTTATGTTTCTGTTAACATTAAATATTAACTCTTTTTTTTTCTCCAACTCCAGACAGACTTGATCAAAAAACACCACCAATAACATCGAGAGGAAAAACATGTTAATTACCTTTAGTATTATTGTTGACTTGCCGTGGTTGATTGGCTGGGCCAGGTCTCGCCTCAACGCTAGTTTGGAGGCAGAAAAACGAAATCAATGCGCATCCAACCGAAAAAACATCATCTTATCAGAGATCAAAATACTGATGCTGTGTCGGAATCATGCTTCAATTATTTGGTTGTTAAGAGCCGTTTCAAGATAAGGAATTGCCGCTCGTATCTCGGGGAAATTGAGAAATAATACGAGTTGGAAATATCTACACCGAAAAAAATTTCTTCATAATCAATATTTTTCCCATAACTGTGTTCAATGAATTTATTCATAAATTCATAAATAATATGAAAATATTAATAATGAGATTTATTAAAATAATGAAGATCATAAAATCCAATGTTTTCAAAGTGAACTAAGAAGGGATGTTCGGCATTCGTACTTTTAAGTGATTAAAAGGCTGTAGCGTGAATTTTAAAGAAAAGGGGATTTTTTTCGAAATTTATACTTTTTTGGAGAATGAATTTTAAAGAAAAATGGGTAAAAAAGGATAAAAAGGGATTAAAAGGCTGTAACGTGAATTTTAAAGAAAAAGAGATTTTTGCGAAATTCGTACTTCTTGGAGGGGGCGATTGGTTTAAATGTTCCAAAAAGGGATAAAAAATGGTACCAATCAAACGGCAAACAAATTTATAAAATTGAATTCGTACATCCCACAAGTTCGCATTTTAACATGTAAAATGGGGAAAGGCTTAAGTTCGATGTGTATATTTCTCTGATTGTATAGACGCGATTTTTTTTTTGAAATTTCTTCTTTAAGGGGGAAGCTTGACAAAAGGGATAAAAATGGTGTCAACCAAAGTGTTGCAGCTAGAATCGCAAAATTCTTTGTGTGTATTCCTCTAACTACATAAGCGTGGAAAACTTTCCAAAATTTGTACTTAGAATGGGAAGGGGATACAATGGTACCAACATAAGTGTTGCAGCTAGAATTGTGAAAGTATGTGTGTACATTACAATACAAAATGTCTACTTATAAGTGGGAAACGAAACAAAAAGGGATAAAAATAGTACTTAGCAAAATGTTCCAGATATAGGGTAAACTATATAACATTTTAAATTTGAACTACCGATTAATTTAACTTTGGTAGAATAACATTTATTTTTAATTTTATTCTCAGGTTTATGTTTGATATTTGCAAAATGGGGACGCTATAGCACGACCAAAATTGGGAATTATTAAAAAAATACTTCCAAAGTAGTGAGTCTTCAACGCAAGCTATAAGACATTTACGTGGACAATTTTCGTGTTTTCAGATAAAGCTCATTTTCATTCCGGTGGTTATGTTAATAAGCAAAATTGCTGCATATGGGGTTCACAGAACCCTCACATGGCTATTGCTTCCACAACGAGTGGAATTTGTGTGTGGATTTTGGGTTGGCGGCATCATTGGACCTTGTACTGAAAAATTGGATTGATCGGATGAGGTACTGTCGAGCCAGTCGTGGTAGTCATATTAAATGACAATTATTAAATGACAAAGTTCAACATTTCCAATAAAACTACTTTTTTATAGCCGATTCTAATTTAAAATTTTATATTATATTATGAATCGAATTTTCTACGTTTTCAGGGGTAGGGTGATCAAAATCGTATGGAGTATACATCACCCTTGGATTTCAAGCGACGATACATAATTTTTTCTTATTTTACATATATTTTATAAACCCACGAAACTATTATATGAAATTAAAAATATCAATTTTTCAATTAATTCTTGTTGTTGAAATTGATTGATTGAGTCTTTAAAATTCTTTAAAATTTCTTGATAAAGCGCCAGATAAAAAGATAGTCATGATATTTAAGTAAATGATTCTCACAAACGAACGAGAAGAACAATTCACTTGCGAATATCCGTTTTTAAAAATTGCACCAATTAATAAAGGACACATGCAATCTTACAAGCATCTCATGAAAATATGTTTCTTAAAGCCTCAATAAATTGTTGTGAATTTGGCATTTAATAAATGGTAGCACGCATTTTCAAATTGGTTGAATCGGAGTCTATGTATGGCCGACTTTCTTTAAGGAAAGTTTAATACAATTTTTTCGATGGACTGTACAACATTTTCTGATATATTTTTATTTTTTAATTCCAAATTCTCTAGAAGTCTGTTCTACAAGTAGGGTCAAAAATGTATAATTTTTTTAAAACAAAATGTTTTGTTTACTATTTTTATTCGGGGTTTATCGCGAAAAAATAAATATATATCTATATATAAAGCACCAGATAAAAAGATAGTCATGATAGTTGCTAATGATTTATTTCATTTACATTATTTTTATATTTTTCTGAGAAATGACTCATCATCTCATTATCTCAAAAGACTATGGTGAGGTTTCTAAATGATCCATTTCTGATTTTTTTGGACTCATCTTCGCAAATATAGGGTGGCCATTTAAAATTTTAAATTAGAATCGGCTAAAAAAATTACTGATAATTTTTTCAAATTTCTGGTTTTATTGGAAAGCTAGAACTTTGTCATTTAATAATGGAACACAATATCATTCATATGACAACCGCGACTGGCTCGGCATCCGATCAACCCATTTTTTCAGTACAGCCCGTGGGGTTTCTCTGAACCCCATATGCGGCAATTTTGAGCTTCATGGAGGCTGAACTGAACTTTTCTCGAAACTTTTCCACAAATTTATATTTCTCAATTTTGTTCGAAAAATAAAAAATTAATGTTATTCTACCTTTCAAAATTTTAAATGGCCCACCTTATACTTGACCGATTTTAATGTGCTATACCCTGTTTGGAAGGTAATTGTATACTACTTTTAAAGTGTGTTCTTAGATGAGCGACTGTGTAAGTTTGGAAGTGGTTAAAATAATGGGTTCTATTTGTTACGATTTTTTGCTAAATCAACAAAAAATGTCAATGAAAAATCATCGGAATGATATATTTCTTCATTATTAAAAAAAAAACAAAAAAAGGTTAGTTAATGGATATACTTTTTAAACCTTATGTTATAAACTAATGTTAATAATATAATGAATTTTCACTGAAATTTTTGAAAAAGAAAAAGCATAATTATTTCGAAAACTAAAATAAAAGAAAAACAATTGTAAAGTCTTTAAAATCTCTAATATAACAACAAGATATAGTACATTAAAATCGGCCAAGTATATCAGGAGTTACATGCGATTGAATAAAAACACCTTCTTGTTAAATTGGTGATAACTGGTGAAAAATATCTATTTTTTCCAAAAACTTTCGAATTAATCCAAGTAATCGAAGTCAAAAATCGTACTGCTTGACATGGAATGACTCATATGAGCCTTATTTGCAAAAAAAAGAGTTCAAGGTTTATAAAGTTGCATTGTGTTATATTCTCACAAACAAAGATGGATTTAATATCGTCCACCGTACGAGGGGGGAGGGGTAAACGAAGAATTTTCTCATCAAATTTTTGGAAAATATTGTTTTTCACGTTTTGGGACGAAAAATGTAATGTTTTATTTTATCAAAAATATAAAAAAATAAAATATTTTTGTTGTGCGAATTTGCTTCAGAACATTTTTTGGAATTAAAAAAAGAAACTAATTTCTTGCAATGTCCACATTCCTCCAATCTAAATGGCAGAGAGTCAACGCTGGCCTTGTGTATTTCTGTTTTATTTTTCTCACATGATTTAAAAATGATGCTGAAAAGTTCGCTCCTGTCGCATGTAGTTTACTGGTTTGCCTTTTGTTGCGTCATTTGATGAACCCAAAATTAAGGTTCAAAATAAAACGAAAATTTGCTAAATCTACATATTCGCGTCAATTCATACGTTTTTTGAAAAATTTCCGTGTTCAATGAAAGCAATCATGACCAGATGACGACGGAAAGACTTTGTTGATGGTGTTTTCAACCTCTGAGAATAACAACAAACACCATTAATATGATGATGGTGTTGCACACACATCCATACATACAGACAGGCAGACGCATGAATTAAAATAAGTGAAGTAAGTAATTGAGGTGTTACAAATAAATAAATGCATTTCGATTATAGTCAGTATGCAGTGTGTGTTTATATATATATATGTATGTTCTGAGCTCAATTTGTATCGCATTAAGATTTCCTTTCCGACCGCGATAGCATCAGTCGTTTGGCGCACCGATTTGAATAATTGATGCAAATACCTCTACCTACCCTAGTATCAATAATCTCGGCAATAAATCGTCTTGCAAACTATTAAGCGCAAATTACAAATCAATTCGCTTCAGCTCATGGCAACGTTACAACGTAAAGCACAACAAATGTGTGTGAGTTGTGAGCTGTGAGCGATTGAAGTGTGATCGTAAATTGGCCGATTATTTATGTACACACTCACTCAAACACTCACGTTAACAGGTTTGGCCAGCCATCGTTCTAAAGTTTATTAACACCAGCCAGACTATTTGGCTAACATGCTAGCGTTGTTGTTCGTTAAGCCTTCAGTCATCCCCCAAGTTGGGGGTCCATTAGGGACCATTAACTTTTCGGCCAGAAGAACTTTGTTACAAAAGCTAAAAAACAAAAACCTGAATGTTTGAGTTGTTATGTAATTAAAACAAAAATATATATTTCGAATTTAGAATTCTTGTGGCTTTCGGAGTGTTTGTGTTTTATGGGCCGAAAGCCGTTTGCCATCACATCAAATTGGCACCTTTTTGTAATTATGGTCATGGCTAACGGTTCGTCAGTCAGTCAATGTGTTCACTGATCGCTGCTTTATAACGTGATCGTTTCAAGTTTCACTTTTTTAAGCCCTCCACCATAGGGTGGAGTGAATATTTAGTTTGTGTTCGCTTTGTCACTCGCTTTGCAATACCTTGAAATATTCATCGAATTCTAATTCGATCTAGCAATGAAATCCATACTGTTGAACTTATTGAACAAATTTATGCCGATCTAGATAAAAATTCCTTCAAAGTTGGTAAATTAACTAAGTTTAAGCAAAGTTTCATTATATAAAATTCAGAATAAATAGTTCATTTGCTAAAAATAGGATAGTAAATTTACTAAAAAAACATTTCTTTGAATTTAATATAAAAGAAATTAAACTTTAGTAAATTCAGAAGAAAATTTCCTATTTTTTAAGAAGGATAAGATGGAAAATTTTATTATAGAAATCAAATTTAAAATTTCATCAGCTGTGATATAAGATAAAATATATACCAATCATATATGGATGTAGAATAGGGGTGGGATAGTGTTGTATGGGAATTTCAGGAGTTCGATTTGGATATGCTAGAATATCCTTTTTTGAGAGGTTCGGAAAAACAATTTATGAGCCAAAAAAATAGGGTGGTGGGTTGAGTGTAAATAGGCGCTCAACGGGGTAAAGGTGAAGGAAAAGTGGTATAAATATACAAAAAGCCCTGGAGTCGCCCCTAGCTGCGTTAAATGTAAGACCGACCTCCATTAATTTTCCCTCCCCAACATTTTTTCCGAACACACATACCCCCTATCTCCACTCTGTAAAGGAGTTCCTATATAAAAATTATTTTTTTTGTAAAATTTGTTCCCACCGCTCTTACCGAGGAGGCCGATGGAGGAGTCAAATGTATGACCAACTCACAATATTTTTTTCACCCCCGCATTTTCTCTGAATAGACCTACCTTCTATCTGTAGCCCTTAAGGTGGCCTCCATACGAATTTATTATTTTTTGTAATTTTTGTTATGACAGTAAGGCCCAAAAATGCACCGGAGTCGCCCCTAGCTGCGTTAAATGTAAGACCGACCTCCATTTATTTTCCCTCCCCTACATATTTCCAAACATAGTTACCCCTTATCACCACTTCTTAATTGGGCTCCCACACAAAACCTGCAGTTAGAGCGCTCTCAGTGCTGCCCTAAGGAGGTCCGTAGGTGAGTCAAATGTATAACCAACCCCCAATATATTTTCAGTCCCGATATTTTCTCAGTCCCGATATTTTCTCAGAACATACATTTTCTCTATCTTCAACCATTAAGAAGGTCCACACACATTTTTTATATTTTAAATTTTTTTGTGAAGGAAAGGCCCAAAACTGCCCCTAGTCACCCCAAAGGGGGAAACATGTAAGATTAGTCCCCATTCATTTTTTTTTTTTTTTTTTTTTTTCATTTCGAAAACTAAATTTTTATAAAATTTGCACCCATTGCTCTAACTGTCTCAAGAAGGCCCCTAGTGGAGTCGAATGTATGAACAATCCCCAATATTTTTTCGGACCCAATATTTTTCTCAGAACATACCTACTCTCTACCTGAGACCTTTAAGGTGGTCCCCATATATTTGTCTATTTTATATATTTTTAATTAAAGAAAGGTCTAAAATTGTCCCGCCGTAGACCTTAGAGGGAGACGTGTAAAACTGACCCGGGCGGTGTTGTACAAAACAAACACTAGTAATAGAAATTTCTTTGGGCAACCCAAAGTACTTTCGAACATGTAAGTTTTTGATAGTCCCTCACTTACACAATTTAAGGAAAAATTAAGGTTCGGTCAACGGTTTCTGGTGCAGTGGAGTAAAATGAAGAGGTAAAGGTTTAAAATATTCTATAAAAATGTTTCTCGTAATATTATACATAAATATGTAGAACACATTCAATACAATGTGGGGATAACATAGTTTCTTAAGCCATAAGGATGTCTAAAACGGAACCATCTCCAACACTTTTCATAGATTTATACAAAATATATTTATAGTATTATAGTATATATTTTGTTTCGCTCTATTTGAATCTTTTGGCTGAAAATTGTTATTTTAAAAATTAATTGATGTGGCTGTTCAGTTCTATTTAAGAACCACCATAAAATATAATAAATTATGAGTTTTTCAGCACAGTCAAATTGTAGTCTAATTTGAAAAGATAATCAGTACTTTTTATAGCTGATTCTAATTTAAAGTTTTTAATGGCCTACCCTATATTTGTCGACCAGGGCGATGCTAATTAGCATTGAAGTGTCGGAGATTTCATATTTGATTTGTTTTTGCTCCAAATCAAACAAATAATTGTACTTATTTTTAATCATTTGCTTATTATAATTAATACAAACACATACTTCAAAAGTGTTTGATATATTTATAGGCTTTAATTGGCGTTCCCTTCATCTGTTTCCTTTTGAATGAGACACTGTGAACGGGAGGGAAATCAATGTGGAAGTATAGCAAAATCTAAAAACATTAATAGCACAGCGAATGAGTAAATCTACGACTCAAGATTAAAGATTTTGATTAAATCGAGACCGTGGAAGGCAAATGAGTCATTCCATGTCAAAATATTGTGTATGTATTTTTGGAAAAAAAATAGAAATTTTTTCACGGATTATGGTCAATTTAATAGTGAAATGACAAATGATAAGATTTTTGTAAAAAAAGTGTGTTCATTCAATAGCCCGTAACTCCTGAAATACTTGACCGCTTTTAATGTGTTATACCTTGTTTTGAAGACAATTTAAAGTACTTTTGTTGTAGTTGGATATATTTGTTATATATATTTTTTATTTTTTTATAATTTTTTCTCTTATTTTGATTTTCGAAATGATTACATTAATCCATTTTTTTGAAATTTTAAAGTAGTGTTCTTATGCCTTTTTTTAAGCGACTGTGTGAGTTTGAAAGTGGTAAAATGATAAATAATCAGAATAATATTTTTCAGTGGTTTATTAACACAAAGTATAAAAACAATGAAAAATCTAATAAAAATAGGTAATGGAAATATATATATAATTTTTTTATTTCTGACGGACAATCTCACACTACAAAAAATAAAGAAAAAAGTAAATTTTTCCATCAACTACTTTGTCTTGGATTTTTCTTTGTTTTTAAACATTATGTTAACAAACTACTGAAAATAATCATTCTGAAAAATTTTCAATTAAATTCTGGTCGACTTTGCAAGAAAAAAATTCGTAAAAAATAGAAGCCATCATTTCACCACTTCCAAATTTACACTAAGAAAAATAACATACACTAAAGAAAACTACTTTAAAATTAAAAAATGGATTAATGTAATCATTTCGATAATTAAAATAAAAGAAATAAAATTGTAAAAACTTTAAATAATATAAGGCGGCTAAATCATGTCACTTCAATATTCTAAAAGTAATTGGAATTGCCTTCAAAACTGTACATTAAAATAGGCCAAGTATTTCAGGAGTTACAGACAATTGAATGGACACACCTTTTTTAAAAAATGTGTTTTTCACTCTTAAATTGGTCATAATTCGCGAAAAAAATCTATTTCTTTTTTTCGAAAAATACGTCTACAATATTTTTAATCAAAACAATCGCAGCTATCGTGGTCAAAAACCCTACCTTCTAACATGGAACGACTCATATCCATTCGTCAAAATCAATAATTTTTGGTCCATTTTAAGCTACCCAGTGCCAATGTCGATCAATCCTCACCACCTGCATCATACCACCCTCGTTGCTGTGGCTGCGCTCCACTGAACTATCACAAGGTTGTTAAGGCAAATCTGTGTCAGATTTATAGTCATAATTTCCGTTTAGGTTTATTTACATGGAACTTAAGCTCATATTTTCCAATCGTATTGAAAATTGCAACTGACTGCTGTTGACGTGACATCTACAACATTTCCACCAGCGGTTAAGTCTTTATTTACAAATTAATATTTTATGAAATGTATTCGAATTAGCAGAAGTCGTAATTGTTGCGGTTTTATTTTTGTATAAAAATAAAAACACAATTTATTATTGCACTATCTTAGAAAGAGTGTGGTTTAGAAGAAGCGATAATTGATTCATAAGCGATTGTGAAACAATTTATAGAAGAAGAAACAAATCTGATTAAAATGATATTGGATTTCTTAGCAGGGAAATTTAAAAGCAAGAAGTAAAATAATCTTTGTTGAAAGGGGCAGAGTTTGTTTGACAGAAACTGATATATTTATAGAATATCCATATGTAGAAGATCTCTGGATACATGTAGAAGTTATGAAACTCTTTGTTGACACAAAAGATTTTTTATCAGGATTTAATTTCTGTTTTACAAATTATGTAACATTATCATAATGATAATAATAGCTGACATGTTTATGAAAAAAACAAGGCCAATGTGTAGAAAATATATATGAATAAATACAGAAGTTATGGCCCTTTTTGTAGAAGTGACTGAATCAATTTAATCTAAAACTTTGCAAGAAATAATAGGCCTTGTTGTCCTCCTTAAGATACCAGCTATTACAAAATAAATCAAATTATTTTGTTATCTAATATGCGATTTGTCAAACCTTTCTCATATTGTTAAGCGGATTAACTTTATTAGATTTGTAATCAGGCAATTCATTTCGTAATATTTAGAGTACCCCCATCCCCATGTTGATTTTGTCTTAATGGAATTTAATTGTTTGTGGTGATTGGGTGGGTAATAAAATATATTTCCAGATAAATACGCGTTTTAATTACTGAGCGAGCTAACGATCTTCTATTTTTATTTCATGAGTTCAACTACCTGTTAACAATTAATTAAAAATGTGTTGGAAAACTCATCGATTGTAAAGCCCTGGTTGTTAACTTATTACGAAATGCTGTCTGCTATCAAATTATTTTTTGTTCAGATTCAGATTCCTTGAGTTTGAAACCTCTAGGGAAGGGAATTCCACAATTTATTGTTTTTTATCAAAATCCGGTTTTATATTGTTACAAATTAGCAAAATACTCTGACTTTTTATACCATTCCCATCACCTACAAGTTAGGAGAGCAGATATCATTTTCAAAAGGATAGTCATTTAAAGGAGTAAAGTAAGACCCTAGGTATGTTTGGATACTTATATTTACTTGGTTTGAGTTTGAAGTATTTACTTGGCTTCAGAAAAATGTTGCTCAGATTGGGAACTAATTTACTTGTTTTGAGGAAAATTAAAGACACCGACTTTTGACCGATATTATACGGTTCTCAACTAAATGGGCAATTTATTGTCCTAAAATAAACTAGAAATATATACCCCTTTGAATAAACAAAAGTATAGGCCATGTAACTTTTTAAATTAGAAACGGCTATAAAAATGTACTGATTATTTTTCAGAGGTTGAAGTTTGCCTTTTAATAGTGGAACACAATATCATTCAAATGGCTACAACGACTGGCTCGGCAGTACCTCATCCGATCAACCCAATTTTTCAGTACATTGCCCAATGATGCCGCCAGCCTCAAATCCACACCAAACAGTGACTCGTTGTGGATGTATTGGCTTCTCAATAGTGACGTGTGGGTTCTCTGAACCCCATATGCGGCAGTTTTGCTTATTGACATAGCCACCGAGATGAAAATGAGCTTCATGAAGGCTGAACTGAAGGCCGATCTTTTCTCGAAAATTTTCGACGTAAATTTTTTACTGTTTGCATTAAAGACTGACTACTTTGGAAGTAAGTATTATTTAAATAATAAACTGGTGATTTGAAAATTATATATCGTTGTTTTTACATGGAATTCGTCTATATTTAAAATATTTCTTTAATACACAAATGGCGGCATAATCAAATATTGTGTGGATTTTGGGACAACTATTGTACTCCAATTTATCAACTGACGATATCCTAGAGCAAAAAAAAAATATTTATAAATTTGAAAATTATCTATCCTGGTTTTTACATCCTTATTTATCCTTATTTAAAATATTTCTCAATTGTTACTAGGGTTTGCATTTTCCCGAACTTTTTATTTCCCGGGAAACGGGAATTATTTTTACAATTTCCCGGGATCCCGGGGCAGCACGGGAAATCGTCAACATATTGTTTACCATGAGTTAAGCTTATTTTTTCCAGTGAAACATTCACTTTTTATTAAAGTAAAATTAATATTTATTTCACAATGAACCTGAATACAGAATTCATATATTAAAGTGTAATGCGAGATCAATTCAAACATATTTTCAAGTTTCAAAATTAATGAAATGTATGTATGTACATATGCAAGCGTATATTTGAATTAAGAGCAGACATTTATGGCCTCATCAGATATTTCATATTTTATTGGAAAATGTGGACGCGACGGAGAACGATCGTTCACATTCAGAGCATTAAATAAAATGTTTAATTTGTCTGTTCTTTGTCCTGGGGGCAAATCACGGGAGTCGATAACGAGAAGTTACGATCGAAATCAATTTTTAATTTCTGTGAAAGAAGTATGCATTTCCAAAAAAGAATAGGATGTAGAGATAATGTTTATTGGAACTAATCTCGTTAGAGTGTCTTTTTTAATATAAATAAGAGCGCATTTCGATCGTAACTTTCTCGCTTTCGAATACCGTGAGCCCCCTGCTTCGAAAATTTAAAATTCTTTTTTTAGACTTTTTTAATACAATATTGTTACTTGCGTTTTCTATACTTCATTTATTTTCGGTTCAATTTACTTTCTCTTGATTCTAAATTTTTACATATGGAGTTTGACAGGCAAAAAGTTGATTTTGGGTGTATTTCCTCAGCTTAAAAATATTTTGTCATCCAACATTTTTAATTTTATTGTGTAAATAATGGCAAAAGTTTCTACTAAATTCCCGCGGGATTCCCGTACGAATTTCCCGGGATACGGGAAATGAAAAATATGCGAATTCCCGGGAATTTTCCCGCGGGAAATCCCGGGATGCAAACTCTAACTGTTACTTGTCACATTTTTAGGGTTGGCAAAACTTTACATCACAAATGACACAAAATTCAATTCTAGAATGAATTTTGGGATACCCTTTATACGTTGACTTAATCGTCTGTATAAATACTTGATTTATTTCGCTATTTATAATCGCTAATTACTTGTTTATTAATTAATATAGCATTTATTTCCCAAAATAGCCATTAACAACGATATCCATAAAAGCCTTGCGATAGTTCATTGTCCATAGCAAATAAAAATAGCACTCAATCACAGATTACAACTAATTACGACCGAAGCTAATAAACTAAACAACTAAGATTAAAAACTAATAAACAGATGACTTTCAAAATCTAAAACGGGCACGGCTAAATCGTCTTACCCCCAATTTTAACAATGTCTGGTTAGAGATAAACAACTGATATAGAAGTCAAACTTCGCACAAACTGAACAGCTGTAACTTTAGGTTAACCAGACATGAAAGTGGGGTTTATCACGACCCAGAATATATATATATATATATATATATATATATATATATATATATATATATATATATATATTTGAATATTTCATGGTTTTTCAATTGGGAAAACAAAAATGGTGATTGTGGTTGACATTTTGACCTGACATCCCAAATCTTGCAATATTAGATTACATTTTGTTACCACCGACGGCCAATGAACTTCGATCAACATCTTTATCGATATTTGAATATTTATAGCCAACAGGCGGCATCAGGTTGTTTATCATGGGCCCACCATTGATTCACAATCTATTTGCGGACTCAATTAAATTCAGCCATAAAAACGATTGTAATAAGATTTAATTCGCAGTAAAAAAAGAATGAATATTTTCAAGGTTTTCATTCAAGTGTAGCTGAAAATCGGCATTTATCTGCATGTCTGTCTGAAGTAATATTATTACAGCTAGACAAGTTGCAAAAAAAAACATTAAATAAGGAATATATCACTTGTTACTCTGAGTAATAAATTCAAGAGTCAAAGATGGGAGTACGTACTAAAGAGTGATTTTTTTGAGGTTAGGATTTTCATGCATTAGTATTTGACAGATCACGTGGGATTTCAGACATGGTGTCAAAGAGAAAGATGCTCAGTATGCTTTGACATTTCATCATGAATAGACTTACTAACGAGCAACGTTTGCAAATCATTGAATTTTATTATCAAAATGCGTGCTCTGTTAAGAAAGTTCAGAAAGAAAGAAATTGTGTTCAGCGACGAAGCTCATTTTTGGCTCAATGGGTACGTAAATAGGCAGAATTGTCGATTTTGGAGTGAATATCAGCCAGAAGCATTGCAAGAGCTACCAATGCATCCAGAAAAAGTCACAGTTTGGTGCGGTTTATGGGCTGGTGGCATCATTGGACCGTACTTCTTCAAAGATGATGCGAATCGTAACGTAACTGTGAATGGTGAGCGCTACCGTGAGATGATATCCAACTTTTTTTTGCCCAAAATGGAAGAACTGAACTTGGTTGACATGTGGTTTCAACAAGATGGCGCTACATGCCACACAGCTCGCGATTCTATGGCCATTTTGAGGGAAAACTTCGGAGAACAATTCATCTCAAGAAATGGACCGGTAAGTTGGCCACCAAGATCATGCGATTTGACGCCTTTAGACTATTTTTTGTGGGGCTACGTCAAGTCTAAAGTCTACAGAAATAAGCCAGCAACTATTCCAGCTTTGGAAGACAACATTTCCGAAGAAATTCGGGCTATTCCGGCCGAAATGCTCGAAAAAGTTGCCCAAAATTGGACTTTCCGAATGGACCACCTAAGACGCAGCAGCGGTCAACATTTAAATGAAATTATCTTCAAAAAGTAAATGTCATGGACCAATCTAACGTTTCAAATAAAGAACCGATGAGATTTTGCAAATTTTATGCGTTTTTTTTAAAAAAAAGTTATCAAGCTCTTAAAAAATCACCCTTTACTTGAATATTTTTGTTGTTACCGTCCGACGTACAAAGGGAAACTTCTAAACTAACAGCGATTGGAAAACTAAGTAAACAACATGCGTATAGATATTCAAGATATTTGCAAGCCACAAACTCTAGCACAATTACTTCACTGAGAACAGATGACAAAAACAAAATATTTTATTTATAAAAAACTGAATTGCATTTGAAATTATTTTATATAGCACCAGGGAACCATAAATATAATTCGGTGGTTATTGTGGATAATTGCTTATATCGGAAAATCAATATATTCGTGGCGATCAGGAGATATTTTTCTTTCTAGTTAAGGGTGGACCATTTAAAACTTTAAATTTGAATCGGCTATAAAAAAAGAACTGATTATTTTTTTCAATTTTCTGATTTTATTTGTCATTTAATAATGGAACACAATATCATTCATATGACTACCATACCAGTACCTCTTCCGATCAACCCAAGTAGTGACTCGTTGCGGATGCATTGGCTTCTCAGTAGTCACGTGTGGGTTTTCCGAACCACATATGCGGCAATTTTACTTTTTTACATAGTCACCGAAATGAAAATGAGCTTAATGAAAGCTGAACTGAAGGCCGATCTCTTCTCGAAAATATTATTCTATCTTTCAAAGTCAAAATAATCGGTAGTTCAAATTTAAAATCCTATACATTACCCACTACACTTATAAAACTTATAAACTGTTATAATTTTAATTCAGAAATAATTTTAAATCCACAAATATAAATAAAATTAAGAAATTTCGAAATAAACTACTTTTTCTGAAAACCACAGAATTAAAAAGCATTTCTCTTAAAATTCAAATTTTCGAAAATATCAGTTTCTATAAAAATTTTTTTATTATCATTAACTATTTTATTGTTCTGAAGATGATGCAGTTTATGCCCCATATTCTGAGATTCTAGTCAATGTACTAGGATTTATGTTTGCAAATTATGTTTTCTAGCTATGTTTTGAGTTGGAAATTGAGGATAGTTTTGTAGGAAAAGTTATTGGGGTATGTCTCGTTCCCCCTCAAAAATTATTTTTTCTTTACATTTATTTACGTTGCAGATCTACGTAGTTAGAAGGATGCACAAGAAGATTACGATTTACGATTCTAGCTGTAATACTTCGGTTCGTACTATTTTTAACCTTTTTTGCCCTGCTTTCCCCTTAAAAACACATATTTTGTGGTCATAATAGTTTATACATCGAATTTCACGATTGTAGCTGTTATACTTTGGTTGGTACCATTTTTATCCCCTTTTCTCCTGCTTCCCTTAAAAGTAAAAATTTCGAAAAATCTGTTTATGTTGTGCGTTATGAGGTCAGAGGACTGTATATATCGATTTTCATGATTCTACTTTGGTTAGTACCGTTTTTATCCCTTGTTGTATTGTTTTCCCATAAAAGTACAAATTTTGAAAAATCAATTTATGTTGCGCTTGTTGTGGTTGGCGGAATGTTATAATCAAAATTTCACGATTTCAGCTGTTTTGGTTGGTACCATTTTTATCGCATTTTGCACTGCTGTCCCTTAAAGGTACAAATTTAGAAAAATTTCTTTATGTCGCTCGTATGCATGGTAAGAGAAGGTGAAACACAATTGCATGTTTCTATTGGGTATATTTAAAAATGATTAAAAACCATCCTATCTATCATGAGCCCTATTCTAATTATAAAATAAATATATTACTAATATATATAATATATATATATATAAAGCGCCCCGGTAATCGAGTTGGTAGCGTGCTCGGCTATCAGCGTGGGGGTTGTGGGTTCGATTCCCACCAGAGGCTCTGGTCTGTCGCTACAATAACTAGCTACAATGGTCTTGGTCACCCCGGCTCAATCCCTGGACCCAAAATTAGAATTTAAATTTACATTGTATTGCAATTCCTAATAAAAAAAATTTATTTATAATATATATATAATTTTACTCAAAATAAAAAACTTTTATAATATTGTCGCCAACAATATGAAAACGATTTTTGAAAAAATAATTTTATGTTAAAAATATTCGACTTAGCCTGGGTAATTACCCTTTGTAAGTAAAATTTATGGATATCAAGGCTAAGTCCAACAAAGTCAACAGTTTTTTTAATTTTTTCGTTGATACAAATATTTATATTGAAGTTGGCAATAATGTGAAAAATTTTAAATTATTTAATTTGAGTAAAAAATACACTTTATTAAAGTTTTTGTTATAGCAGCTTGTTATTCCAGCTTAAAGAAAAACAGCATTATTATATTATAATAAGAGAAGCAATCATGTTAGATATGATGGTTTTAATATTTAAATCGCTCTCCTAAAAAGATACCAAATAGAAGATGGGACGTTCTTTGACGAAATGAGCCATATCCACATTTTTTGACTTCATGCTTAAAATGTGGTCAACATATATTTTTATTTTTTACTGTACTTTCTAAATAGCAATTATTTCAAAGAAGTTTATTATCATAATATCTTATCTTCACTTTATTTTAATTTAGTCGTACGTTGTATTATTATATATGTATTATATACATTGATGTACTTTGATTGATCTATGATTTATTACAATATGTCAATATGGACAACTGCATGATTGAATGATTTATTGCAAAAATCTGCAATTAAATAAAATGTCTTATGATAAATAAGTAGACTCTATTACTATAATAACAGAATACCTAAGATCACAGACTACCACAGGGCAATATCCATTAGGGCATACTGACAGCGATTTATATTTGGTCACAATTCTGTGATTCGGTCCTATAGGCCTTGAGTATATTCATCTTTCTACACTCAAGTTTAAATTAAGATACAAAAATCAGAAACATTCCTAATTCCATATGGAACTCTACAGAATATATTGATAAAGGACAGAAGGAGGGAGAACATTTTTCGAGTTGCCAGGGAATCACCACCAACATTCTTCACCTCGCGGCCTAAAATATCTAAACACAATAAAATCCACAACGTATAATCTCGACCCTTGGTTAATGGTTAAACTATTTATTTGATCATTTTATTACTTGGCGGCGGAGCGGTACTTCTTCCTTCGCTGGCTGGCTGGTTGGCTACAAAACCATAAACACTACTGACCCAACATTTCTAACCCTCTTCCAATATTTTTTCTAAGAACACATATAATTTTTTTGTACATTTTATAGGCGAGTGCTGCGAGTACAAAGCCACTGTGTTTTCACTTCACAACAAATCTCATCTTTTTCTTATCTCTGGGTTGGGTTCTTGTTGTTGTTTTTGTTCAGCATCTCCGTAAATAAATCGTAACATTCAACTTGGTCTTGTGGTGATAATGACTGCATTCGGATTCCAGATTCCAGAGTCATTGTACGGGCATGTGTTTTGGATAGAAGAGCTGTTCCAGAGTGCCAGAGTCTATGACTTAATTTGTTTGTTTTTATTTTATTTTTCTTATTTCATTACGAGAAGAAAAACATAATTTGTCGTAAAAAATAGAACTTTAATTAACATTTAAAACTTTGAGATTTAATGGGATCTCTGTACAAAAATGCACAGAGGAGAAGAATGAACTACTGACCAACACCATTAACTTCATGCAACTTCATCTCAAGTTTTTGGTCACAAGTCAGTTGCAATTGTAACAATGGCCCCATTCACACCGGTAGAATCTTAATTTTCTACGAGGCTTAACTAGTTCGTGTTATTTCATGAGTTTTTAAAACATATTTATATGTAACGCGCTTTTTAACGTGTTGAAATCATAATTAGTTTTGGATTAAATTGGGTTTTTAAATTAACACATCAACATTGAGCAATAGCTCGGGCGATTTTGTTAGGGAACAAAAAAAAAACATCCAAAATCTTGTCTTACGAGTAAAAAAGCGTACCCCTGAGCACTTATAAGGCTTTAACTTAGTTGATTTGAAGTTTCTCAGGGGTCCTAAAAAGAAGAAACTATTTGTTCAGTAAATATATTTAAAAAAAATCGAAGTTTTTTAAACTTGGCAATGTTTTTACATATAATTTTGTAACATTTGTAATTAAAAAGAAGTACATTTATTTAACCCTTTGACGGCCATAAAATAACTAATGAAAAAATATTTGTTATAGTGTACTAAGGGTACATTAATATAATATTTCTAAACAAATGTGATATCAGAATTAACCAAATTCAACTCCTCATATAAAAAAGAAAAACATGAGACATAGTAAAGATGCCCGAAAAGAGAATAATTTTACCTTTATTGACATATAGGACATATATGTCTTATTAAAATTTTGCATTCTTTAGAAACAGGAATAGAAAATTTCAATTCTATAATATAGGTACCGTCATTTTTGTAACTCTATCGAAAGCAAGGCAATTGAAAATAAACTACCAACAACATATTTTTTTAATTTTGAAGTTCGTGTAGGAATATAAACGAAGATAACTTATATAAATTTCAGCAATTAACTGCAGCTGTTTTCAACAACAACAAAATTAATTTGGTCGAAATATCTCCAAAAATGTGGATAAAGTGAAGAAAATTGCACATGGAAAAATATTGATTGTCAAAGGGTTAAATTCAAGGAGTAAAGTGTCATATTTGTTGTAAAAAATGAAAAAATGGTGTCCGAGATCCAAAAATGTATTTTTATACCCTCCACCTCCAAGATGGGGGTAAATTTGTCATTCCGTTTTTAACAACTTGAAATATCTCGAAATATCGTATTTTTAAGGGATAAAATGGGAATAGAGGGATAAAAAGGGTACCAACCAAACGGCTGCACCTAGAATAATGAAATTCGGTGTATAGATTCCCCTGATTGTGTAGACATGTAAAATAAATGGATTATTTTTAGGGGTAAAGTGGGAAAAAGGGGATAAAAACTGTACCACCCAAATGGCCGTAGCTAGAATCATGAAATTAGGTGTATACATTCCTCTAACTGCGTAGACACGACAAATAAAAAGGTTTTTTCCAAATTCGTACTTTCGAGGGATACAATGGGAACAGAGGGATAAACTAAACGGCTACAGCTAGAAATTCGGTGTGTACATCCCTCTTATTACGTATTTAACAAATAAAGATATTTTCAAAAGTCGTACTTTTAAGGGAGTAAAATAGGAAAAAGAGGATAAAAATGGCTGGAACTAGAATCATGGAATTCGGTGTATACATTCCTCTGACTGCAAAATAAAACGATTTCTCCAAAGTCGTACTTTATTTTTTTGCTTTTACGACAAAATGGATAGAATCATGAAGTTAGGTGAGAATTAATGGATCTCCAATTAATACTTTTGGAATTAAAATAGGGTGGAAATACAACCAACCAGGCTGTAGCTGAAAATGCACCCACTATCCTCCAATATATAGTGCTTTTTTGAAGATTGCTGCCTTATATTTACTTTTTGAATTGACTTGAGGTAATATTTCGATGTATATAGTATAAATATATTGGTATAGTATTGCCTTATAAGTGTGGTTTAAAATAATAAAAAGTTTATATTGATTTATAAAATTATTTTTATATCTTTTGGTTTGGTGTAACATTTTCCTGTAATGTTATTGCACTTTTACGAAAATCTGTGGAATGCAATCCATGGTGGGCGGTATATAACGTTCGGCCTGTTCGAACTTAATGTCGTTTTTACTTGTTAGCAGCTGTTGGAGCAGCCGACAAAATTGAAAAAAAAGTTGATTAATAATTGGAGTTTAGAACGCTAAAATGCATCAGAAAATGTTAGAAAGCCGTTCGAAAAGATTTTGCATTTTTCCAATGAAACTATATTTTTGGAAAAATATATGTTTTCACATCTCTCAAAATTTTGAGAATTTCAAGTTCAACAAAAATTCCTAATACATCATAACACAGAAAAATGATGAAATAATTACTACATTCTCAAAGTGGGAAGAATTTGTTCCAAAATTTGGATCTTTTTGCTATTTTTTGCCATTTTTATTTGAATTATTTTAAGTCAAAATTTTGTCAAAAAGACATATAGTTTTGAAATACTGGCACAAATTTTCTAAGAAACTCAATAATCCATCCATGATTCATGAACTGTAAGAATAGAGAAAAGACTCTTCATTGGTCTTGGAACTATTTTCCCTCTTGGGATGATGAATGCATTAAGAAAGTCAATTCTCATATAATAAATCCCAAAGTGATTGTAGGACACGTTCCCTTTCATTTTAGTATTTTTGTATACCCAACACGATGACATTAATTCTAAATTTTGGAGGGATTTTGGGTTTGTATTTCTTTGAAAACGAAGCTATTGAAGTAGAAGTTGATCTGTAGATCAACGATAACCAATTTCTATTGGCACATTATTTAAATAAACGCCTAATGGGCTTTATGACCGAGGTGATCCGATCGCCCAAAAAATATTATTGTCAAGGGCTTTAAGTCTAGGCACCGTAGGTTAGTAGGCACCACGCTAAAGTATCCTACTAAAACAGTCGCTTTGATGCCATCGTTTCACATTTTTTCCTAACAATTTATTTTTTTAAAGATTCTCGAAATCCGGACATCCTATCGATTTCCACAAAACGTGTCCTCAGATATCATGTTTCTATTTCTTATATGAGATGAGGTCACAACGTGTTCAAAGTGAAACTTTCAGTGATCCCAGAGGCTTCTTGTTTTTTGTGTTGTTTGCATTGTTTATGTTTATTATTTATTTTAAAACATTCTCTAACAAATGCTAGCTGATAACCTGGATTAGTTTTTGAAATAGCTTCTGCTTATCACCCACCCAGTAATTAACAACAAAGGCGCCTATACCCCCTCCCCCGAAAAGGGGTCAGTACATTTAAGTTTAATATGAAACAAATAACTAAGTCTGAGTCTGAGTGTACACGAGCACTTGCACAGTAGTACTCGCACAGTAATATGATTATGTATGCTTGCCTATTCAACTACAGATTAGGTGATGAATGGCTCTATATGGATTACGGATGAGAATGGATTACGGATGAGAATATTTGTTTTCATATTAAAAATAAAATTTAAATTCACATTCAAATTCATTTGTTATTGATTAATGATTTATAACGACTCGGCATTAATGAGGTGTGACCAAAATGAGAATTATAAATGCCGCCGAAATTGAATATAATTTTTAAAATTTGTGGTGATAGGGGAAATCTTGGTAAACAAATAACAAATTTATTGTGACACTTGTTTATGGAACACTGTGAGCTCATGATGAGATTTATGGATTCCGAGATTAAAAAGCATAAACAGCAGAGTGTGAACAAATTTATGATTTATGCTTAGTTCAGTTTTCCAAGCCATAAGCTTCTTGCTTCTTGGAAGATTAGCAGAATGAATGCATCCACATTTAGTTTGGTGAGAAAATTTCTTCGTGTGACCAATTCCCAAATGATGTTTCAATTAAACCCCTGCTAGCTCGGCATTGTTGCTTTGGCACATTTCCGGTTCATAATTGAGTTACTTCCGTATGGTCTGGCCCAGGACACAAAAGACAATCGTGTGCATCTTCTCTGTGCAATGATGCAAGTGTTGCATTGTCTTATTTAAATTCCCACAATTTTGTCACCTCTGCAACAACTGGAGTGCGTAGCGAGTAACAAAAATAGAACGAACGAAAATATTGTTTTATGGGAGAATAACACATCTTGTGAGAAATTCGAGCTCGAGATTTTCAAGACATGTCATTCATTCATGCATTCATTCATTGTTAGGTGCGTGCGCACATGCGCAGTAAACACCCCTTTTTCCTGTTTAAATAAATACCTTGTATACCTTGTGTGTTGAAGCAGAATTTTGTTTGAATGAATATTTGTCTGTTTTGTCCTTTCCATTCACAAAACAAAATGTAATCATTTGTTTACAATTTCTTCTATTGTGCATAAACATTGTTCAGTGTGTTTTTTTCTTGTTTAAAAGTATAAATTTCAATTTTGTATTCAAACAATTTCAGTTTTTTTCTTTTTGTTCAATACTTTGGGAATTGTTGGGCAAGGTTAGGAGGAACGTCTTACGCATCCACCCCGCACATGCATGAATGGCAGGGGAATGGCTTAATGAGTGCTCTTTTTTGTCTTATCGTTCGTTTTATCTGGAACTGCTTTCGAATTTGGCCAAGTATTGGTTGCGCAAAACCTGTTCCTTTGAATTGTCGTCCGGTGAAAGATGAAGACATCACATCACATGTGCAATTCTTTCTAATTTGTCATCTCAAATTTAGACTGTAGATTGCGACATCCCCTGGGAAAGATGACAATTTATCCGGAAAAGATAACAAAGCAGAAATATGATATAGTATTGGGAGCTAGGCAAAATCGATATGTAGTTGCATAAAATTGAAAGGATGATGATGCATCGTGATCGGATCTTATCAGATTGGAATATAAGAAAATTTTAATCGAAAAGGAATTTCCTCTTTCACAATGTTTTTGCAAGCAACAAACATCTGAGCCTAAATCCGCCAAAGACAAGAATGCAATATCCACCCACAATCTTGTTGCTCGAAAACAGTTTAAACAGTTAAAAAAGTCTTGAAACGGATTTGGCCCAAGCGAACTCAAGGCCTTAAGTCACTCCTTCGATGCGTAACACTTTTTTATTCTGTCCCAAATGATATATACCCACCTACTCTGAAGAGTGAAGGTATAAAAATAATTTCATTAATTCAAAATACATTTTGAATTATTTTAATTGTATTTTTTAACAGATTTAATTTAATTTAAAAATTTGACTTCCTGTTTCTGTGTGATAAATATACAGCGGATTTACAACAAGTAAAAAGGATGTTAGGTTCGGCCGGGTCAAATCCGCGGAGTGCATTCCATAGTATTACCGGTAGATTAGAGGCTGTCGACTTTACAAAGAAGTGTAGTAACATATTTTGAAAATTGTGATATTTGTTTTAGTTTTTTCGTTTGCATTTTCTTTGTCTCTAATCAATATTTGATTTGAACTGGGATATTGTCCTGGCTCAAGACCATTTTGCATCTATATTTAATTGAATGCAAATTTATTTACAAATGGCATGGTGACATTTATTACTTGGCTGCAG
The DNA here is from genome assembly GCA_947397865.1 of Polietes domitor. Taxonomy (NCBI): domain Eukaryota; kingdom Metazoa; phylum Arthropoda; class Insecta; order Diptera; family Muscidae; genus Polietes; species Polietes domitor. The sequence continues at coordinate 171,699,585 of OX377621.1, read as the reverse complement.
ACTGCCACGATCATGATTTCGACCATGTCAAAAGTCTTTTCAAGTGGCTTCGCAGCGACTTTTCAACATCAAACCCGGTCTCTATAAGGAGATGATTCTCACAAACGAACGAGAAGCACAACTCACTTGCCGAATTTGCGTTTAAAAAATCGCACCAAGTAATAAAGTACACATGCCATCTTACAAGCATCTCATTGAGTTGCATATGTAAGTATGTGTATATGCAGGTATAGTTACCCAGCAATACCAACGCTCATTTGCATTTCGTTTGCATTTTTTTGGTCTGTAATATTTTTTTTGTGATATTTTTAATGCGCATTACTATATTTGTTCACTTTTTCATTAAATAAATTGCATTGCTTCATTATTATAATATTATTAGTCTACTACTGCACTTGTAATCAAAAAGTGAACATGAGGTTTGAGATTTCTACCATTTGCAATTTCTTGATTCAGATACAAACAGAGTCCTGTTTCATTTTGATAAGAAAATTGTAAATTTCAAAGATCCATTATGTTTTCGGTCCATATTGGAATGAACACATCTAATTTCATGATACCAGGTACATCCTTTTGCTTGGTACCACTTTTATCATATTTTTAAAATTGTAACCCTAAAATTACGATTTTGGAGAAATACTCAAGTTGTGCGTGTATACGAAGACAGACGAGTGTAACCACTGAATTTCATGATTCTATCTACAGCCGTTTGCGTGGTAGCAATTTTATCCCGTTTTGATCCTAAAGGTACGAATATCGAAATATATCTTTATTTTTCGTGTCTACGCAGTCACAGCTATGTAAACACCGAATTTTACTATTCTAACTGAAACCGTCTGATTGGTACCATTTGTATCCCTTTCGCTCATTCTCCGCATAAAAGTAAAAAAATTAGAAAACAAAACCTTTATGTTTCGCGTCTACACACTCAGATAAATGCATACACAGGATTTCATGATTTTAACTTCAGCGGTTAGGTTGGTACCATTTTTATCCCTCTTTTCCAATTATGGCCTTTAAAAGTACAGATTTCAAAAAAATCTCTCTATTTTACGTATCTACGTGATTATAGGGATGTACACACCGAATTTCATGTTTCTAGCTGTTGTCGTATCGTTGGTACCATTTGTTCCATTTCACCCCCTAAATCTTTTATGTGCATTTTGGCGATTACACGTTACTAGAGGAGGGTACGAAACATATTTCAAAAAAATTTCTTAAATAATCTAAATATAAGGGGTATTTTCAGACCTTGTTAGGGAAATTTTTTTTTTTCATCTGGTCCGATTTCAACCACTTTCAATCCCAACCGATCTGCAACCATAAGATACATTTACGGAATATGTCAACCACCTAGCTCATTTCGCTCGGAAGCTAGAATGCTTTCAATAGACAGACAGAGGGACATGGCTAATTTGTCTTAAAATTTTACCAGGATACAAAATATATATATACTTTATGGGGTCTCCGTTGAATATTTCAAGGTGTTGCAAACGGAATGACAAAGTTAATATACCACCATCCTGCAGGTGGAGGGTATAATAATGAAAAACTAGTTTTATAAATAAATATAACATTTTAATTATTTTAAATCTTTTTATTTTGAGAGTCTATGCAGTCAGATGAATGTATACACCGAATTCCATGATTCCAGCTGCGGCCATTTGGGTGGTACCATTTTTATCCCCTTTTTCCATTTTACCCCCCTAAAATACGAATTTCGAAAAACCCCTTCATTTCACGAGTCTACACTATCAGAAGAATGTATGCATTGAATTTCATTATTCTAGCGGCAGCCGTTTGGTTGGTACCATTTTTATCCCTCTATTCCCATTGTACCCCTTAAAAGTACGTATTTGGAAAAATATACTTTTATTTTATGTTTCTACTCAATTAGAGGAATGTATACACCGACTTATGTGTATTAGCTGTTGTCGTTTGATAGGTACCATTTTTATCCCTTTTTGGCCCATTTCACCCCCTACGAATAAGAACTTTATAAAGCACGTTTTTGTTATAGGGGGGATGCCTATACCCAATATCAAGTAAATATAAGCAGACATACTGAAAAAACAAGCTTAAATAATCTCAATGTTAGGGATTATTAGGAGTATTTTCAGTCCTTGTGAAGGAAATGTTTTTCCCTCTGGACCGATTTTGCCCACTTTCAATCCCAACCGATCTACAACTATTAAACGTCTTCTTGGAAAATTTGAACGTCCTTGCTCCTTTCATTTAGATGATAGCGTGCTTTCAACAGACGAACAGATGGACATGGCTAGATCGTCCTAGAATTTTATGACGATCAAGAATATATATGAATCATTCTATGTCAAGCACTACAGTTTTTGACCTCGATAGTTGCGATTTTTTTGGAAAATTTGTCTTCTCATAAAAATATTGTATACGTATTTTTGAAAAAAAATAATTAAATTTTTTCACGTCTTATGAGCAATTTAACTGTGAAAAAAATACTATTTTTTCAAAAGGTGTGTTCATTCAATCGCCTGTAACTCCTGAAATACTTTACCAATTTTAATGTGTTATGCCTTGTTTTGAAGGGAATTTCAATTACTTTTAAAGTATACATCTACGTAGCAAGGTTATATTTTTTAAAGTTTTTCCAATTTTAAGTCTTCTTTTTTATTTTCGATATGATTTCATTAATCCATTTTGTTGAAATTTATATTTTTTACGTTTTTTTATTTATTTTCTACAGAATCAATAATTTTTGCATTAGTTCAAAAACACAGGTATTTATAAAAACAGTAAAAAATTCAAGAAAAATAGGTTATGGATTTTTTTTTTTAATTTTTTGTAGTGTGAGATTGCACCATCAGAAAAATATTAAAAAAAATATTTTTCCATAATCCACTCTTTCTTGGATTTTTCATTGTTTTTATACCTTGTGTTTATGAACTAAAGAAAAAATATAATTTTGGGGATTTTTCACTGTAATTCGCAGCTATCGAGGTCAAAAACCGTACCGCTTGACATGGAATGACTCATATATATACTTTATAGGGTCTGAGGTCGATATTTCGAGGTGTGAAGGGTATAACAAGCCTTCAAGCCTCAAGCTTCTCTAACATATAACATTAATCGTTCGCAGCCGTAGCCAAAAATTAGTGACTTTCAGTGAATATGAATTGATAACTTGCTAAGCTCATTGAAAGATTTAGATAGAAAAACGGGTGTCTCCGGTTTTTTAGTGTGTCAAACAGAACAAATTAAAGTGAATCGCTTACGAGAAATGTAAATACTGTTTAGAATTGTTGATGAGTCACCTAGGAGAAGAGTGGACACGGTTTAGAAGAACCGATAACCATCGATGACCTCAACATCAACATTAAGAATTGGCAAATTATGCTGATCATCTCATTTATAATTCAATGGAGTCTTAAAGAAATTCCCACCACGAAGACATGTAAGCAATCAAGTATGTAAATAATGCGACTGATAGCAGTTGTAAATCAAATTTGATATGTATGTTTATGTGGTGAAATAAACCTTCCAATATCACAAATGTATCGGACCATTGGTTTCTTTATTTTTATTTATATTTTATTTTATACTGATGAATCCCAAGAGATCTCATGCGGTTTCAACACACTTTTATCATCGCAAGAATGACTTCATTATTTGTTGGGGTTTCATCGCTGAACCGAGCCACAAGCAAACAATATTAGTATTCTTATCGCTTCCAAGTGTCTTCCGAACAGAAGAAATATATCTAAATTGCGGTTCTGTTCGTGTTCCAAAGATACATCTGGACAGACTGTTTTCGAAACAAAACAAAACAAATTTGTGCATATCAATGCATCGGGGATTAATTTTAATATATGTTCATATAAATACAAGTACAACTCAGCCCCATACCCAAGATACGACGACCAAATATAAGTATGGACATACATACGAACATGTGTAAAGTTAATATTTTAATTTTTCAAAAACATGTTTTTATCAGACTCTGGTACAAATTTCCAGCACTGAGCGGCTGTGAAACCCCCGAAGAACAGATACTGTCTCTGCTACCGCAACGGACGCTGATGATAACTGACGACGACGCTATCAACTGAGAGCGATAATTGTACCACAGAAAGAAAAACATTGACCCACCGGTTCGTCCGCTGAACCGAAAAAATATTTACATATGAATGGGCCCGGGACCAGTTTAACGGCCGATTGCAACAAAATCCGAACACAAACGGAAGTTAGGCCAGAATGACGAGAAGTTTTTGTTAAACCGTTGCGCGGGTTTTAATTTGAATTTGAAAACAATAAAAGCACAATCAAACAATTTATAACAAATAAATTCACTCTCGAGTGACATCTGAGAAATGAAAAGCAGCATTTAACTCCTACTCTGGTAGTTAACGAAGAAGACGAAGACTTGCCACAGCCTACAGCTGTTGAGTTCGCATCAAGCCACCGATTTTGGACACCGCTTGGCTTTGTTTGCCGCCTGCATATTAACAATGACTTGATTTGATGGTGTTTAAAAAAAGAATTGGAATATTTGTACAATAGCCCTCCTAACTTACATATGTTTTTGGTTAAACAAACAAAGGTTTATATAGAAGTTTTGTCTCATTCCAATAAACTGTGGTATACTTATTGTCTACTGAGAAATAGTTCCCATAGTAAACTTTGCCCATATAGGGTACACCCTGAAAATTAATCACCCCAGCAACATATTTATTTCGAAACGCATTATATTAGGGACAGTTTCAAATCAAAAAATTAGAAAATTAATTACTTTATTTACATAGAAACGAATTTTATATACTTGTAAATGTAAATTATAGAGAGAGCCATACATTATATATAGAATAATGTATGACTCTGTGCCAAATATATAAATATAATGATATAATTTTTCTGCGTGTAGAATAGTGAAAAGCCACCTCATATGGTGTGTAGAACACTTTCCCCATATAAAGTTTTAAGCTATTGATCCATTAATCACTTATTTCTAATCAAGAATCGAAATAGTAAAAGTTTAAATTAAACAAGAAAAAACGGCGATAAGTTCGGACCGGGCCGAACTTTATATACCCTCCCCCATGGATTGCATTCCACAGAGGCTGTCGATTTTCGTAGAAGTGCAGTAACATTACAGGAAAATGCATTTTTTAATATAGCGAAACCAAAACAAATAAAAATATTGAAAAAATTGTTTTATAAATAAATGTAATGTTTTTATTATTTCAAGGCAAGGCTACCAATACGTTTATAGTATATATATCGAAATAATACTTAAAGTCAATCCAAAAACTATATATAAGGCAGCAATGTTCATTAAAGCTTAAATAACATAAATATTGGTAGATAGTGGGTGCTACTGTATTTCCAACCAATTTTTATTCCAAAACTACAAACTTTGAAAATTCATTATCTATCACGTACACAGTGCAAGATAACCTAACTTCATGATTCAACCAAAATTTGCCGTAAAAGTAAAAAAAGTACCAATTTGGAAATTTTTTTGTCTATGCAGTCAGAGGAATGTATAAACCGAATTCCATGATTCCAGCTGCGGTCATTTGGTTGGTACCATTTTTATTCCCTTTTTTCGCATTTATCCCCTTAAAAGTACGTCTTTCTAAAATCTTAGAGGGATGTACACACAGAATTTCATCATTCTAGCTGTAGTCGTTTAGTAGGTACTATTTTTATCCCTCTGTAGCCATTGTATCCCCTGAAAGTATGAATTTGGAAAAAACTTTTATTTTGCGTGTCAGAGGTATGTCTACTCCGAATTTCAAGACTCTAGCTGCGGTCATTTGACTGGTACTATTTTTATCCCCTATTCCATTTTAACCCCAAAAAGTAGAAAAATTAAAAATCCGTTTAATAGAGGGATGTACATACCGAATTTCATCATTCTAGCGATTAGGTGATACCATTTTAATCCCTCTGTCTCAATATATCCCTTGAAAGTACGAATTTGGAAAAACCTTTTTATTCTTCGTGACTACGCAGTCAGAGGAATGTCTACAACGAATTGCATTATTGTAGGTGGTTGGTACTATTTTTATTCCTTTTTCCCAGTTATAAAGTTCAAAGTTTCGTATTTCGAAAAATCCCTCTATTATACGTGTCGACGTCATTCGAGGGAAGTACACACCTAATATCATCGTTCTAGCTGTGGGCGATTGGTTGGTGCCATTTATTTTACGTGTCTACGCAATCAGATGAATTTATACTCCGAATTTCATTATTTTAGGTGCAGCCGTTTGGTAGGCCGTTTTATCCCTATATTCCCATTTTACCCCATAAAAGTACGAATTTGGAAAAAATGTTTTTATATTATGTATATACTGAATTAAAGGAATGTACACACCGAATTTCGTGTATCTTTTTATCCCTTTTTGTCCATTTCACCCCCTACGAATAAGCATTACTTTTTGGTACACGTTTTTGTTATAGTGGAAATGCGCATACCCAATATCAAGTAAGTACAAGCAGTCATGTTGGAAAAAAATGCTTAAATACCCTAAAATATTAGGGTTTATTATGGGTATTTTCAGTCCTAGTGAGAGGAAAAAATCCCTTCGGACGGATTTCGTCCAGTTACAATCCCAAGCGATCTGCGACTATAAGACGCATTTATGGTAAATTTGGTCGTCCTAGCTCCATTCGTTTAGATGCTAGCGTGCTTTCATCAAACGGACATGGCTGGATCGTCTTAGTCGGTATGACGATCAAGAATATATATACTTTATAGGGTCTCAGGTCGATAACGGAATGACAAAGTTAGTATATCCCGATCCTGCAGGTGGATGGTATATAAACATGCTTTAATATTATGGGTTATTGGGGGTATTTTCAGTCCTTGTGATGGAAAATTTATTCCCTATGGACCGATTTTGCCCACTTTCGATCCCAACTATAAGACACAAATTTGGTGGACATAGCTCAGTTATTTTAGATGCTAGCGTGCTTTCAACGCACGGACGGACATGGCTAGATCGTCTTAGAATTTTATGACGATTAATAATATATACTTTATAGGGTCCCAGGTCAATAATTCAATGTGTTACCAACAGGATATAAAAACACCTCAGATGGTCTGAAAAAACATTTTCTAATAAAAATTGCATCAAACATACCTCTACTAGACCGGATGATGTTAGAAAAATCCATAGATGGTCAGAAGAAAAAATTTTCAATAAAAAATAATAAAGAGTGATTTTTTTGAGGTTAGGATTTTCATGCATTAGTATTTGACAGATCACGTGGGATTTCAGACATGGTGTCAAAGAGAAAGATGCTCAGTATGCTTTGACATTTCATCATGAATCGTCTTACAAACGAACAACGCTTGCAAATTATGGAATTTTATTATCAAAATGCGTGCTCTGTTAAGAAAGTTCATTGCGCGCTTCTATTTTATGGTCAGTTTAATCGACCCACTGAAGCGGCTATTCGGGCTATTGTGACTAAATTTCGCACCAAATTTACATTGTTGGACATTAAACCACCAACACGCTTACGTAGAGTGCGAACTGAAGAAAATATCGCAGCTGTATCGGCCAGTGTTAATGATGACCACCAATTTTCGATTCGTCGCCGTTCGCACCAATTGGGTCTCTGTTACTCAAAAACGTGGAAATGCCAAAATTGGACTAAGCGGATGGACCACCTAAGACGCAGCCGCGGTCAACATTTAAATGAAATTATCTTCAAAAAGTAAATGTCATGGACCAATCTAACGTTTCAAATAAAGAACCGATGAGATTTTGCAAATTTTATGCGTTTTTTTTTAAAAAAAAGTTATCAAGCTCTTAAAAAATCACCCTTTATTAACAAAATAATGGCTCTCGCTTTGGAAAGATCGCGGTAAGAAAAGTAAATTTAATATTTTTGGTATATTTGGAAGCCTATAATTGCAAAATGATGTGTGTCTGGTACTAAAGTTCACAAATGATGTTATTTTTTCTCAATGTTTTCACATAGAAAACAATTCATTATTAAATGTTTGTCTGCATAAAATACACATTCGATATTGACAACAACAGGACCAATTTTACATAAATTTAAATATACTCAAATGTAAAGCAAGTGCGTATTTCCATGCAAGTAATTAATGTTTGTAGATCAATGTTTCTAATAAATAAATATGATACGATTATTTTTCAGGATGCGTCATTCATTTTGTTCGTTGACGAGTGTGCTTCATATCAGTCAGTCACAACATGTAATCCAAATTCCCCACCGTTGCCAAATCCGCTTCCTCTCGATGGCGTCAACTCACCACTCCACTCGTAGATTATTTACGGTCGTCTTCCAAAACAAATACAAAAGTGTTGCTTGCATGTATTATGAATTATTTATTTGCAGAATTTATTAGTTTCACCGTCACAATAAAGTGACGACGCAAAAATACGCAACATTTGCTTAACACCGGACAGTTTGGCGCTGAAATACAAATCAAACAAAGAAATCACAAACAACAAATTCTAAACATTCAAGCCAACAACAAAAAAGCGATCATTTATCATTGAACCACTGCGATGGATATGGGATACGTCGGGCACCAGCAGAGATACCTTGTGGTACGTGTGCATAGGCATCAGCTTCAAATGCAAATGAGCGTAAGTAATAAAGAAATTTTGAAAATGAAATGCAAGCGAGGGACTAAATCTTACACCACACAGTTAAAACCGCTTGAAAACAAAGTACACTCAGAAAAAAGTGTACTAAATTCCCGTAAATATGCACTTAAATTAAGGAAATTGGTATATGTTTGGCACCCAGTAAGTATTTACTCAATTTAAGTTTATTTTTTACTTGAATGTAGTACGTTCGTACTGAAATCAAGTAAACTGAAGTCAAGTAATCCAAATGAGTTTTATTTACTCATTTTAACTACAAATGTATCTATATTGAGTACATTTCTCAGACTCAATTTTAGTATGCTTCAGTATCAAACTTTTTTTTCAGTGTAGGGCAGAGTAAAGGAATTCAATTTAGACCAAAAAATGAAGTAAAGGCGCCAAAGGATATACCCAAATTTGAAATTTCATATGTTTGCTATATTAATTCTCAATTATTATTATTAGTTATAGTTTAGCAAAGTCGAAAAAAATAAATCAAAACCTCAAAATTTCCATTTTCAAAATTAAAAAAAAAATATGAACAATTTTGTTAATATAAGGTAAAAAGTCAATTTCATATATTTGCCATACTAATTCTAAAGTATTGGTATTAGTTATAGTTTAGGAAACCCGAAAAAATAAATCAAATGCTTCTGCATTTTAAAAATTTGAAAAAATAAATAAAACGAAAAATTATGAACAATATTGAACAAGAAATATACATAATCACGAAAAATAAGAAAACTAGTCAACTTTGAGATTTTTATGTTACCCTACGGGGAAATTGAAACTCCCTTGAGGTAGGCCGATTGGAATATATCACATAACTTGTCCCAAATTGTGAATAAACTATCAATTCACTTCACTACAAGAAGTGTCACAACTTCTACATTTATTCATAGATTTTCTTCGTTAGGATGCTAGCTATTAGAAAAAGAAAAATATATATTTTAATTTTTAATTTTAATGGATTTGTATCGTGCCAGAAAAACGATATATGAATCATTTCAAGATAAGGGGTAAGATTTTTGACATAGACAACTTGCAATGTTACGAAAGTTTGTGTATGTATTCTTCTTTAAAATAAAAATAGTTTATAGATAGAAAATAGATTTTTTACGATTTTTGACCAATGCTGAAATTACGAATTTTTTCAAAGAGTTGTGTTCATTCAATCGAACCGATTTGAATGTACTATATCTTGTTTGAAAGATAATTTCAATTACTTTTAAATTATTGAGATAGTATTTTATAGCTGTGTTAGATATTTTAAAGTTTTTGCATTTTTATTTCTTTCATTTGGATTTTCGAAATGATTTATACATTAATCTTTTTTTTGAAATTTAAAAGTAATGTTTTGTGGTGTTCTTTTTAGTGACTGTGTGAGATTGGAAGTGGTGAAATGATGGTTTCTATTTTTTACGAATATTTCTCAAAAATATTTTTTGCAAAATCAACCAAAATTTCAGAGAAAAATCATCGGAATGATCTATTTCTTCATTAGTTTATTAACAGAACGATAAAAAGTAATAAAATGTATTTGATGGAAAAATTTCGTTTTTTTTTTCAATTTTTAAAAAAATATATATTTTCCCCTAAAATACTTTATTTTGATTTTTTATTGTTTTTTATACCTTATGTTTATAAGCTAATGAGGAAATGTATCACGCTGATGATTTTTCACTAAAATTTTGATTGAATTTGCAAAAAATCGAAAAAAGGTAAAAGCCATCATTTTACCACTTCCAAAATCACACAGACACTAATTAAATTAAAATTTGAAAAACATAAAAAAAAACGTTTGACATGGTCGAAATCATGATTGTGGTAGTCTGCAGCCAAGTAATAAATGTCACCATGCCATTTGTAAATAAATTTGCATTCTATTAAATATAGATGCAAAATGGTCTTGAGCCAGGACAATATCCCAATTCCAAACATAAAAAAATATAAAACGGCATTCCACTTCAATCTTTTAAAATTAAAATAAAAAATATTTAAAATTTAAAGCTAGGTACAGTACACAAAAACGGTCAAGTATTTCAGGAGTTACAGGCGATTGTACGTGCACACCTTTTTTGAAAAATTGTAATTTTTCACTATTAAATTGGTCGTGAAAAAAATCCAAAAAAGTATACAGCATGTTTATGGAAAAAAACTTTCAAAACAATCGCAGCTATCGGGGTCAAAAATCGGACCGCTTCACATGGAATGAAAGAATGATTTTTTAAAATAAACTTTTTTATTTATTATTTTATTTTATATTTATCCATAGATATTTTTCAAATAAGCTAACAAATAAAATGTTTTTCCCGATTTTGTTCTATTTTTATGAGTTTGCCAACAAAAACGATTTTTTTAAATATTTCTCAATTTGTTGGCTACTGTTCTAAACCAATCCGTACCCATACCTTCTCGTTAATGTACTGCCAATTATATTACATTTTTTTTAATTTACAATCGACGAAAATTGAAATTTTATTAAAAAATATACATAATTTTTTAAATATCCTTTTCGGAGTTTAGAACGCCAAAATAAATCCGAAAATGTTATACATAGAAAACATGTGCAACTGATAATTTCAACGAAAAAATTGGTAAAATAAAACACAAATATTAGAAAAAACGTTGTTGTTAAGTCGACATTAGAAACTCCTAAAATTGTACTCAATTAAAACATTTAACTAAAACTTTAGTCAAAAACACAAAATTTTCCAATTACACACTTCATTGGAAATTATTTTCTGGCATTTTGAAACTGACAAAATCGCAACGTCTTATATTCAACATTAACTTAATTCTCCGTATACCGAGCGATTGTAAGAAAAAACTTTTTTAGTCAATATGTGAATTTCTTTATTGAGTGAATATTAAAAATGTTTTCAATAAAAGGCTTATTGGTTCTTTGAATTTCTTTATCTCATCATTTTTGAATAATATTTCATATGAAGTCGTACATTTTTTAGTTGTATCAAAATTTTATTTTTTGTGTACACAGTCCTTCTAGAATTTGTTTTCATAGTGCGTTTTCTTAAATTAACTTTTGAAGTAAATTTCAAGATGTAATTTTTATTTTTCTTTTTTTTTTCAAGAAAAAAGTGTAATGTTAGTTGCGTCTCTTTGACATTTCAGCTAACATTGTGTACATATGCACATTTAAACAATACTTTTCTAAATTGTTGTCAATATTTTGTTTTCTCTGAATAGTTAGTGTGTACTTTCAAAACAAAATATCATTTGTTACCTCAGAAATACTGCAAACAAGGTACCCCCAGTTCAATCCATTCCATTCCCTCGGCAGCAACATCAGCACAAAATTTCATTAATATAAACAACAACGACGGACAGACAGACAATAGGATTTGAATATCACCATTTTCAAAGGCGGATGCTGCTGTTGCTACCGCTAGAGATCTATACATCCATCCCAACCATCCATCCAACCAGCCACCATCCATCCATCCGTACTCAAACGTAATTCCTTGTGTCAACATTACAAACGAAACCACTTGAATTGTGTTCGCTCGCTGTCTGTACGTCCGTCCGTCAATCCGCTTCACTCCCATCATCAACTCGTCGAATTATGCCGGCTGTTTATACGAGATTTCGATGAATGATTTTCAGTTATAACTTTTGTCAATATTTTGTTTGCCAATAAATAAAAAAATAATTATGTTTATTTTGTGCAATTCACGTGATTGTGCTAAAAATCATTTGTCAGAATTTTACGGACTTATTGATGGAAGGCATTATATGTACGTATGTATGTTGTTGGCGTTTATTCGTACGCATAGATCCTCCTCGAGTCTATGACATCAGAGTGAAGTTAGCCTAATGTTGTCAGACAAGAAACCTAACCAAAGAATTCTTTATTCTCAGTTTAATTTCCTCATCAAATTCTATTAATTTATGTTGTCAGAGCAATAGGAAACAAAACATTTGCCATAAACCAAAGAATTCTTTCGTCTCAGTATATTTTTCTCATCAAATTCATAAAGGAAAAGTGTAGCTTGGATTACCGAAATTCACATTTTTGTTTTCTACATTTGCCGGAAAATTTCAATGGGAGTCATCAAATACATCAAAGTTGTAAATAAAGCTCTTCACGTTTAAATGTCAATTTGTCACAGAACATTTTAATCCTTAAATATCCCTTTTAAAAAGACTATTCTTGATTTTCTCGAAGAAAGGGTAAAAATGTCACATAAAGAGAGGAGCTAGAGGGTTATGATCTTCCACAAAAATAATCCTCATAAAATTCCACGACATAGTTCTGACAATAAGAATTCTCTCAGACATTAACTTATAAATTTTTTTCATTTAGTATTTATAATGCTCCCTTCGACCAAAAAAATGTAAATTTGAACAGCTGTAAAAAGAGGAAACGCAGACCAGCTGGACTATAAGTTTATTCTGCAAAAATGGTCTACTCAACATGCCCTACTCTGTTTCAAAAAAGCTGTTGGACAGTGTTATTAATTTCTTCATTTGGCCCTATGCTCCACAATGGAACGAAGGGAATAAATATATATTCATTTATTCATCATATTCAATTAGTTTTGAAAACAAAAGTGAAACTTGGAATACTGAAATTATCATGTATTAAATTTATAATGTTGACCAACAAAGATGGAAACTAACGTTAAATAAACCCACATGTCGCTCTATTGCCAAATGGATTATCGCTTTTCATATGTTCATATTTGAAAGTATCGCCACTGCGGGTAGCTTTCAATGTGACTATAAAATGTTGTGAAAACTTTGGCAGCGACCCACACATGAACACTAAGTTGATTAGGTTATTACCTATGATTGATTATCAAAATACATTAGAAACAATTGAAGTTATTAACAAAAGCTGGCAATCATCAATTATTGTCCTCTCAACGAAGTAACTGTGGGCAAGCGTGTTCATTTTTCATATTTTGCACGGCTACGTAATCCTCACATCATCTGAGGTCATCTCTGGGAAAAGTGTGCCTCAGATAGATTGTGGGGCGGAATTTTATATACCTTAGGATGGGTAACGAAAATAAATTGCACCTCAAAAATTAAGATTGGATTGTTTAATGATGATCTGCAAAATATGTCGTCGCTGGTTCAAGCCGTCTGTGATCTAAACGCTCCTGAAAACATCTCTAACAATCATGTTTTTTGTTCAACAATTTTCTCTGAATTATTAAACCCTTGGAAGCACTTTAAATATAAATGTTTATTCCCCTCATAGAATACGACCAATGGTATTATTAGATGTTTAAATAGATTTTTTGTGGGTTTTCAAAGCTACAGCCAAAAACTCATATTACTTGGAAATATTTTGTAAAAGTTGTTATAAAAAATAAATAGCTAGAATCAATACCTCTCGAATGATGCCTAAATGATGAATATATGACAAAAAATGACGTAACTGGCTTCAGTTTTGTGAAATAATTTAATGCAGAAAATGGATTTTCAGAGCCAACATTTTCAAACTCTTTTTACAAAAACTAAAAGAGTAGTCAACTTTGGGCCGATTTCTGAAATATATGCGATTGCCCGATTTTTAATGTTAAGATCTCAAAATAATCCTTGGGACCTTGTCTAATTTTGTTTTTTTTTATAGAACTCAAAAATGTCTACTGGAACAAAAGTTATTGAACTTTGGCCGATGGATTTTGATTCTGAACCACTGTGCGGCGGCGTCAATTTCCTTCCGAAGTTCATAATTTAGGCATCATTCGAAAGGTATTGGCCGCAGCAACATATTTTTTATAAAATACTACCACCAAATACGAAAAGGTTTTCAGTGGTCACTATGAAAAAAAAACACACACAAAATATTATAAACGTTCAAGAATTCGACCAATAAGTTACTCTAAAGCGATAAACAAAATTTATATTTCAAATGCTTTCAAGGCTCTATATTTTAAGAAAAATTTGATAAAAATGCAACACAAAAAAATTACATGGGAAAAACTTGATTTTTAGGAATATTTTCAGGAGCGTTTGGCTCACAGACGGCGTAATCCAGGAACGAAATATTTTGCAAATCATCATTAAACAATCCAAACTATATTTTCGTGGGGTGACAGGAAATTGTTTTTCCATTTGTATGAGCAACGACCCAGCCTAATATACACACATATGTGCTGAAAATTAGAAATGGCCCAAGAGGTCTCGAAAAATAGATTTCACCACTGGAAAGTAAATTCGAATTCAATTAAATATCAAAAACCAATTTCCCAAGTTCCACAATTTCTTAGGTTGATGAACAGATTTTGGAACCAATTCCAATACAACTAAGAGAGTAACCTGTTACAAACAATATTTATTTAGCCACAATATCTCCGAAATATAAAAATATTTAGATGCAAGTGAAATATGTTTCCGCGAAAATATTTAATGTCCCCAACCTAATTAAATACGATTTGAAATCTCACCAATCCATGGCTTCTTTCTTAAAAGAATTTTTCCACAAATCTCTCAAAACACATGCACAACTCTCTAAAACATGATGCCACATTTTATTAAAGTTCCTTGAAAAAATGTTCCATGGCTGTTTGATTGACATAGCCGAACTGCCACTTCTGTTCCATCCGCACAAAATCACAATAATTGACGAAAACCCGATGCGTTTTGCCATCCACTTCCAAGCAACGTTGTGTGAATTCCGCCTTACCCTGTATCATCATCTGGGTGTTGCGATCATAGTACCACCACTGATTGCCGCCACGATTGTGACAAGGCCATAGCCAGAGGGGAGCGCGAGAGGACCACGTTTGCACCTCCAAACAATTGCCCTGATGCTGCAGATCTCTTCTGAAGCCCAGATGCCATCTTTGCGTGGCATACGGATATTTGAGATCCGGCGAACAGGGCTTCAAAACATCGTGCAGCATCTGGCGCGGCTCTACTCCGCCCACATCCAAACAGAGCTGGGGCAAAGCCAGACTTTGTATAGCCCCACTGGCAAAGTCGACCGGCTTTATGGGGGGATAAGCTTTAAGCAAATCAAAGGCTATGTGTTCCAGGAACCATTTGAATGGTTTACACTTTAACTGTTGGCGCAATAACTTTTGCCGGGTCAAATTCCCCGCCTCGATTTGAGTAAGTTTGGGTATGTGTTCATAGAGGAACTCCTTGTACTCATCCATCCAGACCTCGGCAACGCGTTTGTAATTCTGGAATTTGGGGCAGAATTATCACAAAATGGAGAGCGACAGCTTAACTTACCTTAGAGATGAAATCATCTTTGCGTTGGGTATACTTCACCGCAAAATCGGGTGATCTATATAAATGACCCACACGAGAGCAGGGAACTTCTAGCAGCTGGCCACCGCAAAGCCAAATTTTAAAGCTCAGCTCATACTGTTCGGCTCCCCAGATCTCCAGACCCTCATCGTAGCCGCCCAAATGCCAAAAGTAGTCCCGGTTGATGGCAAACAAGCCACCATTCATTATGGGATTGTTGTGGGCCTCCGGATCCAAGGCCTCCTCCTCCCTCAACAAGGGCAATTGCACATAATTGAATTGCCAGTTGAAACCGCCCCTGGAGGGCTTTGACCCCAGGTATTCGAAGGTGTCATATTTGATTATATCTATAATGGGAGTAGTTGAGGTACGAGGGTTTTCGGCTATTGGTGCCAACAGAGGAGGCAGCCAGTTCTCATTGACTTCCACATGGGCATCCAGGAACACTAAAACCTCTCCTTGAGCTTTGCGAGCTCCCTCCAAGCGGGCTCGTATAAGTCCTTCTCTCTGTCTCAAATAAATGTAATGGATTTTTTCCGGAAAATTCTCGCTTATGTGCCGTTGCATTGTGTCAGGTTCACTGAAGTCATTGACTAGTATGATTTCTCGCAGCAGTTCATCAGGTGTTCTGTCGAAGAGACTGTGCAAAGTTCTGAGCAAAACGGACGCTTGTTCGTTGTGGTAGACGATGATGATGCTGCAGGTGGGCAGCTGTGCGGGGTAAAGTTTCGCTTGGCAGCTGAAAAATTGGAAAATATTGTGCATTACACTTTTGAATTCTTTGTTAAACATCATAATTGTATGGTTGGACATATCTTTAAAAACAGAGTTGCCCACTAAGCGGAAATAAGAATGCATTCGAGGGGATTTGGGGTGATTTTGATTGATGACTTTTTAATAAATCGAGAAAAAAATATATAATAAAAACGAGCAGATGGATAGTAATCCCCACGCCCCTACGTTGAATTTGGACGTAATAATTGAATATAGTGTCCAAATAATACTAGGACTATTTTTCGTTAAGACTGGATAACAAAGCTGCAATAACAAAAAATAAATAAAATTTTAATCAAAATATATTTTTTTAATTGTGTTAAAAATGTTGGACTTAGCTTGGATAATTATCCAGTGTAAGTCGAATTTATGTTTATCGAGGCTAAGTCCAAAAAAGTCAACACAAAATATATATTTTTTTTGAGAATTTGATATAAATATTTGTATTGTAGTTGGCGACAATGTGTAAAATATTTATTTTATTTTGAGTAAATAATTAACTTTATATTAACGTTTTAATTATAGCAGCCTATTATCCCGGCTTAAATAAAAACAGACCCACTATTTGAATAAACAAACTGCCAAATTCATTAAAAGGTTCAAAGTTTTAAAGTTTATGAGCTTTTACATTAAAAATGCATATGTGATCAATGATCGTTATACAATATGGAATATACAATAGGCGTTTTTTTTCAATCAACATATTCTAATTTTGATAAATTTTTATTTTATTTTTCAACTCTATCTATAAATAATAGGTGTATATATTTTATTTTTTCACTACGACGTACATCACAATTACTATTTTTTCTTGGCCTCTTTAACACAAAATAGAATATACAATAGGTCAGTTTTTATATCAAAATATATTTATTTTGATTAATTTTTATTTTTTGTGTTGAACAAGGTATTTTGATGTTTCTGATACATTTTTGATTTTAGGTTTACCTCTTATCCACCAGATAAAATATTTTTATTTCGTTATATTTCTATTTCTTCAATACCACACTTACATCAATATTTCTATTTATTTCCTTAACCTCTAATCCACAAAATAAAATATACAATAGGTTTGTTTTAATATCAAAATATTTATATTTTGATAATTTTTTGAAATTTTCTCCACCACTAGGCATTTTGATGCTGGTGATATATTTTTAGTCTTTCTTTTAACTCGTCCACAAGAATATGTAATAGGTGTGTTTTATAAATAGAATATTTTTATTTCGATTTATTTCTAATTTTTTCAACACCACACGTACATCACAATCTCTATTTTTTACTTGCCCTCTAATCCATGAAAGAGAACATACCATAGACGTGTTTATAATAAAAATATTTTTATACTTTTTTTCTCCACAACTAGGTATTTTGATGTTTCAGACATTTGAATTTTTGATTTTGCTTTTTCCTCTAATCCACCAGATAGATAATAGATGTGTTTTAATATAAAAATATTTTTATTTCAACACCACACATACATCACAATTTTTATTTCTTACTGTGACCTCAAAAATGAATATACAACAGGCGTGTTTTTTAATCAAAATATTTTCATTTTTTTTAGATTTTCATTTTTCCTCCACTGCTAAGTGTTTTTATGTTTTAGATATGTTTTATTGTACCACACATACATCACAATTTCTATTTTTCCTTCAAATCTAATCCACAAACAGGAATATACAATAGGTATGTTTTTTTTTCAATAAAAATATTTCTATTTTTATAAATTTTTATTTTTTCTCCACAACAATTTTTCCTTGAACAAAACACAAAATAAAATATATAATAGGTTTGTTTTTATATCAAAATATTTGTATTTTGATAAAATTCTAATATCTTCTTCAACGCTAGCTATTTTCATGTTTGAGATAATATGTATTTTAGCTTTTTTCTCCACTAATAATATTATAATATATAATCCACCATTATATATATTAGGTGTGTTATAATATCAGATTTTTATATACATATATTTTTTAACACTACACGTACATCATAATTTCTATATTTTCCTTGATCTTTAATTCAAAAAATAGAATATATACTCGGTTTGTTTTTATATCAAAATATTTTTTTTGATAAATTTCTAATGTCTGCATCAACAATAGGTATTGTGGTATCTGAGATAAATTTGTTTGCCTCTATTCCACTAGATAGAATATATGTGCCAGTCAGAATGATAGCGCTCACACTATCCATTTCGATATATACAATGGTTTATGTTTGAGTCAATTGAAAAATATTTTTCCACAGAAGCACAAAATTTTTTTCTTAGAATATCCCACTACTATATCGAACTTTTATAAAAAAACGAAAACATTAGTACGTTTTAGGGAACCACTACTTTCAGAGGATGTACTGACTTATACCACTTTCATTCTTCTCAAAATTGAAACAATTGAACACAAAAAAATTTTAATTTTTTCGCAAAAGTAATATTTCTTTACCAAAAATTAAAGAAAACCAAAATATTTTATTTAAAACAAAAAATAAAAAATATACATATAAATATTTACAGGTTGTTCGTCTAGAAACTTTCTATTGAAATTATTATTTATTCAAATAATTTCATTTTAAAATTTATTCAAATTATCTGAATTACCTAAAATGGACATTATAAATAAAAAAATGTTTGTTTATATCACCACACATCTGAAACTATATGTTTTCATATCCTCAGGATGAGGATGTAATAGGTGTGCTTTAATATCAAAATATTTTTATTTCGATATATTTCTCTTTTATGCAATGCCTACTCCTTTTCCTCAAATCCACAAAATAGAATATAGAATAGGTATATTTTTATATAAAAATATATGCATTTTGATCAGTTTCTAATATTTTCTTCAACTCTAGGTATTTTGATGATTTTCGCTTACAGTACATTTTTTGTATGACCTCTAATCTACAAGATATAATATATAATAGATGTGTGTTCATAGCATAATAATTTTCTTTCGAAGTATTTCCCTTTTTGCTCAAACTACTGTTTAAAATTTATTATCGATTTTCGACTTATTGTTTAAGAGATTCCTACTAATATTTATTATAAATCGTATAGTCTGTCTGTTTCTTTGCTTCGTAATCATGTCTAAGCGGCTGAACCGACGTTGCTGAAATTTTTAGTACAGATAGAGAAATATGTGGGAGAAACTATAGACTTAATATTTAAAAAAATACTCGGTGGTCAAAGGGGCGCGGCAGTCTTCACCATTAAATTGATTTTAGAATACAAATTACGTTTCCTTAATCAATTAAAAATCTATGAAATTTTAGTACACCAAACACCCATTAGAGTAGTTTTCAATAGTTAAACATTTTTAGAACACGTTTTAGTACACTAAAAACCCTTAGAGTAGTTTTCAACACCCACATACTACAATTAGTCATTTTTAGTTAATAATTTACTATACAATCGAGTCGATTTCAATACCTAGGCATTTTCTAACGACACTCCTTACATTTTTAGTACACAAAAATCATTCCAAACCAATGTTTTGTTTTGTTTTCGTTATCATGTTTAGTTTTACAATGCAAAGTGCACTAAATAACATTTAGAACGCGCACACACACACTCACACAACAAACAGTGAATATTTTTAGAACCCACGATTAATTGAGTCTGCTTTAGCGATTCCATTCACGCTTTGAATAAAAACACAACGCATTTGGCACCTCTTGGTTGGTTTTGCAAACAGCCAATACCCTGAACCCCACCACCCGCGAGCACAACCCACCAATCATTCACTTACTTTTTATGTCGTGTGTCGGGCACTGGACGCTGCAACGAGATACTCTCTGAGAGCTCAACATTAAAACCGGTTGACTGCAGACCGTGCCCATTGTCGAGCCGCCGTTTCTTTGTCGATTCGTCCACAAATGTGCTTGTCGTTTTGGCCGATTGACCAATTTTAAGAAAACTGAAGCTTTGGCTTTGCTGGAGGAGGCGCTCCCGCTGAGGCTTTGGCTGTGTCTTTGGCTGACGTCTACGATGATCGCGTGTTATGTTCCGAAATGTATGCCAATCACGTAATTGCCGATTAGTGCTAACTACGTGCCCCTCCAACGTTTTCGGATTCTGTTGGCCATGCCGTTGCCACTGCTCTGGCCGTTTGAAAAATGTTAACACAACATTTTTCTCGTTGATAATGCCGTAAACGATAATTAAACAAACGCTTACGGCACACAGCGACAAGAGCAGTAGCAGCAGATAATACGTCACTCTGCTGTTAAAACGATAACGTAACAAAGAGTGCTTCTTGGTGCGGAGCATAACCTACGACTGACTGAATGACTGACTGAGAAGAGCTACAAGATCAGCGTTATGTACGGCAAGTAAACGAACTAGCGGGTGACGGTTGGCAAGCTTTTTTGAAATGCATGCATGATAAAAGCTCTGCAAATGAGAGAAATACAATAGAATTAATTGA
The DNA here is from genome assembly GCA_947397865.1 of Polietes domitor. Taxonomy (NCBI): domain Eukaryota; kingdom Metazoa; phylum Arthropoda; class Insecta; order Diptera; family Muscidae; genus Polietes; species Polietes domitor. Next base: position 171,678,542 of record OX377621.1, on the reverse strand, counting down.
TGGGAGGAAAAGCTTTCGATTAATTTAACGCTTCAAATTTAACCGTTATTAATTCAATTTTTTGAAATTCACAATTTTGGATTAAAGCTCAGAAATTGATCTGGACACAACGAAATTTAACTTTTAATAACTTTTCAAGCTGAAGTGTGGAAACAGATGATCGGAGACATAATATTTTTCACGGGCAATACAATTTCTCCATCATTGAGCAATCGAGTGCAATAAGCAACAAAAAAGTTGGCTAAGGCGAATTTTTGATGTACTTTAACCCATTAAAGACTAGGCAAATAACTTTTTCGCTGTTTCTTACTGTTCACTGTTCGATTATTCAAACACTGGGCCAGAATGGGTTAATATTCAATGCTAATTGTGAAAGGTCAGACATTTCTTTTCAAGAAATAGGCTGGTGTCGTAACAGAGTTTCCGTCAAAATGTTACGCCCGTTACAATTTAAATATCCTATATTTCCTATGAGATGTCGGTAACGTATACTTTAGAAGAAAGTGTATGAACTACTCTCTTGATTAGCAAAAAGTCATGTAATGGAAGAACATTGCAGAATTCAAGAAAATACGTAAAACATCAATAGTTTCTTCAAAGCTAAGGTCACACCCGTGACGCTCTAGTTTGTTGTATACTTCCAATATTTAAAACGATAAAACATATTTATATTTGCAATAATATTCCAATCAATCTTACGTTTTCAATTGACATAGTAAAAATATCAGGGAGTTATTTAAATATATTTAAGCAAAAGTGTCACACCCGTTCCGGTGGAATCACTCATATGTAAAAGATGGATAAATTAATAATTAATAATTAATAAAAAACCCTAAACAAATGATATAACAGAATATATTGTTTTATTTAGTAAAAGTCCGAGCTTAACAAAAAAATAATATTTGAAAGAAAATCTATAGATAAATATTCTGGCTTTCTAAACTCGAAAACGATATTAAGAATGTTTTTAATGGATCCATTTTTTATTAATTTATTAATATTCTAATTTGCGAAGAAGGTACCTTTAATATTTGTACCCTCATGTTGGAAATGTAAGTCCGATGACACCCTATTTTAAAGAAATCTTTACTTATGACTAAATCAATTTATATGAAAACTTCTTAAAAATGACACGATTCCTCTACAATAAGGACCATAAGTTCTATATTTTTATATAGATTTTGTTCTGTTAAGCATTGTATTCACAAAATAACAACGAAAAAATCAAAATTTTCTTTTTTTTTTGAATATATGTGAAAGTGAAATTCACCGCATTTGTAGCCGTCATAATTACTTTTAAGTTGGCATATAATCGGTTATGATCGGACTTATAGTTTCAAAAATATGAGTACCAATAAGAAAAGTATTTTGATGAAAATTTTAATAAAAATTTAAAAAATATATCCATAAACATTTTTTGTGTTGATTTTTTGATTTTATGATTATCCAAAAAAAAAATTAGGTCTCGAACACAAATTTCATTTATTTGATTTCATTTCAAAATAATTGTTTTTTGATAATTTTGATTTCATCATTATTGGAACAAATATTTGAGAAAAATATTCGATTAATCGAAATAAATTAATCGGTTGGATACGCTACGTCATTGGTCGCCTCCAGACTGGTAGGATATATAATAGGAATGTTTTAATATAATAATATTTTTATTTCGATACATTTTTAAATTCTACAATTGCAATTACAATTTCTATTTTTTTCCTCGACTAATCAACAAAATAGAATGTACAATAGGTTTGTGTTTGTATCAAAATATATTTAATTTCTATAAATTTTTATATCATACAAATATATTTTATTTATTTCTTGCATAGTGTTATTTGACTCAATATATTCGAAATAATCGTTATTTGAAAATTACGATTTCTTCAGTATTCGAAAAAATATTTGAAAAAAATTATTCGATTAATCGAATAAAATAGAATCGGTTGGATACCCCAATCGGGAGATGTCATTGGACCATATTACTGTGAAAATGCTGACAGTTACTGGTAGACTATACAATAGGAGCGTTTTATTATAAGAATATTTCTACTTCGATATTTTGGCCATTATTCTTTAAGAATGGATAACTAAGCTGCGATAACAAAAATTTAAATAAAATTATAAAATTTCACTGAAAATACAAAAATATTTTTTAAAATTGTGAAAACAAATTTTAAAAAAATAATTTTATGTTAAAAATTTTGGACTTAGCCTGGATAATTATCCAGTGTACGTCAAAATGTTGGTTATCGAGTCCAATAAATTCAACACAAAATATTTTTGTGAAAATTTGTTTTGGTACATATATTTCTATAGTAGTTGGCGACAATGTGAAAAAATAATTTTATATTTTGAGCCAAAAATTAAATTTTTGTTACCGTTTTTATTATCGCAGCTTGTTATCCCTAAGCTTAAAGAAAAACAGCCCTATTGTTTTTTTTTTACACTAAACGCACATCACAATTTCCATTTTTCAACAAAACAGAACGTACAATAGAACTGTTTTTATAACAAAATATATTTTTATACATTTTTATTTCAGACACATAATTTTCATTTTTTTTCGTAGTGTTAGTTGGGTCAATATATACGTAATAATCGATATTTGAATTGAAATTATCCCACTAATCGCATAAAATTAAATCTGTTGGATACCCTAAGCGGGAGAGTTCATTGGTTAAAAATATTGGCTGTTACTGGTGTTCGATAACACGACAACCGAGTTCTTTCTGGATGATACTGACGTGAGGGATATGTGGTTTTAATATGACGAGGTGCCACATGCAGTTCAATTACTACATGAGACACTTCCTCTCGTTTTTAAATTTCTTTCAACGGGGTTGTTTGAAGTCAAAGGCCTATTACACAACTTTCTAGATGCTAAACCACTGCAATCGAGAAATGTTTAATTACACGAAGTAACTACATATTGTTCACATATGTTAACAAAATACCCAAATACCCCAATTTATTTATAATGTGAAAACTTTCATATTTTATTGAATACTATAGTTTGCCAAAAATATCTTCTTCGGTTAGGCCATGCTGGGCCAAAAAGATGCGAGACCAGTCATCGATTTTAGTTTGTAACTCGGGTGTCAGTTCGTCCTTGAAGGACCCAACAATGCCACGTCTCATGAATCTGAAAAGAAGGCAAAAAATATGATCATAAACTGAAGAAAGCCATGGAGTGGATAGAGTGATAATATACATACGATACATATAAATATATAATATATCGTTACTCTAAAATAAAAAAGACTCAACTCAAAAATTTTCGAAATCCAAAAACACAAAAAACAAAAACTTGTAAAAACGATAGAAGTTGAAAAAGTTTATTCCGCTATTGTTTTGAAAAAAGTGTTTACAAATTGTTATTCTTATATCAATTGCAATTTTTAGACTTTTTTGCATCCTCATGAGTTGATTCTTTTTTGAATTAGGTATCAATATGTAACTCTTACTGGAAATTCTCGTCCGCCTGGGGTATATGTTCCTTCAACGCAGTAGTAATATTGGTTTGTTCATTCTCTGCATGAAATTAAACGATTTACATGTATATAAATTTGTATGGCAAGATATGAAACGGAAACTATTTACTGGAAAAAAAAATTTAGTAAATAATCTAAGGAAAATAAGAAGTAAAACAAGTAAACTTCAGTCGGCTAAACCGACTTATATACCCTTAATCTCAGAGAACATATAAACGGAAGTTATAATAAAATTTTATGTGGAAGGTGGTAGGAGGTTCGTGTCACATAATCCCAGCTTCCACATTTATAAAACTATTGTAAAAACATGATCTAATATCAGTTTATAGTGGATTCCATGTACCAGTATAGAAGTTATAAAGGATTTAATATTACCTAGGATAGAGACAATTATGTGGGAGGACAAGAAGGGGCGTGGCTAAAGCGTAAATTTTTTTAGGTTTAAAGTGATTATAAAAACATTTTTAAATATCAAATTACAATTGATGTTGACTACCCGAATAATTGTTTTATTTTAACAAAAGTTTATGTCATTTTGTGTGGGAGGTACCAGAAGGGGTGTGACAATATCGCCCATATTCCATGCGAATGTAACCACTAAAAAAGCATTGCTAAATATCAAATTTCACAGTATTCCGATCATCAGATGGAAGTTATAACAGCCTTAATTTTATGTAGTTATGCGTGATTTGTGTGGGAGGTATTGGAAGGAGCGTGGCAAAATCCGCCATATTTAGTACACTCAAAGTGATTATGAAAACATTATCAAATACCAAAATATAGCTGATTCCGAATATACGCGTGGAAGTTATATGGGTTTTAATTTAACAAAGGAATATGGGCTATTTGTGTGGGAGGTACAAGAAGGGGGGGCAATTTAAATTCCTTTGCGACTGACTCGAACATTTGTCTGGATATATTCGTTTAGCCAGATTGTTCTTCAAAATCCATAGAATAAAAACCCATAGATAACCTTGTCAGTTCTCTGTGAGGTTTAGAAACAACCAATCAAATATGACATTTTTCTAAATTTTGTTTTTCCGAGTAAATAATATCCATTTCTAAATCTTAATTCATAAAAACTCACTTCTCATACTGTCAAATGATAAATGCTGCACCGTCTTCTCCATTTCCTCCGCCGTTAGCTGAGGTCTTTCCAAGAAATCACACAACCTTTGTAAAACTCCCGGCAGATCTCTTTTCATTTCTTCGTAGGTCACAAAAAATATGAACGGTTCGTGGCGCATTTTCCAAAAGTCCACAATATGCGACCAGTAACTGGTGTAGATGATCTCATTGTTGAGGAAGTCATTGACAAAATCCACCAAATTGTCGCCGCACCATAAACGCAGATTTTTGGTGAAATGATAGGAGGATACTACGACATCTTTGAAATTACGGGCCACATAAATGATCTGATCGGGAAAGGAATAACAGCACAAATGTAACAGGATTTCGTTAATATTACAAAAAAGGAAAAAATCATGTTCTTTTTATAAAAATTATTTTTTAAATACCATTCTGCTATAGAAAAGAATAATTCATATTAAAGCCATGCATGCCAAAAGCCTTCATATAGCCTCCATTTATAGGGTGAATCATTTAAAATTTTAAATTTGAACTACCGATTACATTGACTTTGATATTTGCAAAATCGGACGCTATACGCTCGAACAAAATTGGGAAATATTAAAAACTTGCCTTCAAAGTAGTGAGTCTTTAACGCAAACTCTAAGAAATTTACGTGGAAAATTTCGTGTTTTCAGATGAAGCTTATTTTCAGCTCGGTGGCTATGTCAATAAGCAAAATTGCCGCATATGGCGTTCAGAGAACCCACACGTGACTATTGAGAAGCCAATGCATCCACAACGAGTTACTGTTTGGTGTGGATTTTGGGCTGTACTGAAAAATTGACTTGATCGGAAATTTGAAAAAATATCAGTACTACGATTCTAATTTAAAATTTTAAATGGCCCACCCTATATATTTTTCCACTTTTACGATTTTCCCAGTGTGGAAGTTTTTGAGCTAATTTGTCTTTTCTTTCTTCGTAGCTCTTTACGGAAAATATATTTCAAGTCTTACCTTTTGTTTGCCTGCCCAGATTTGAGGGGGCAACAAATTGGCCGGCATATGACTTTTAATCAAACGAGGACTGGACAAAGTTTTGCTAAACTCTATAGGATTGGGAGCGCCAACAATAATACCATGGAAGCTGCGAAGAGAAATCATAATTATTTAAATTTGTATTCTTCTTTTTTAGCCTCTTACTCGATGAATGGACTTCTCTGCATCAGTGACAACTTTTTACTTTTTTCAAAATCTAAATTATTCATCAGCAACCAGGCGGTCTCTTGCATCCAAGTGGTGCCGCACTTGATGAAGGTCACTACGAACACATCGTCTGATCTCACCTCATACTCGAGTATTTCCTGGAGCACCGTATCAAAGGCCTGGGGCAAGCTACACCATGTCTCCAGCCAATTCTTCCTAAGCGGTATATGATGGCCCTCCGTGGCATACTCTTTCATGGGGAACGGTAGTCGCGCCTTGGATGCTACCGTTGTTATGGGTCGCGATTTCAACATTTCGTATTTGTTGTCGAATAAAATACCGATTGCAAATCGCAAAGCGTTCTTCTCACTTCAATAGCTAATGACTAAATAAGAAATTATATTCTTCATTGCACCATTGCTACACTGTCCACAGAAAGAGAGAGGGAGAGATAAGAAAACGTAATTTGTAACCTCCGTCTTATCTGGGTGAGTTGCTATATTTTCTTACTGCCAAGAACATATGTCCTTAGGTTTGTCCATTGTCTTTGATTAGATTGTGAAATCAGACATTACTTAGGAAATCGTTCACCCCGAACTACACTTTGAATTAATTTTATATAGGGATGTTATTGGAAGGTAAATACTTGTTCGCAGCCACGCCTAGAAGTTTGAAGAACTACTTATCCTGTGGCTTACTAACTAAATTGTAAATAAATACAAATTAACAGCTATTTATAAATAAATTATAAGCAATCGTGAAGGTAATGACAGGCCATTACCAATCATTACATATTATTATCCTGTTGGCATTTGTAGGCGAGGAAACTCAAATGACATGACGATGTGATGGAAGTACCCTTTACTACATATAAAGGGTGGTCCGAATATAAATTTATTTTTAAAATATTTAATTTTCGTTTATCAATATTTGATTCCACGTAAAGTGACCCTTTTTCGCACAGAATATCAAAATTAATTTATAATTTAAAACGTCTCCGATAAACGTCATCCTTTTTATAATTCTCATAATGCATATTTTTGCTTATATTTCAAAAAAATAATGACAACAATAATTTCCCTTTCCAGATATAGACAGGTGTCATAACACAATGTCTGTCAAAATGCCATGCCCATTACAATTTAAATATCCTATATTTCCTGTATTCATAAAGAGATGTCGGTTACGTATACTTTAACCCTTTCACTACCGAATTAAAATGGATGTGGCTAAAATTTTTTTTGGTTTTTTTAATTAATATGGTAAAGACAAACATCCCGAAAATTTTTTTTCCTACCTATGTGGGTGTGGCTGCTTTGTGATGCAAAGTACCGTTTAACATATTTCAACAAAAAAACATTTTTGTTGTTAGTAACAATGTTTAGTGGAGTCGCGAAGTTACGTCCACTACAGTGGACATCAGTAGTGAAAGGGTTAAAAGAAAGTGTATGAACTAGTCTCTTGATTAACAAAAATGAATAAAGTCGAGTAATGGAAAAATATTGCAAAATTCAAGAAAATAATTAAAATCTCAAGATTTTCTTCAAAGCTAAGGTCACACCCGTGACGCTCTAGTTTGTTGTATATCTCCAATATTTAAAAGGCTAAGGCAAATTTTTTTTGCAATAATATTCCGATTAACCTGGCGTTTTCCATTGTTAGTATACTAAAAATCTCATTCAATGAATATGGGAGATATTTAAACATATTTAAGCGAAAGTGTCACACCCGTTCCAATGGAATCACCCATATGCAACTCCATGAGAAACTTGTAAGGTGGCATGTGTGTATTATTATTTGGTGCGACTCTTTTATACGGATATTCGGATGGTTAGTTGTGCTTCTCACTCGTTTCTGAGAACCATTTCCTTAAAGAGCCCGGGTATGCTGTTGAAAAGTCGCTGCGAAACCACCTAACATAGGATTTCACGGCCTAGTGGTAGTGTGCAGCCAAGTAATAAATGTCACCATGCCATTTGTAAGAAAATTTGCATTCTATAAAATATAGATGAAATATAGATTTTTTTGAAGATAAATTGAACAAATTATTTAACAGTCAACAATTCGTAATCGTTTTCTATGATACTCACCTTTCAATTGAAAGGTGATATCGATATCTGATATGTTTATTTTTTATTTTCTTGGAAGAAGTTACATAGGGTGTCCGCTAGTATGTTAATGACCGCCTTCTTACCAACTATAAAAATATATATAATTTGTGTTTATATGTATAAATCACATGTACTGGCCCAATAAAAGAGAATGAGAAGTAAACAACTAATTTGTATTGTAATAATAAACATTTAAGTGCCTAATGTGTTTACATATAAATCACTGCGATAAGTTATAATTCGTTTTGAGCGAAATTAAAACAAGCGAATGGAGAATTTTACTCTGTTTATACGAACCAGTGATGACTTTTGAAAACTTTTAAAATGTAAAAAAAATAACAACTGTTGTTTCATTGTAAAATTTTTTGTTTATTTTGGCAGTGGTTTAGTACGAATAAGTAAAAATGGCGGTAATTCCGACCGGACCAACTCCTCTGTAACCCCACCATGACCGGTAGTATTACTCAGGGCAGAATTGCAATTTTAATTATATGTTTTACACTAATTTTATGTATGTACACCAGGGTATCCTTTATTTTCAAAAAATGGAAATATTTTATTTGCCATCAATTTAAAAATTTTGTAACTTTTTTGTGGTAAGAGATAGAAATATAATACAAGTAAATTGCTTCTAATTTAATACAAAATTGTGAAATCTTGATTTTTTTTTTGTAAAAAAAATTATTTTCGATTTTTGTAAAATCAACTTCAAAAATTAATTTAATGAATTGCCTTTTCAGCATGATTTCTTATTAAATCTGCAATAACTTCTACATTTTTGGCCCGATTTGTGATTTTAAAATAGATTTTTACAAAACTCAAAAATTATTTTTTTATAATTTTTGTTTAAGATTTGATAAATTTGTATTTATCTAGATGCAAATGCTTGCAATTAGACAAAGAAATTATAATTCTTATCTCTTAACACAAAAAAGTTATAAGTTTTTTAAAATTACATTATGACAAAAACTTTATTTTCGATGCACCCCAGCGTCTAAAATTTCATATATTTTTTTAAATCGGAAATGCTGCTTACTTCGCCATACATGCAAAAGAAATGTAATCCTATAGTGTAGATACATATTTATTATTTTAAAAAGGTCAAATATTTATGTGGCACCCCTCAAAAAGTTTTTTCATCTTAAGGTAATTTAAAAAAAATTATAAAATTTTTGTATATTATTTTTTTATAAAAAAATAATCTTTGACTTTTGTAAAATCAATTTAAAAAAATTAACGGATTCCTTTTCAGCATGCGTTTTTTATAAAATCTGCTCGTTTTATATTTCAAAAGGCCTCGCTGAAAATGTATTTCATTAAATTTATTTTTTAGATTGCTTTTATAAAAATCAAAAATAAATTTCTTTATATATATATATTTTTTTAATTTGATAAATTTGTATTTTTTTTAATTTGTATAAATAGTGTCAAAAATTTCATATTTTTTGAAAATCGGGAAATACAGCTTAATTCGCCATACATGCAAAAGAAATGTAATCCTATTGTGTAAATACATATTTATAATTTTATTTATATATGTATCGGTCCAATTGGAAAAAAACTATTTCCAGTTACCCCACAAAAATAAAGTTTAGATTGTTTAATGATGATTTGCAAAATATTTCGTTCTTGGATCAAGCCGTCTGTGAGCTAAAGTTTACTGAAAATACTCCTAAAAATCATGTCTTTCCCTTGTAAATTTTTTCTAAAATTATTGACCTTTGAAAGCACTCTAAACACAATTTTTATTTTAGATTTTAGATACTTATTGGTCGAATTATTGGACATTTGTAGTATTTTTTCTGTTTCTTTTTTCTGAAAACTGAAAACTTTTTCAGGTAGTATTTTATAAAAAATAGCTTCTGTAAATACACTTTCCAATGATGCCCAAATGATGAACTTCGGAAGGAAATTGACGCCGCATTATGATGTTCATACGTAAAAATATGTTAAAAAACGTACAAAAAATAAAAATTTTAATTTTCTTTAAAATTGAAAAGTACGAAAAGTAGTCAACTTTGGACCGATTTCTAAAATATATCCCAAAAATTTATGGATAGATTCTGATTCTGAAGCACTGCGACGCACGCAGAGCTCATTTTTGTAAAACGAGTTTACAAATTTTAGCTCCAAAACCCCAATTCTGAATTAAAATTTCACAAAAATGGAGTCAGTGACGTCATTTTTCTTCCGATATTCATCACTAGGCCATCATTCATTTATTTTTTTATATTTTTCATAACATCTTTTACAAAATTCTTTTACAAAATTCGACTAAGACAATATAAAAAATTATATTTAAAGTTCTTTCAAGGTCCAGTTCAGTTAAAAATTCCAAGGGAAAAATGATTTTTGGAGGTGTTTTCAGGAACGTTTACCTCGCAGATGGCTGGACCTAGGGACGAAATATTTTGTAAATCATCGTTAAACAATCCACAACAATTTATTTTTGCGACCCATCCTAATATATATTGGCGCGCCAAAATCATGCCAAATAAAACTCACCCTAATGTACGTCTGCTCGACTGGGTTTTCAAAATTATTTCCCCCCCTGGCAACTACGTCTTAGAGTTACCCGTTAATTTCACTAAATATTAAAAATTTCATAGGGTGACCACTTGCATGCTAGACCTACATATATATGTGAGAAAATATAAAATGTTAAAACCTGTGCCACCACTTATTGTTCACGTGATATTAAGCGTCCATGTAAACCTAATAACAAGGCGAGCAAATTATTTTATTAAAATAATAATTCTTATCCATGTAATGACTGAACATTAGGATGGTCCGTATTTGCCTCAAATCACCCAATTGGTTTCCAACGACTAAAATGATATGTTCAGAATTATATTTAAACCGAACATAAAGCTTCATAATTTAGGTCTACGAGTTTTTTCATATATAATTAAGTAACTGATAAAAAAACAATTTTTCCGATTTTTGATTAAAATTGGCGCTCTATGGTGAAACAAAAAAACGGTTAACTCGAATTTGTTTCCATAATTATATTAGTCGGTTTATAAAATTTCTAAAAACGTCCATAACATCCACATCAAATTTCGAGTTTCTTCAAGTGGTATTATTTTTATTATTATTGAGATTTGAATTGACCCCGTTGTACTTGACGATTTGTTGTACAACTTGTTGTTGAATGCCACTTTAGTGAAGACTTTTCAAAAAAGTATTGCATCATTTGGTAAATCAGATTACTAACTGACCGATAAAACATATTTATAATCGAAAAATGATAATTTTTTTATTTATGAGAATTTTATTAAAATTGGCGCTTGATACCAAAAACGGTTAACACATAATTATATTAGTCGATTTATAATATTTCTAAAAATCTCCACAACATCAGCATCATATTTCGGTTTTTTTTTCAAGTGAAATTAATTCCAAATATTGAGATTTGAGTTTACCCTTAAGCGTCTTTTATACCTAAATATTTGTTGAGCAACTTTTGTTGTTCAATTTGGTAGATCTGAGTGAGAAGTGCTTGTAAGACAAATCTTTAAGGTCCACACTAGTGTACAAATAAATCTTAATCAGTGCGATAAGTTATAAGTCGTTTGAGAGGTAGTCAATCATGTGGAAGCATTATGATCTCAGATTCGTGTCGGCCATAACATATCAGAATAGATTTACCTTGTAACTCAATAGAGGGGCGCACCTACTTTCAGTGCTATACTAAAGAACTGTAATTATTAACTAGAAAAAGTTATTATTATTATTACTATTAGCAGCTGTATATATTTTATATATACAAAATTATATTACAAAATTAAATTATTTAAAATTACAATTTGCCAAAAATATCTTCTTCGGTTAGGGCATGTTGGGCCAAAAAGTTTCGTGACCAATTATCGATTTTAGCCTGTAACTCGGGAGTCAGCTCATCCTTGAAGGAGCCCACAATACCACGTCGCATAAATCTGAAATAAGTGCAACATAATGATCATAAATCTAATCTAATGATGCGTTCGGACAAACACCCAAAGAACGCTTTTTCGGATTTTGGTTTTGATTAATATAGAATCAAATCAAATTTGATATAGAATTTGAAATCCGTTCAAAGTAGATTTTGGATGCGTTTCTTACTCGAAATTCTCGTTGACATTCGGTAAACTCTCTTTCAGCACCGTTGTTAGATTGGTTTGCTTATTTTCTGTTCATATATGTAAATATAATAAAAAAAAGCATCCATTACTTTTGCAATAATACAAAAAATTCCTCAAATCTCAAGACATATGTATATTAGGGCGTACCTCAAAAAAAAAGTTCGCCGTACACCTTCGAATATGAAGTATTATTGAAAGGTAGTTTCAAAAAAAAAATTTTTATTTTTTTATGCCGAACGTAGGGGTCGCGCTTTTACATTTTTCTATATAACTTGTATTTATAAACGGATTTTAAAGTGTGATACATCGATGTTTTTGTCTCGACGAGGCCGATTTTTTTGTCTTTGAAGTCATTGAGCTCAAGCACCCCCTTCTGGTACTTACCCATCATTTCTCAGTTGCTACTACCCTAATGTACCACTCTAATAATCGAAAATTAAAGCTCGCATAAAATCATGAATCATGTTTGAGCTCAATGACTTCAAAGACAAAAAAATCGGACAAAAACATCGATGTATCACACTTTAAAATCCGTTTATAAATGCAGAAGTTATATAGAAAAATGTAAAAGCGCGACCCCTACGTTCGGCATAAAAAAATAAAAATTTTTTTTTTGAAACTACCTTTCAATAATACTTCATATTCGAAGGTGTACGGCGAACTTTTTTTTTTTTACTTGTAACCTGGTACGCTCTAATGTATATACCTTTCATACTGGCAAATGACAAATGCTTCAGCGTGCTCGTCATTTCTTCGGGCGTTAGTTGCGGTATTCCCAAGAAATCACACAGCCTTTGCACAACTCCGGCCAGATCTCTTTTCATTTCTTCGTAGGTCACAAAGAATATGTACGGCTCGTTGCGCATTTTCCAAAAGTCCACAATGTGGTCCCAGTAGCTGGTGTAATTGATTTCATTGTTGATGAAATCATCGACATAGTCCACCAAATTATCGCCGCACCACAAACCGAGATTTTTGGTGAAATGATAGGAGGACACCACGACATCTTTGCAATTGCGGGCCACATAGATGATCTGGAAGGAAATAGGATGAGAATGAGTAGCTCGTTTGTGTTAAAGATTTTGAGTGAAATAAAACACCTCTATTATTATTATTATTATTATCTTGCACCAATTAGTTATTAAAATAGTTTATTTACTTAGTTGTTGAAGTAAGTACTGTTTTTGCCACTTTAGCATATTAAATAAATATTTATTTATTATTTGCGAAGTTTCTTTGCCTTAGTTTGTAACAAAGAATGAGTCAAATATTTCAAAAATTACAATGGCTATGTTAAATGGATGGAATGTTCTTTGCCACAAGATTCAAAATATTGTCATTTTGCAAATAAATGTATATTAACCCACGTATCTTTTGAGAAAAACAAATTGCGAAAAAACTGCATAAGTTGAGATATCGTAACCAAATTTTTTGGAAGTATTCAAATTCCCAAAGTGGGGAAAATATGTTCTAAAATTTCGGATTTTGTACTAAAATGGTAGACATTTGTTTACATATCGCAGGGATGTGTGAATACTTTCTGAGTACGAAGTCAACATATGAGGCTAAAAATATACTAAAAATTTTATAATCGGGCTTTTCGATTTGAGAATTTTGTAAAATCTCCAGAAATTGAGATATCATAAAAAATTTGTCGATTATGTTGGAAAAATGTCTCCGAAAATAACGTCTTACAAGTTTTTGTGTCTTTTTCCACCAAAATATTCAAATTCCCAAAGTGGAAAAAATATGTTCCAAATCGTAGGATTATTACTATATGTTTATATATCGTAGGGATGTAGTAGTACTTTTGAGTAAGATGTCAACATATCAGACTAAAAAATATTCAAATTCTCAAAGTGGGGAAAATAAAAGTTTTCTAATCGGTGCTTTTCGATTTGACAATGGAGAATGTTTGATAATAGAAAAAAATACTAAATATTTTTTTAAATAAATTTTTAAAATAAAATAAAATTTCCAATTTTTAAAATAAAATAAAATTTCCTATTTTTAAAATAAAATAAAATTTCCAATTTTTTAAATTGGGAAAAAATGTTTTTTTACTAAAATGGTCGTCGTTTCTTCACTTACCGCAGGGATGTGATAATACTTTCTGAGTAAAAAGTCAACATATGAGACTAAAAAAATATGTACTAAAAATTTTCTAATCGGAATTTTGGGTATTGTTCGATAATGGTATAGAATTACCAAGAGTTAAAAGAAAAATTCAATAAATAATTTCATGTTTAAATATCCAAATTGGTACTGATATTTTAATTATTTCTATATATCCACAAATTTCTTTTGTTCGGTGACTTTGAGTGAAAAACTCGGAAAAAGTACGAAATTTACCTTAGAATGAATTTAAAGTTTTGACTTATTTCTGGCATTTAAGCTGACTTTTGAGATTTGGTATATTCAGAGACTTATAGTAGAATTTTATGGCAAACATTTTTGTGGAACATTCTGACCCTTTAAATCCCAGTTTTAGGGATGTTCTTTATTCTATTAAAAAAGAGACAAAAAAGACTCCTATATTAAGGAGCTAAAGGGTTAAAATGTTTCTCGTGGCGTTTTAACTAATATTGCTGAACACATCCTATACTCAAAATGTAAGGATCACAAGGTTTCCTATGCCTGTTCATCATAAGAATGTGCAAAAAAGGAGGAAATATTGACCCCTTCTAATATGACCACCATACGTTAACTTTCAAATACCCGCTCTATGAGAAGCCGTTGTGAGAACCTTGATATTTTTGGGCTTCACAGTGTTTTGAAAGCGAACAAATCTTGGCAAGAAATATGATTTTTTTCTTGTAACCCAAATACAATGAAACTTCTCTATAATGAATCCTTTTTAAAGACCCGAGAAGATTTTTTCACATTAAATGATCTATCTATAGCGAATATTCTCTATAATGACGAAAATAACTGGTCCAGCTATGCTATAGAGAAGATTGACTGTATCTCTTAAACTAATTATACCCTACACCACAGGGTATAATGTCTTTGTGCATTTGTTTGTAACACCCAAAAGGAGGCGAGATAGACCCATCGTTTATTACACCGATCTCCATAGAAACTTGACAAAAACGATTTTTCACGTCGAGGACGGAAGCTATTTAATTTGAAGCAAATCGGTTCAGATTTAGAAATAGCCCCCATACAAATGTTGCTCCCGATTTGACTTTTTCTGCTCTAGAAGCCACATAATTAAAGCAATTTTGATAAAATTTTGCTCAACACCTTATATCTAAGTTAGAAACATCTGTGGTAAAAATGGGTCAAATCGGTTCAGATTTAGATATAGCCACTATATAAATTTCGCATCCTATTTGACATTTTCCGGTCTAAAAACCGTAAATTGTACAGATTTTCTTCATATTTGGCGCAACACCTTATATTTTAAATAGAAACATTTCTAGTGAAAATGGGTGAAATCGGCTCAGATGTATATATAGCTCCCATACAAATATCGATCCCGATTAGACTTTTTTTATTCTAGAAACCACATAATTTTATCGATTTTCATCAAATTTTGCACAACACCTCATATTTCTGTGGTAAAAATGTATCAAATCGGTTCAGATTTGGATATAGATCCCACATAAATTTCGCTCCTGATTTGAGGTAAACCGCTTTAGAAACCGCATACCTTAAACCACTTTCTTCAAATTCTGCTTTGAGGGTAATCCTGTGAAATTTCGTCAATTTATTTCTTTCCCTTGTAAAGTTACAGAATTAATTTAAAATCCCGATTTGAAACCACTGTGCCTTGGCGTTTAAAAAAAATCTAAAAACTTGCTTGGCAAGTTTGTTCTTGATTGAAATTCGAAAAAATTTACATCTCATGATCGACATAATAATTCCATTCCAATTCTGTTGTCTTACCTTTGGCTGGCATTCCCACAGCTGAAGGGGCAACAAACTGGCGGGCATATGCGTCTTAATCAAACGAGGACTGGCTATAGTTTTACTAAACTCGATAGCATTGGGAGCGCCCACAATAATGCCATGGTTTCTGCACGAAGAACACACTATTATTTTTGAATCTTTTTAGACATTTTTCCCTCCACTTACTCTATAAATGGACTCCGGTTCAGCACAAAGGCCTCTTTGCTTCTATCAAAATCTAAATTATTCATCAGCAACCAGGCGGTCTCCTGCATCCAGGTGGTGCCACACTTCATGTAGGTCACTATGAAAATATCATCCGTTCGCACCTCATAGTCGAGCACCTCTTTGAGCACCGTATCGAAGGTATGGGGCAGGGTACACCAAGTTTCAAGCCAATTTTTCTTGAGCGGTATATTGTGACCCTCGGCGGCATATCTCTTCATGGGCATCGGCAGGCGAGCCTTGGAAGCCTGCGTTGTTATGGATCGTGATTTGAACATTCTATTTTTTTGTTGCCGATGTAAGTGGCGTTCTTCTCGAAATATATTTAATAACTGAATAGTAAATTCAAACAATTCAAGTTCATCACTATTGTCCTATCCAGCGATAAGGTAAGCTCTATACAATCAGTCTTATCTGTAAAATGGAGGGGGGAGGGTACATGTTGTGTTTGAGGTGTTGGGGTAGCTACGAAAACATTCTTGGCCAACGGCCAATTGAAATAGTAGCCGACATGAGGGTTAGGCTATGGATGATTTTTTATTTATTTTTGTATTCATGCTTTGTATTGAGAATTGGCTTATGGAGAAGTATAAGAACAGGAAGTTTAGATAATCCACATTTCAAAATTCATTCATAAATTTAATTGTTTATTTTGCGATTTAAAAAAATTAAACTAAAATCATACGATCGTGTTGCAAATGGAATAACAAAAAGTTGAATACACTCTTTTGGATGTATTTAAAATTGTCACAGTGATTTGTGATCATTTGTATTCATTTTGTGTACGCTGCACAGTGGAACAGACGGGGTACATGTTTTGATTAAGGTGTAGGGGTAGCTACGAAAATGCCTTGGCTATCGGCCAAATTCAAATAGTAGCCGACATGGGGGTTATTCTATGGAAATTTTTTATATATAGACTTGTTATTGTTCTTATGCATTGTATTGATAAACTTATGAAGAAATTCTCTCGCCTTTGTAAAAAAATAAAACCCATTAACCACCATACACCATTTTTAATTGATGTTGAGAAAATAAAAATTGAAATTCAGAAATGAAAATTAAAATTGAGAAAATACAAATTGAAATTGGGAAAAACAATTTGAAATTCAGAAATTAAAACTGAAATTGAGAAAATACAAATTGAAATTACGAAATCTAAATTGAAATAGAGAAAATACAAATTGAAATTGAGAAATCCAAATTACAATAGAGAAAATACAAATTGAAATTCAGAAATGAAAACTGAAATTGAGAAAATACAAATTGAAGTTTAGAAAATACAAATTTAATTTGAGAAATCCAAGTTGCAATTGAGACCAAATAAATTGAAATTCAGAAATGAAAATTGATAATAAACAATTTGATATTGAGAAATGAATAAATGAAAATTAAAAAAAAAAACAAATTGAAATTAAGAATATACTAATTGATATTGAGAAATAATATAAAGAAATATGAAGTAAAGTAGAATTGAAATAGAGAACTGAATATCACTAAGCCATTTGTGAATATGAGAACACGTTGATGGTCCAGGCGACAATAAATGTCCATACATCCGTCTCATTGGTGGCATTTCATCCTAAGGAGATATAAGATAAGTGAATCATTTAAAGCACATGCGACCAGAGATTCGGTAAGGGAAGTACTAAATATATGGGAGGAACTCGAAATTCACTTAGAGGATCTAGTTATAGTTTGCGACAACGCACTCTGACACAGCCAATTTCTCCATCTGGGATCATGTAGTTCTATGTTAAATATTAAATCTCAACATACCAAATGTGTCTCCACCTGGAGTTAGCGAACTGAGTTTGGTCTACTTACAAAGTACAATAGACGAAGCTAAAACAATAATTACTACCGGTGACAGCGCCAGAGCAGTTCAACATTCCACGACCAAAGCTCTATATCATTGGAGGATATGTCTGTTGGAGAATAATATTAATATTTTATAATTAATAATATTTTTTTGTAATATTTTATTCTTATTTATGAACTTGTAACAATTTCTTCTCAATTTAAATTTGTCTTTTCTCAATATTAACTTTTTTTAATATAATAATTTGGGCAATTTTCATTTCTGGATTTCAATTTTTATTTCTGAACTTTAATTTTCATTTCTGAATTTTAATATGCATTTTCACAATTTCAAATTTAATTTCTCAATTTCAAATTGTATTTTCTGGCTTTCAATTTACATTTCTCATTTTTAATTTGTATTTTCTCAATTTTCATTTCTGAATTTATATTTTCATTTTCTCAATTTCATATTTAATTTCTCAATTTAAAATTTTATTTTCTGAATTTCAATTAACATTTCTCATTTTCAATTTTTAATTTCTCAATTTCAATAGGCATTTCTGAATTTCAACTTGTATTTTCTCAATTTCAACTGAAAATGGTGCAGTTTTCTCCAAAATTTGGTTACAGTTCTCTCAAATAGTATGAGTACTTTCTTTTATAACATTCTCCCCCCCCAAGATCCCAACCTTGATCAGTTCTAGCTTTACTTGCGAAATCCAATTATTTCATTTATAATCATGACGAGAGCTGTGCAAATGTTCGGTTTTCATTTTATTATTATTTTGCTTGTTGTAGCTCTAAATTTAAGTGGGAGCAATCTGTATACCTGCCCTGAACGTCCATTGTTGCGAACATGATTGTTTATCAGCTCTCTGTTCAGGCGGAGAGTTGTGCTGATTTCACACTTGTGCCGAACGTAGACTCAACGTACAGAGTATAGTCAACAACGAGGGTCATTTTAAAAGTTTATACATTAACCCACACAGAGCTGGATTTTTCTTTTAAAAAATACTACCTAAAGTGGGTTTATGCTGTGATTTTTCATTTGAAAAATGTATAAGGCTCCAGTTTTTGAAGGAAATGAAAAAACTGCGAGAGAAGTGGTAATTTTAGCTTTCGAAAAATAATATAGAGGACAACATTTTTGTAATTGTTTTTTATTATTAATGACCCTTAATTACAATTTACCACAAATATCCTCTTCGGTTAGGCCATGTTGTGCCAAATATGTGCTGGACCAATCATCGATTTTAGCCTGCAATTCAGGTGTTAGATCATCCTTGAAAGAACCCACAATGCCACGTCTCATGAATCTTCAGAAAGACAAGGAGACAAATTAAAAATATAGAAAATAAGAGCACATAGACAATAAACAAGACCTACTGGAAAGTCTCGGTGGCACTCGGCACTTGTTCCATCAGCGAACGGGTTTGATTGGTTTGTTTATTTTCTGTGGGGAATTTAGGGAACCATCATAAAATTATATATAAATTTTAAGGTTTAGCTACTCACCTTTCATGCTGTCAAAAGATAAATGCTGCAGCATCTTTTCCATTTCCTCTGGCGTTAGTTGAGGTCTTTCCAAAAACGTGCACAACCTTTGCACAACGTCGTCGAGATCTTTTTTCATTTCTTCATAGGTCACAAAAAATATGAACGGCTCGTGACGCATTTTCCAAAAGTCCACTACATGTGTCCAATAGCTGGTGTAAATGATGTCATTGTTCATGAAGGCTGTGACGTAATCATCGATGTTATCTCCGCGCCACAAGCCCAGACCTCTGCCGAAATGGTAGGAGGACACCACGACATCCTTGCAATTGCGGGCCATATAAATGATCTGCAAAGAAAGTGGAATGGAAAGACACACACACATAGAAGATATCACCAAAAATGAGTAGCCTAGAGTACTTCAAATCTCAAAATAAAATATGGCTGGCCATAGAACTTAGGCCACATTTTCAATTATTTCCAAAAGTTGGATTGCATTCGGATCAACGATCCATCCGCGAAATGCAGTAATTTATTTTCATTAATTTAAATATAACAAATGCACCATTTTCAATTGAAATTGAGTAAATACAACATCATTTTGAGATAATACAAATTTAAATTGAGAAATCACAAATTGAAATCGAGGAGGAGGGATTTGGATTTCGTCTAGACAGCACGAGAAATAAAGGAAAAATATAAAATTTGCCAAAAGAATTTAAAATCAAATAAAAAATATCTACATATTGAATTTTTCTTTTCTGAAAATTCTGAAACCCAATACCATTTTTAAATACATTTCTGCGCTTTTCGAAGTATGGATGTAATTCCGTCCGGACCGCATTCGGGAGTTCGCCCTCCAATTAAAGCTACGACCGAGCTATCTCAACGAATCTCAATAACCAAAAAAAGAAAGTGTTCATATCACAAAAGCGTTAGAGAGGTTCTCCCGCAGACAAACATCAAAGAAGCTGTATCTTCAAAGCAAGTGAATAAAATTTAGAAACCATCAAACATTCAAAAAAATTTAAATTGAGAAAAAAACAAGATAGAAATTCAGAAATGTAAGTTCAAATTGAGAAAATACAATTTGAGATTCAGAAATATAAATTGAAATCAATAAAATACAAATAGAAGATCAGAAATGTAAATTGAAATTGAGAAAATACAAAAATAGAAAATCAGAAATGTAAATTGAAATTGAGGAGATAAAAACTGAAATTCAGAAATGTCAATTGAAATTGATTGAAACAATAGATAAAAATGAGAAAATACAAATTAATTTACATTTACATTTCTGAATATCAATTTGTTTATTATCAATTTCAATTTTCATCTCTGAATTCCAATTTACAAATTGTATTTTCTGAATTTCAATTTTCATTTCTGAATTTCAAAAATCATTTTCTCAACTTTAAATTTCATTTCTCAATTTCAATTTTCATTTTCTTAATTTCAATTTACATTTCTCATTTTTAATTTGTGTTTTATGAATTTCAACATTCATTTCTGATCTTCATTTCTGAGTATCAATTTGTTTATTATCAATTTCAAATTTCGTCTCTGAATTCCAATTTACAAATTGTATTTTCTGAATTTCAATTTTCATTTCTGAATTTCAAAAATCATTTTCTCAATTTTAAATTTCATTTCTCAATTTCAAATTGCATTTTGTGAATTTCAATTTACATTTCTCATTTTTAATTTGTGTTTTATGAATAACAGTTTTTATTTCTGATCTTCAATTTGTATTTTTTTGATTTCAATTTGCATTTCTGAATTTCAAATTGTATTTTCTCAATTTTAACTTACATTTATGAATTTCTATCTGGTGTTTCTCAATTTCAATTTGAATTTCTCAATTTCAATTTGTATTTTCTCTATTTAAATTTCATCTCTGATTTTTAATTTTTATTATCTCAATTTCAAATTGCATTTTCTGAATTTCAATTTTCATTTCTCATTTTCATTTGTATTTTCTGAATTTCAATATTAATTTCTTTTATTTTAATTTATATTTTCCTAATTTTAATTTTCATTTCTGAATTTCAACTTGTTTTTTTCTCAATTTTAAATGAAAATGGACCCATAAATAACATCGATGGAACTAAAAAGAATTTCTCTAAATTAAGCTATAATTTGGTATTCACTAAAAGGGACCTACTAATTACAGCTGGCTCCGCAGGAGAGAGAGAGTGAAAGGCTTTTGACTCATAAATGGAGATGGTATTAATGTGACGTTACCATTGCTGAATAAAGTCAGATGGTCCTATCCTAAGCTGAATCTCGATTATGTCGGTGGCAAGCTTACTATTTGTTTGAAGTACTATTGACAAAAATCGATTTTTAGAACACAATTCAAAATTAAAGAATTTCAAAAAATGTCACTGAATGTCCACTTTTTATCCTAAGATGTAATTAAGACAATAGTTTTCAATCTCTAGTAGATTTAGCTTATAGCATATTCGGACGTCAGTCAGATCCCATAAAAATTTTGCTAAAAATCGAGCTATTTCGATTTCACATAAA
Organism: Polietes domitor; assembly: GCA_947397865.1. Classification (NCBI taxonomy): domain Eukaryota; kingdom Metazoa; phylum Arthropoda; class Insecta; order Diptera; family Muscidae; genus Polietes; species Polietes domitor. The sequence goes on along the minus strand of OX377621.1, from coordinate 171,656,593 downwards.
TACGCCATTACATTCGAATCGGTTACTGCCACCTCGACATATGGTATGAACCAGTGATCGGCAAAAAATCAATATGTCAACATTTTTAATGTATTGGTATTTTCGAAAAAACAATTTTGAAAATTGACAAATTTTTTGTTTTCTTATGGATGACGATACATTTAATATTTAATCAATGTCATTGACTTAATTCAATATTTAGTTAATATTAAAAATAAACTCGTGTTAGTATCACTACCTTTGTTTTACGTTCCCAGATCTGATGCGGCAACAAATTGGCGGCCAAATGGCTTTTAAATAAACGAGGACCGGTCAACGTTTTGCTATACTCCATAGCATTAGGAGCTGTCACAAAGATGCCATGGTTCCTGGGAAGATAATAACAAATTATCATTACAATCAGTGTTGATATTCGAAATGAGAGATGAGAAGGAGGTGGACACTGTTTTCTTACTCTAAATACGGACTCCTTTGCAGCAAATGTTCTCGTTTACTTTTCTCAAAGTCCAAGTTGTTCATCAACAACCAGGCGGTCTCTTGCATCCATGTAGTGCCGGATTTCATATAGGACAATACGAAGACATCGTCCGCCCTCACCTCAAACTCGTGGATATCAGCGAGTATCGCCTCCATTGTTGTGGGCAGTGTGCTCCATCTTTCGAGCCAATCTTTCTTGAGTGGTATATTTTGGCCATCACTGGCATATTCCTTCCTGGGCAAAATTCGATGGCAGTTTGACGGTATGGATCGTGACTTTATTAACATGTTGCTGGTATTGTTGTGCGTTATAGCTCGACGGAGTCTTATTTGAAATTAAATTCGGAATTACAAATTGCATATGAAGATAAGATTGTGTTTTTTTGCAACAAATACGTACGTTTTGATAATGCAATGAAGACAATCAGTGGTGAACTACATTAGGGGCATGTCATCAACGTCATATGGATGTGAGGGTACAGACCGCGTAAAAACTTCAGAAAGCGTAGAGCGGTAAATTATTTGTAGGTAGTTTGAGTTGAAAGTGATTCGATTTACTACAATCATTTTCTCTATTTTAACGAGATAAAAATAATCGATTTTAATCAAATAGAAAAATAAAATATTTCACTTCCAAAAATTCCAATCACCAAGTCTGATTAACCTGCGGTTAGAGCTGTCATTTTCTGTGGAGTTTGGCATTCCTTTGTTGGTTGTCTCTGACGGGAGATTGCGAAAAAAGGAGTTATATTCTACTAAATATACAGTAAATTTTTATACAAATTTATATTTTGAACGGATGTAACGGATTTTCATGGCAAAAAAATTGATAAAAACAATTTAATGTTTGCATTTTTTAGAACTACAACTAAAATAAACGCTAATAAATAAATTTGGTTATTTGTATTCAAACCCTGAGCTGTATCTAATATGAAGCAACCAATAGAAACTCATTGTTTATTTTTGTATATATAGAGTTCACCAACTTACGTTGCGCCCTCAATTTGATGTTACCCTAATAACGTCAACTCAGCAGTGACACCTCTGAAATGGGCCCGAAAATAATGCTAACAAAGACCAGCTGTCTACTCAGGCGGGTGTTTGATGAAACCTAAATAAAGTATAGAATATATTTGACTTTCGAGTCCAATTGCATCGACATACTGCGTCGTTTTTCAACGCCAACGAGGAGTGGGGGTCATTAAACTTTTTTGTTTGAACTAAATTCATTAATGATTAATTTCATGTTAAATGCAACAGACATTTCCTTGTGTTTTCCGAATGCAAAATTGGCATATTTGTATTTTTCTAAAATAAAACTGCATTTCCCAATTTTTTTAAAAATATGAAAATTTAGACATTAGGGTGGATCGATTTTTTTTTAAATGTGGTGCTAGGCAAATTTAAAGAACATTGCTTCTACACTATGTTCAATTGCAATTGAGAATATACAAACTGAAAATGATAAATGAAAACTTAAAATGGAGAAGAAACAAATTGAAATTGAGAAAAGAAAAATTAAAATTAAATAATTAAAATTATTCTCAATTTCAATCTTCATTGAAATTGATAAAGAAAATTTGAGATCGAGAAAATGCAAAATGAAATTCGGAAATGAAATTGATAAAAGAACATTAATATTCAGAAATGTAAATTGAAACTGTGCATCTACAATTTGATATTGAGAAAATAGAAATTAATTTCAATTTCCAATACCAAATTTCTGAATATCAATTTGATTATTCTCAATTTAAATTTTTATTTCTGAATGTCAATGTTCTTTTATCAATTTCATTTTGCATTTTCTCGATCTCAAATTTTTCAATTTACATTTCTGAATTTAAAATTTCATTTATCGATTTCAAATTTTATTTTTAAATTTCAAATAGTATTTTCTGAATTTCAATTCACATTTCTCAATATCTATTTCTATTCTCTCAATGTAAATTTTCATTTCTCAATTTCAACTTTAAATAAATTTGGCAAAGAAAATTGTCAAATTTTAAGAAAATATGTTTTTTCTATTTTCTTGTATCTATATAAAGAGTGATTTTTTTGAGGTTAGGATTTTCATGCATTAGTATTTGACAGATCACGTGGGATTTCAGACATGGTGTCAAAGAGAAAGATGCTCAGTATGCTTTGACATTTCATCATGAATCGTCTTACAAACGAACAACGCTTGCAAATTATTGAATTTTATTATCAAAATGCGTGCTCTGTTAAGAAAGTTCATTGCGCGCTTCCATTTTATGGTCAGTTTAATCGACCCACTGAAGCGGCTATTCGGGCTATTGTGACTAAATTTCGCACCAAATTTACATTGTTGGACATTAAACCACCAACACGCTTACGTAGAGTGCGAACTGAAGATAATATCGCAGCTGTATCGGCCAGTGTTAATGATGACCACCAATTTTCGATTCGTCGCCGTTCGCACCAATTGGGTCTCTGTTACTCAAAAACGTGGAAATGCCAAAATTGGACTAAGCGGATGGACCACCTAAGACGCAGCCGCGGTCAACATTTAAATGAAATTATCTTCAAAAAGTAAATGTCATGGACCAATCTAACGTTTCAAATAAAGAACCGATGAGATTTTGCAAATTTTATGCGTTTTTTTTTTTTTAAAAGTTATCAAGCTCTTAAAAAATCACCCTTTATATAAAAGAGTTGCGTTACTGACTGACTGACTTATCATTGACCAGCCACCAGACCAAACGGCTGAAGCCAGGGTCATGAAATTTTCAGTGTAGTTCCCAAATATGACGTACACGTCGACTAAGAAAGTGTTTTACGAAATTCGTACTTTTAGGGGATAAAATGGCCCAAAAAGGGATAAACTTCGTCCTGACTAGCTATAAACATGAAATTCGGTGAGTTCCTTGCAATGACCATTCAGACGAGCTACAAATAGGGATTTTTCGAAATTTGTACTTTTAAGGGGCGAGCGGGACAAAAAGGGATAAAAATGGTACCAACTAAAGTATTACAGCTAGAAACATGAAATTTGGTATGTAAATTCCTCTGACCGTATAGAAACGAAGTAAAATTGGATTTTTCGAAATTTGTACTTTTAAGGGACGAGCGGGACAAAAAGGGATAAAAATGGTACCAACTAATGTATTACAGCTAGAATCGTGAAATTTGGTACGTCAATTCCTCTGACCATATAAAAACGAAGTAAGATTGGATTTTTCGAAATTTTTACTTTTAAACGGCGAGCGGGACAAAAAGGGATAAAAATGGTACCAACTAAAGTATTACAGCTAGAATCGTGAAATTTGGTATGTAAATTACTCTCACCATGTAGAAGCGCTGTATAATTGGATTGTTCGAAATTTGTACTTTTTAGCGGGTAAGCGGGACAAAAAGGGTTCCAATTTAAGCATTGCAGTTATAATCGGGAAATTTGGAGTGTAAATTGTGTGTAAAGCGAAATATAAATGGATTTTTTCGAAATTTTCTTATAGTGGCTGAGCAACAAGGGATAAAAGTAGTACCGACTAAAGTATTGAAGCTATAGTGGTGAAATGTGGTGTGTAAGTTCCTCTGACAACGTATAAGCGCAAATCTAATTCGAATTTAAATTAAAATCGAATTTTTCCAATTTAGTACTTATAAACAATGAGCGGGATAAAAATAGTACCAACTAAAATATTTCAGCTATAGTCGTGAAATTTTGTGTTTAAATTTCTCTGACAACGTAGACTTGCAACATAAATGGATTTCTCCAAATTTGTACTTTTAAGTGGATAAAACTGGTACCAATTTTAGTATTACAGCTAGAATCGTGAAATTTAGTGTGTAAATTCCTCTGACGATATAGCAGCGCAGTAGTTTGATTTTTCGAAATTTGTACTTCTAAGGGGTGCGCGGGACGAAAAGGGATAAAATATTTTTACATATACATATTTTTAGGGGAAGCAAAAACACATGTTACCTATAGTGATTTTTCAAAATGTGTACTTTTTGGGAAAGAGTTGCAAAAAGTTATAAACTGGCTGGCTGAATCTAGAAACATGAGATCGAGGATATAAATGGTTGTAATTTTTTGTTCAAAATATGGTAGAAAATTATACATACGAAGTAGTTCAGCTAAAATAGTGCATATCGACTAGCACATTCCTTTGACTGTGTGTGAGTGCTAGCTAATAGGAGGTTTCCAAATTATTATTTTAGATTTATCTATATCCACCAAAAGAAAATTAAATAAATACTATCCAAAAACAAAGACGGATAAAATTAACGAATAACTTGCTTTTTCGCGTGCGAAGCAGCGGGTACTGCTAGTTTTTTATATACAAAAAATCGATATTTAAATAAAATATTAACAACTAATAGTGTCAGTACAGTGCTCCATAAGAGTCGTGATGAATTTCCAGGTACTTATTCTACAACAATTATAAAATATAAATAAGTGATTGTAGACGAAATAAAAATATTTATTAGAAATAATTAAAACAACATACTTTTAAAATGACTCTATGTTCCCCACTAAAATTATTCTTTGGGTTGTTTAATGCGTTGTCCAAAAATATTTCAGCATTATTATTTCCCATTCTTTAGCCTCCCACTTTTATAAGGATTTTAGTGTTATTTTTAATGATTAGGACAACTCCTTAGGAAGGTATTGATCGATAATTGGGATTTTGCTTTACCCATTAAGGACCACAACTTTTTGAATTTTTTCTAGTGGTTAAATTTGAAGTAACAACTAGAAAATTAAGAAAATATTGAAGAAATTAAGAAATATTGAAAAATTCTGCAGTCTTCAGAAAATAAAAATAAATAAATGATACTATTTGGTGTAGATACAAAATAGTCTTGAGCCAGGACAATATCCCAGTGCACTCAAACAAAATTGGGAAATTTTAAAAATTTACTTCTAAACTACTGAGTCGTTAACGAAAACTATAAGAAATTTACGTAAAAAATGTTCGTGTTTTCAGATGAAACTCATTTTCATCTCGGTGGCTATGTCAATAAGCATAATTGCAGCACGTGACTATTGAGACGTCAATGCATCCACAACGAGTCTCGGTCCTAACTAAAATTAAAGTCCTTATAAATACCATACAGATGATCGGAATTTTGGGACATTAATAATTCGGTTTAACCGACTGAAACATTTAATTTGTTTTCTACTGAGTTTGGATTTGATGTATCTGTACTTTTTTGATTACATTTTCCCCTAGATCACAAAACTAATCGCGAGTTATTTGTGAATTCCAATTATATTGACGAGAGCTGTGCAAATGGTCTGTTTTAATTTTATTATTATTTTGCTTGTCGTAGCTCTTAATTGTTTTTGCTGGTAAATAATCAACCAGCTCTTTTCAGGCGTGTTGTGCTGATATCACACACTACCGAACACTCTATACAGAGTATATTTGCCTAAGAATTAAATAGATATTTGCTTTAATAATTATATTAATAACATTGTGCTATAATAAAGAATGAATTAGAAAACTATGGGAAGTGATTTATATTTCTGTAGGTATTGTCGACTAGAAGAAGAATTTGCCAGACACACCCACCACAATCTTGAGTTACGGGTAAAAACCCAGTTTCGTACCTTTGCACACTTATAAGCCTGTAATTTAGTTGGTAATAAACCGATATTTACTTTCACATCGGATTTGAAAAGAAGAAACCCTGGAGCATTCGATCGATATAGAGCTTATTTAAGAAAATTTAGGAAATCTAAATCAAACACAACATTTTTTAACCATTTTTCAACTTTGACAATATTTTTGCTAATTATTTTGTTTGGTAACCGTATATTTTGTAAATTTTATTTAAATAGCACATCTACTAGGAAGTATAACGTCGCTCTGTTTTTTTAAATCCGTCAGTAATTGACCGAGTTATTTAAGTTTTCGCTTAAACAAAATTGGTGCAAAAATACAAGTTTTGGTCATTCCAGTTCAAATATCTCATAATTTTACGAATTGATGTCCAATAAAAATACTTCAAATTCGACAAAAAGAATATAGCGGAGAAAAATAAGCAGATTTTATTTTTTTTTTTTAAAAAAAAAAAAATACTCGAATTTCCAAATTGTGGAAAATGTGTTCCAAAATTGGGATTTTTTTATAAAAATAGTCGCCATGCTTTTTACCACTTTTCTACAATTTGGAAAATTAACGGATCCATTTAGGCTATGTTTCATCGCTTACCATGAAGACGTTCGAAATATAAAAATATTAAAATATTGCTCAACCAAAACAACGTCATGTTCTTTCATATAACGCTAGTCCATCTATAACTATAAGACATATGTATGTATATCTCAATGTAGACCCTTTATTTTATTCAAGGACGATCTACGAAAACTCCTCTTGTTTCTTCCACAAAAAGCCAACTAATTTCCGTTTTCCCCTGTGACTTCATTTAAACAACAATTGTTCCTTCCGTTCCATAACAATCAATTACATATGTGACTTTATTTCACCGGCAAATAATAACAGATTTGCCGTCTTCTCTACAATTAAATAGGCAAACGGACGATCAAAGTAAAAGCGGACAGGCGATGCCTTATTGATCAATGCTGCAATGGTCACAGCAGCCGCTTCGGTGCCTTCTTCGTTCACAATGATTCGTGTCGATTGGAAGATACTCGAGACGAAGACATCTTTCGAAATCTTAGTTAGGTTGGCATAGGCCGGTTCGAAGATATCAACGAGACCCATCTGCAAGAAACACATAAAAGAATAATTGAAAAATCGCCCCTCCTTGTTATGATCATGGTATACATACATTTTGCAATATGTATCTTATGGAGAAATGTGACTGTGTAGTAAATTTCGGCAAGAATAATTCCACCTCTCTGGGAATGCCATCTTCTAAAGCCGAGAGCTCCTCTTCGGCTAACTGATCTAGCACTGATGAGATGCCGACACTACGCAGGGAATTCATGACACGATTTACAGTTATTCCTGGAGAAAGAGAGAGCCAAAAGAAAAAACATTTAAATATGTTTATGGGATATTATTTTTATTTGAATTATCTAATAACTTATCTAAAATAGGACTTGTTTGTAATAGATCCTTTTACGATCATTAGATTCTCTTAAACCTAGTACTTCATTAAATGTTGATCCACAGGCATTGGCCTTGACGCGGTGTAAACGGAAGATAACAAGATTAATGATCCTTATTCCAAGGATGTCATAACCAATATTCCGAATTTTTGTTTTCGAATGTGGAAGGAAACGTTACAGTCCTAAGGGAAACCGGGTGAGGTGCATTAGAGAGGTTAATAAAATTGTGGTGGAGCCATTCTATTCTAGTTCTATGCAGTACAAACTCACGGAAAATACGATCCTAATGCATAAACCAATACAATCGTTTGCAAATGCATTTCTAGTCAATCGTAATTTGGTTTCAGTGGTTAAATGGTTAAAATCTGGCGATCTGATGTACAAGATGCAGTGCTTCTTCACAAAGACAACCGTATAACAGTTATGAGTAGATCATTATCTCCGAATCAGATATTCAAGTACCGTTGGAGAATGAATTGCCGCGAAGAATGTTGTGGAGCGTTGTGACCTTTCTATGCTCTTCAGAGTTATATAGACAATATCAAGAAATACTGACGACAGAGACCAAGAACAAGTTCGAACTAATTGACCGAAGTGGTTTTATGAAGATACATCACCGGCTGCCTTAGTCCCTGCTGATTGAGAAAGTAAGCAATTTCAAAACCTAGTGTTGAACTTCATCGGAAATGCAAAATATTTGGAATGATTATTTCTTAATTAAATTATTAACAGAAGGTAAAAAAATGTAATTCATGGAAATTTTTTTATTATTATTTTTATTTTTGTAGAAAAATAAAATATATATATTTTTCCCTAAACTACTTTATTTTGATTTTTTATTGTTTTTATACCTAATGAATAAATTTGTTATTGTGATGATTTTTCACTGAAATTTTGGTTGAGTAAAAAAAATCGAAAAAATACAATTCATCATTTTCCAAACTCACACGGTCGTTAATAAAGTCGTCTAAGAGCACAGCTTTTAAAAAAATGGGTTAATGTAATCATTTCGAAAATCAAAATAAAATTGTAAAACCTTTGAAACCTCTAAATCGGCGTAACATACTTTTTCAATTCTTCATTTTTTAAAAAAAAATCGCTAAATTGGTCATAACTCATGAACAAATTGTTTCTATTCTATTTCTTTTCTTCTTCTTCTTTCTTTTTCTTTTCTATTTTTCGAAACAGACCAAGCTATCGAGGTCAAAAATCGTACCGCTTGACATGGAATGACTCATATCTCATTTAGATCCAAACTTGGGTCTAATCACTCTGGACTACAAGGAACCAAAGCTATGGATATTTAACAAGAAATTCGATTTTAATATCGATACACTAAATCTTTATAGATTAGATTGATTGTTATTCAATCCACCTCCACTTGTACCATATCTGGTTAACCAATAGGTCCTACATGTGAAACTCCACATAAACTGACAGCTCTGACTGTTGGTTATACTTTGAAAAATATTGTGGAAACACATTCTAGTCCGTAGGTCAATATCTATTGAGAATCTGTCTTTAGCCATGCGTATAGTCAAAAATATATGCTCGATTAAGTGGCCTCGTGCAGCTGACCAAGGTAATTATACTAAATATTCTTTAACTGTAGGTTAAACAAGCTCGGTTAAAATGGGGACTCGTGGAAACATATTCAAACATAGAGTCCATAGGTCGGTATCTATTGAGAATCTATAGGATTGTTCGATTGGGCTTACTAGCTTAAAATTAAGAGGTGATAAGGTGGCAACATTTTTATCCATTGGTTTATTTAAATAAATCAGAGACAAAAATCTGGCTACTTCCTTGTTAAGAGAGTAAATCCCATACAAAAAATAAGCAAGTAAGCCCAATCGAACAGGTCTTATATCAAGGCGTGGCAATGTCTAGTCATTGGTAAATATATACTCGATTGAGGGACGGTTTCCTGGGGATTCCCCCCCAACATTTTGTACATGTACAGATTATTTTAGTTGTTTGGTACTAACTTTGGATTCCTTCCAATTAGAGTACTCTTCCCCAAATAATGCACGTGTTCTACTCACCTCTCTTGGGCAAAATGACCAACATGGACATACGATTCGCATCGCCATATGGCAGTTCGATAACGTGGCTGTCGATACCCTTCACTTGGGTGTAGGTAAAGCTGCCCAATTGCATCATCATTTCCACGTTGCCCGTGATGTTGCCCTCCTCATCGTGGAATGGCACCAAATGGGTGTTGGAAGTCTCGAACGGGTGCTGCAAGTATTCCAAACGAAATTTTAATAAATGCAAAAATACAGAAGACAGTCACGAAAGCAACCTACCCTCCATTTGCCTTTGAAGTACAGCGATGACATCATCAACATTTGAACATCAAACAAATCCTGAGGCAAGATGCTGTGGGGCAATAGGCCGCGTGTGGCCCTTTCGATGTCCTGATTGATTTTAACAAATGTCGTATTGACATCGGCAAAGTCGACGGGACTCAGAGCAGCCTGGTAGTCACGTGCAATGGTGTTTTCGTAGTCACGCTTGACGGGTTTGTTGATGTCGGTGAAAATGGCCTGGTAAGAGGCGACCTCTACAAAGTTGGTCATAGCACTGCAAATGGAAGAAGAAGGAACTGAAGATTAAATTGAATTTGGGGAAAGAACCCTGAAAAGGCTTACTTTAAACGTTGGCTTATTTGGCGATAAGCTGATCTTAGGTTTTGGGGCGTATTGTTGTTGATTTTCAAAGTGCTGCGCAACTCGCGCAGCGTATTATCCTCGGCTCCCTCGGTGAGCAGCATCAAGAGCGACCACACGGACAGCGGGGAGACCATATAACTGCGGCGTGGTGCCCGCAAATGTTCATTGGATATTTGCGCTAGAAATTCCAACGAGAAGTCTTCGGCTCCCTTGGATAGTTTACGAAGATTGTCATCATCTCTGGGAGCAGCAGCCACACGAGCCGGCGATGTTGATGAACTGCTGGCAAAGACCGGCGGCCCAGAGATCAGACTGCTCGTATCGGAGAACGACGATCTGCCGGTGCTAAATGATGATGTCACGGTTGGGTAGGTGGTGCTGGAAAATGATGCCGGTTGTGCAGATTGTCGCGTGTCTACCGATTGCATGGAGGCAAATACCGGGGCACCGTTTCGACTGCTGGCGGGGTAAAAATCCGATGAGGGTGATGTTGAAAATATCGACTCAATGGTCTGGCTAAGTTGCGGAGAAGTGGCAAAAACTAAATCTCCTTGGTTGCCCGTATTCGGGTTGTTGTTGTTGGAGGAGGAGGCAAAAACCAACTCTTGCCGCGAAGGAGCGCTGGCAAACACCAACTCTTGCTGAGCCACCGCCGGTGACGTCACAAGGCATAGTGTCCATAAAACTGTGTGAATGCAAACAGGGATTATTTATTTATTTAGAGAAGTGTCATAATTTCAAAATCTCATCCAAAGCCAGCCATTCCAAATGGGGAATTAAGCTTTTGTTAGTCGGTGCACCGACTAGTGGGGAGATTAGTAAACAAATTGTGTGTTTCTGAAAGCAATTAGCCAAAGTAATTGTTTCTTTCTTACCTCCTATAGACAGCCACATATTGGGAACGGTTACTTTGTGTTCAGACCAGTTTAGTACAGCCGGTTGTTGTGGAATGACCGTTAAGGCGGAAAAAACCCGTCAATTGTTCTTAGACTTCACGTCGTATGCGGTTTTCTGCTGCTTTTTGTTAGCCCCCCCAAAAAAATCTCGTTTGTGCTGCTGCTGCTACTGCTGCTGATGATGATGACCAGAGCACGAATAAAAAAGTATCTTAGAAATACGTAATTTATGGTCCGTGTTTCGCGTGTGTGTGTCTGTATGCTTTTTAATTTTATTGTTTTGTTTTGCTTTTTTTGTTGTTATTCACTTTTATTTACACTCTTCGATCTTCGATGTGAATTCTTTTCAAACAATCACAACCGCTCATCCCAAATGCCGATAGTAGACTAAATGCGACGATATTCACGGCCAAGAATCTATTCGGAATATCTCTAAAAATACGACATCCAAAACAAGCTTTGAGTTCGTTGTATCTCCTCCTCCAGTGGGGCGATCTTGGGTTTGGATTTGGATTTGTTTGTCATGCATAGATTGACTCACGTTGGGAGTGAATCCAGTTGGGTGGGAAAGGCCGGCCGAAGAACGACTAACTACTCGTTACTCTTATACGACGCGTCGTCGTTGTTTACAGTGGCATTTTTGCAAAATTTGAGCATTCCGGACAGATAAAACCAGCTTTGGTGTCAACAAAAAACATTTCGAGTATAAGTTTTGCAGGTAGCAGTTGATGACGATACTCACGTTTTGGCATTCTTGGAATAGGAACATGTTAAGAATTATTATTTGGACTTTTTATTTATATTATTAATTGTTTATTGTCCGAGCATCTCAATACAAACAAAGCTGCATACACATCGACGAGGGGAGAACGTTTTGGCAATTTTATTGTTACACTTTTTAATAAAATCTTTGCTCGTTTGCTTTGTACAAAATATTTTCAAAAAATGCATTTTAATAATGTTATTCATTGTATTCGCTTGTTAGTATATAACCGGTATAACAACACAAAATGGTTATTTCCGCAATAAATGTAAAAAACCGAAATATCAAAAAACCCAAAATCCCCCAGACAAAAAAATGGAGTCGAACGTTTCTTAGGAAAGGTTGTTTGTGTCATTATTTGATGAATACCCTGTTAGTTTCAGCGCGCTGATTTTTGGGTTCAATCTTCTAAGCTATTGCATTCCCATTCATATCAAATTATATTCTTAATTAGAACAGAAACTCCATGGGCAAAAGAGACTTTTTTATGTCGAGACTTTAATAGCCTTAGTTGAATTTTTCTGTCTGGTGAAAAATTAAAATTTATAGAACAATTAAAAAACTTTCTAGGCTGTACCAAAATACAGTCAAGATTTGGGTTAAATAGAAAATAATGAATTTTTCAAAGGTTTTTTTTTGTTAAAACATAAAATATAGGGTGGGCCATTTAAAATTTTAAATTAGAATCAGCTATAAAAAAGTAGTGATTATTTTTTTTAATTTCCAGTTTTATTGGAAAGGTTGAACTTTGTCATTTAATAATGGAACAGAGTTCCACGCCAGCCTCAAATCCACACCAAACAGTGACTCGTTGTGGATGCATTGGCTTCTCAATAGTCACGTGTGGGTTCTCTGAACCCCATATGCGGCAATTTTACTTATTGACATAGCCACCGAGATGAAAATGAGCTTCATGAAGGCTGAACTCCGATCTCTTCTCGAAAAATTTCCACGTACATTTCTTACAGTTTGCGTTAAAGACTCACTACTTTGGAATTCAGTTTTTATTATCTCTCAACTTTGTTCGAGCTTATAGCGTCCCATTTTGCAAATGTCAAACATAACCTGAAAATAAAAACGAATGTTATTCTACCTTTCAAAGTCATAGTGATCGATAGTCCAAATTTAAAATTTTAAATGGCCCACCCTGTAAAAAATAAAGAGTTTTTTCAAACGTGTTTTATTAAAACATAAAATATATGACAGGTTTATGTAGGGAATAGCACATGGGGCTATTCCGAAATTTTGTCATTACCATTTTGCGTAAATGTGGCTGAATTGTGGCGATGCTGTGTTGAATCTCCTCCAGGTGAATGTGGGCTTTTGTCTTCAAGTATTGCCATAGAATGAAATGGTCTAGGCTACCAATTATAATAACAATTCTTATTATATAATTAAGAAACCGGAACGAGAGAGTGCTTCAGCGTGATGTGTTGAATTGTTTCATGACTTGAAAACACATCGATACCATTCAATTTAGGCAGAAATTAATTGGCTATCAAAGAAATAAGGTTCAATGACGGCTCCAGCCCATGCATATGTTTTCCAATCCCATCTGACTATTCTGAACCCCAAATGCAGCAATTTTGACGACTAACGAAGCCATAAAGGCCAAAAAGTTCATTTATTTTTAAAATATTGCTCAGCATTCTGTCAAATTAACGGTTGTTGGACTAAATTGTATCCACCACTCATACAATTTTGAACGGCTATATCTCATGAAGTAAATTATGTGTTGGAATTGCTGCTGAATATTTTCTTTTATTAAGGTCTAGAGACGATATGGATAGTTCGATATATTGCGAGCGATAGTAAAACTCAAACTTTGGGGAATCACAATGGATCAATCGTCATCTCCTAAAGGTCAGAAAAAGCTTGTACAAAATATATTCTTGAAAAGATCCCACAGAATACGGCAAATGGTACAATACATAAACGAGACTAAAAAGATCGAAAGAAGTACAAAGCAGCGTTTGAAAGCTATCTTATGTTCCTTGAAGGTCGGAGAAAGCTTTGAGACAAAGAATATCGAAAGAAGTAAAAACGAAGTAAGTTCCAAATATTTCACATTAATATTATATACAGGGTTTTCAAATAAGAGGTGTTATTTCGAATCACCCGGTATTTTGGTAGCTGTCAGTTTTGAAGTTTTTATTCTTTGTCATTTGACAAGTAGAAACTACCCCATTACTAAAAATGGAACGATACACGCTTCAACAACGCATTGAAATTATTAAAATTCATGAATGAGAATGATCCGGAATTCCATCGAAAAATCATCTGGACTGACGAGGCCCATTTCCACCTCGGTGGCTACGTCAACAAACAAAATTGTCGCATCTGGGGCTCGGAAAACCCAAGAGTTATTGTTGAGAAGCCTCTCCATCCTCATCGTGTGACTGTTTGGTGCGGCTTATGCTCCGACGGGGTCATTGGACCTTACTTTTTCGAAAATGAGGTTGGATCAACAGTTACGGTGAATGGATTGCGCCATCGAGAGATTATTAACAATTTTTTATGGTCGCAGTTGGATGGTATTGATCGGGACAACGTTTACTTTCAACAAGACGGCGCTATGTGCAACACAAGCAACGAAACCATTGCTCTTTTACGGGAAAAGTTTCCGGACCGTGTTCACAATTGGACCGGTGATCACAATTGGCAACCGAGATCTTGTGATTTAACACCTTGCGACTTCTTTCTTTGGGGCTACGTGAAAGATAAGGTCTACGATAACAGCCCAGCGTCGATTCAAGACCTCAAAGATAGAATTCGTGAGGGTATCGAGGACATAGGTCAGCCATTTTGCGATTTGGTTATGGAAAATTTCATGAAAAGGATATGGTCCTGTAAGCGTGGTCGTGGTGGCCATTTGGCTGATGTTGTTTTTATTATTAACGGCATGCCTTCCCCTTTATTATGAAATAAACATCCGATCATTTATCTCAAAAAATGGAATTTTTCTTTGAATACCAAAATAACACCTCTTGTTGGAAAACCCTGTATAAGACAATTTATAAAAAGTCGTTACACTTGGACCGGATGATATGCAAAATGAATTAATTGTCGTTTTTAGCTTTTCATTTCCTCATCCTGTTGCCTCGTTTACAGCACAACAAAGTTCCAAAGGATACAATTTTTCAATAATTATTATTAATAGTTATTCATAGGATGCGAATAACTGTATTAGTGAAAAAATAAAGAGGAAAAAATCTATAAAAATACTTTAAATATCGCGCTTTTGTCTGTATTAGTTAAGCATCAGCAAGCATTTCAAGTTTACCCCTAAATAAAGAAGCCAATAACCCAAGTCACACAAAAAACTAAGGTGATGTTAGGCGAAACGACTGAACTGGGTGCTGGTTACGTCTGTCGCTAAAATCTGAAAAAATATGTCATCGAGACATCGGCCAAGAATTTGGTGACCAATGATAGATGGCAACATATTTCTAAGAACCTTCAAGTTTAATTTTTCAAAATTCTAACTTTAACAATCCAGCAAAAAAAGTGAAGTCATCTCAATCGAAGGCCCTTTTAATCACTTCCTAATACCGATCAAGTAAATGATGATTGGATTTGTTTAATGATTATCTGCAAAATATTTCGTGACCGTCTGTGAGCTAAACGCCCCTGAAAATACCTCTAAACATCATGATTTTGTCTCGTGTAATTTTTTATGTTGCATTTTATTCAATTTTTTCTGAATTAGTAGACCATTGGAAGTACTTTAAATATAAATTTGTATTCTTGTCTTAGAATAACTCATTGGTCGTATTATTGGACTTTTATATTGTTTTTTGTGGTTTTTCAAAGTGACAGCTAAAAACTTATATTTCTTGGAAACATTTCGAATGACAAATATCGGACGAAAAATAACGTCACTCTATTTTAGTGAAATAATGTAATATAGGAGATGGTTTTTTCAGAGCCAAAATTTTCAAATCCGATGGCATCATTCGAAAGGAATTAACTGCAGCTATTTATTTTTTATATAAAATACTACCACCAAATACAAAGTTTTCAGTTTTCTATGAAACAGCACAACAAATACTGTAAACGTTCAATAATTCGGCTACTCTACGACAACAATCATTATTTATATTTAAAGTGCTTTCAAGGTTTCATTAATTCAGAAAAAAATGGACAAAAATGCACATAAAAATTACACGGGGAAAACATGATTTTGATGGGTGTTTTCAGGAGCGTTTTACTCACACACAGACGATATAGGAAAGGAATATTTTTCCAATCATCATTAAACAGTTAAATTTTTATTTTCATGGGGTGACTGGAAATTATTTTTCCATTTGTATGGACCTCGACCCGGCCTAATCTGCATGAGTCCGTCCCTACTACAAGGCCGAGGAACCACTGATAATCACAATTGCGGGGCACAACATCCCTCATCTAATAATGCGAATTGCGAATTGCTTTCCTGGTAAATTCTTGTCTATGATTCTGCTGGATTTTTAATTTTTTATAAATTTCTGGAACGATAAGAGCAAATCTCAAAAAAGAAAAAAAAAACAAAAAATGAAACCATCGCTGATAAAAAAATTTATTCGAAAAAGAATATAATCTTTCAAGAATTATCAAATATTCTTTATACAAGACTCGGCTTGTTTAAAGTTTATTGAACCCCTTCTTGATGTGACAATTGCAACTATTCCACTTGGTCAAGTGCAACTCACTGCAAGAACTTTAGGCGAGATTGTCAGCCAGCTAAGAGATTTATGGAAACACATCTCCCACAGAAAAAGCTTTAAATGCCCTGTAATTATTTTTCTCGCAAATCGTTATCGTTTGTTTGTTTGTCAGTGTAATTATTTTACGTTATCGCTCTGTTGGGAATGCATTAAAGCCGCTGTTGTTGCACTGCCACCATCAAACTTTAGTCAGTTTTACAAAAATGTTCGTAACACGCTCACGTCCATCGGAAAATATTCGCGAACGACAGAGACAACGCAAATTTCTTGATGTAATGGCCACCGAAGCAAATATTCCATTGGCCTGTGACGGGGGGACACAGCGTTGGTGTACTCTACCCCTGGAAGATGAGACGTATCTGAAAGAAATCTCCGAATTTCAGGTCAGAGATGATGATGTCTATGTGGTGACATTCCCCAAGAGCGGTACAACTTGGTTGCAGGAGGCCTCTTGGTTGTTGATGAATAACCTGAATTTTGAAATGGCCAAGAGTGTGGAATTACGCCGAAGGAGTGTTTTTATGGAGTGAGTCGTGTGAAGTGATCGATTATGAATTATGAGTAATAATTTTCTCTTTAGATTCACAGGCTTTTATACAAACATGCAGGTCAATACGATGGAGCTGGCCAGGAATGCTGCCTCACCTAGAGTTCTAAAATCACATTTGCCAGCACATCTTTTGCCCCAACAAATATGGGAGAAACGATCAAAGGTAATTGTCCCTTTAAACAATAATTATATTCTCTATTTCCTCGATTTATATCTCCAGATCGTGTACTGTGCCCGTAATCCCAAGGACATCGCTGTCTCCTACTTTCACTTTTTTATAGGCCTGGGCAACTATCAGGGCAGCATCGACGAATTTGTGGAGGATTTAATCAACGATGACATTATGTACACCCCCTATTGGCAGCATCTCCTGGATTTTTGGCAAATGCGCCAGGAGCCCAACATATTCTTCGTCACATATGAGGACTTGAAACGGGACTTGAAAAAAGTTTTACTAGAACTCAATAGTTTTTTGGAAAGACCCGCTTTGGAGGACGAAGATTTGCATAAACTTGAAGAGCATTTATCATTCACGAATATGAAGGGTAAGCAGGGAGACTATTAAACAATTCTAAGGGACTTTAATGGGTTTCCATATAATAATTACAGCCAATTCCTGTGCAAATCACACCTTAAGTATAATTGCGGGACATCCTAGTGCCAATGTTAGACCAGATTTTCAGTAAGTTTCGGTGTTTTTTTTTTCGATTTGTTTATTTTAATTGTAAATACTTTCCAGATTTATGCGCCGTGGCATTGTGGGCGCGTACAAAAATGAATTATCCCTGGAAACTCAGGATAAATTGGATAAATGGTCGGAATCCAATCTGGCGAAATATAATCTGAAAATTGAAGATATATTTGGAGAATTACGAACTGAAACTGAATAAGATTGATTATTAATCATGATTATTTGTAATTAAATATTAAACAAAAATGACATAAAAAAATATTGAGAATTTCTTGTGGATAGTTTATATTTTTCAAAATTAAAAAAAAATCCAGCAAATAAAAAGTGAAATCATTCCAATTCAAGACTACTTTAATCTCCAATGTTTATATTTTAATTTATATTTTTCAAAATTAAAATTAAAAAAAAAAAATCCAGCAAATAAAAAGTGAAGTCATTCCAATTCGAGAATATTTCAATCTCCATCTATAAGAATGCCCATCATTACCCAGCAAAAGTAGAGCAAGATAGAAAATGATGTTCATCTTGTGATTCGGAAGTAGTAAAAATTGGAATCTTCGCCAATGAATTTAACATGGAGTGGTCATAGGAGGGAAGACTTTTATTTTGAAAGACTTGAACGTTATTTAAAAGTGTTGCAAAGGAACCATCTTTTCACTAGCTTTCATTTGTTTCAAAAAAATTCGGCGCTACCGGGGGTAGAACAGCGGACCTTCTGGTTGCTACTACGGCACTCTAACCATCTCAGATATCCTCTGTTGTGAGAGCTGAATAACGAAGGCAATTTATTTTGTTCGTTAGAACTGACAATAGCAAACTTAACAAAATATTTTTTTAGTTTGAAAATAAATATTAAATTAAATAACTATTAAATAAATTTGCACTACTTAATTTTACTGATATTATGTAGTATTAATAATTAATAAAAAATGAAATATATGAAGTACATTAATAAAGCATTAAATTTGTATTTTTAAGCAAACATTTTTAAATTGTTAAAATTATAAAAAATAAACATAGTTTATTTATAAAAGTAACAACAAAAAAAGTTTTTTTTCCGAGCCACCATTCGAACCCGAGGCGTTTTCTATCGGAATTTTTTTGCGAACATAAATATATGGTGGGTCATTTAATATTTTAAATTTGAACTACCGACTAACTAACTTTGACTTTGAAACGTAGAATATCATTAATTTCTATTTTCTGGTTTATGTTTGACATTTGCAAAATGCACGAACAAAATTGAGAAATATTAAAAACTTATTTCCAAAATAGTGAGTCTTTAAAGCAAACTGTAAGAAATTTACGTGGGAAATTTTCGAGAAGAGATTGGCCTTCATGAAGCTCATTTTCATCTCGGTGACTATGTCAATAAGCAAAATTGCCGCATATTGGGTTCAGAGAACCCACACGTGAGAAGCAAAGGCATCCACAACGAGTCAGTGTTTGGTCTGAATTTTTCTTCATTTTGCTTTTCAGGTAGCGGTATGTATATCTAGAATCAAGATTCTAGAAAAATTAAAGTTGATAAGGTAGGAGACAGATGACATGTGTATATTGGACTGGATCGAGGTTCATATAAATACAAAAAATTATATCCCCTCATCCCCTTAGAAATAAAGTTTGGATTTTTTACGATGGGTTGCAAAATATTTCGGTTCTATGTCAAGACGTATGTGAGCTAAACCTACATAAAAATCACGTTTTCTCCATTGTGTTGCATTTTAGTACAACTTTTTTCTAAATTAATAGAGTATAGAAAGTACTTCAAATATAAGTTTGTACTCTTGTCTTAGAAAAACTTATTGGTTGAATTATAGGATTTTTTTGTAACAAGAGTTTGAAAATGTTGGTTCTAAAAAAATAATATTTTGTATTAAAATATTTTTACCAAAAATGGAGCCAGAGATGTAATTTTTCTTCCGATATTCATCATTTAAGTATCAATCAAAAGGTAATCATGCATTATGTTTACTTTTCATAGCACTTTTTACAAAATATTCCCAAGTGATAACTAACACTTTGGAAAACCGACAAAAAAAATACTATAAACGTCGAACAACACTCTGGATGGATTCTGATAGAGGGGATAAAACAAGTTTTATCGGCGTTTTGAAAGTTTACTTATGGTGGTCATTTTAGAAGGGGGTGAATATTTCCCCACTTTTTTGGTAAAACATTGTAACCCTCTACCTCCTTAATGTAGGGGTCTCTTTGGTCGCTTTTGTGAAAAAGGGTAAAAACACCCCTAAAACAGGGGTTTAACGGGTCAAAATGTTCTACAAAAGTAATTGCCGTACAATTCTACTATATGTCTATGAATACACCAAAACTCAAAAATCAACTTAAATGACAGAAATAAGTCAAAACTTAAAATTCATTTTAACGTTCGGTTAACGTACTTTTTCCGAATTGTTGCTAAACTGTCCCACAAAACTGAATTTTAGGGGAGTGGTGTGAATGGAAAAAACACTATTCTTCATTTACCTCTTCTATAGGAAGCTTGTAATTTTCGAAAAAGTTTCTTTTTATTCCACACGACCAATGAATTATTGTAAGACAAGAATAAAAATATATGTAAAGAGTGATTTTTTTGAGGTTAGGATTTTCATGCATTAGTATTTGACAGATCACGTGGGATTTCAGACATGGTGTCAAAGAGAAAGATGCTCAGTATGCTTTGACATTTCATCATGAATAGACTTACTAACGAGCAACGCTTGCAAATCATTGAATTTTATTACCAAATTTTTATTTTATTACAAATTACAAATTTTTTTTTTTATTACAAATTTTGTTCAGCGATGAGGCTCATTTCTGGTTGAATGGCTACGTAAATAAACAAAATTGCCGCATTTGGAGTGAAGAGCAACCAGAAGCCGTTCAAGAACTGCCCATGCATCCCGAAAAATGCACTGTTTGGTGTGGTTTGTACGCTGGTGGAATCATTGGACCGTATTTTTTCAAAGATGCTGTTGGACGCAACGTTACGGTGAATGGCGATCGCTATCGTTCGATGCTAACAAACTTTTTGTTGCCAAGAAGATGGAAGAACTGAACTTGGTTGACATGTGGTTTCAACAAGATGGCGCTACATGCCACACAGCTCGCGATTCTATGGCCATTTTGAGGGAAAACTTCGGAGAACAATTCATCTCAAGAAATGGACCGGTAAGTTGGCCACCAAGATCATGCGATTTGACGCCTTTAGACTATTTTTTGTGGGGCTACGTCAAGTCTAAAGTCTACAGAAATAAGCCAGCAACTATTCCAGCTTTGGAAGACAACATTTCCGAAGAAATTCGGGCTATTCCGGCCGAAATGCTCGAAAAAGTTGCCCAAAATTGGACTTTCCGAATGGACCACCTAAGACGCAGCCGCGGTCAACATTTAAATGAAATTATCTTCAAAAAGTAAATGTCATGGACCAATCTAACGTTTCAAATAAAGAACCGATGAGATTTTGCAAATTTTATGGGTTTTTTTTAAAAAAAAAAGTTATCAAGCTCTTAAAAAATCACCCTTTATTTATATATTGCAAGGGTCTATAAAAAATATGATTTTTAGGTGTGTTTTCAGCCGTTTAGCTCACACGGCTTGGTCTAGGATCGATTTTTTTCAAATCATCATAAAACAATCCAAACTTTATTTCC
Organism: Polietes domitor; assembly: GCA_947397865.1. Lineage (NCBI taxonomy): Eukaryota > Metazoa > Arthropoda > Insecta > Diptera > Muscidae > Polietes > Polietes domitor. The sequence goes on along the minus strand of OX377621.1, from coordinate 171,635,137 downwards.
GTGGGATAAGTATAAATTAATTTTTTGTAAGTATGGACTGCGATCCAACCTAGTGTACATAACACTTCCGGTGTTTGCTAAAGCAATTACTTTAACTACATCAATTGTCATTGTGACTATGTCATTGCAAATATGTTGTTCAAGAATCTAATTTGTATATTAATGTGCTTTTGATTCGCGGTTTAACATAGGGTGGGTATATACAACAACGATTAGGGACAGTATTCAAAAATTAGGGACAAAATATTTTTTTAAAAAAAAAAATATTTTTACTGGCACAAAAAAAATCGTGAAAAATAGAAAAAAAGAAAAAAAACTAATTTGTATATTAATGTGCTTTTGATTCGCGGTTTAACATAGGGTGGGTATATAAAACAATGATTAGAGGCAGTATTCAAAAATTAGAGACAAAATATTTTTTTCCGAAAAAAAACTACTTTTACTGGCACAAAAAAATCGCGAAAAATAGAAAAAACGAAAAAACCAATTTGTTTTATATATTATTATCTAACACAACAATGTTTATATGTAAAAAATCTATGGATAAATGTAGAAGTTATGCTACTCGTTGTAGGTTATTTATTTTTTTTTAAATCATGATTTTTTAAATTTTTATTTAAATAGAATATATTGTTTTATATATATTGCTGGCATCTTAACGAAGAAAACAAGGCATTTTTGAAGAAAATCTAAGAATAAATGTATGTATTCATATTAATATATAATTTGTTCTGCAAGGTGTGAGTAAATTGAAAACTTTCCATTTTGTTTTTAATGCGTGCCCATAGGCAATATCCGTACCTTGATCCTCCCTAGTATACGCACCAACTAGGTATATAGTGCGGGCGACACCAGTAGTGGTAAACGCAAAAAATTGCGTTCAGTTTGTTTGAATTGACTGATTTTTCGCGATTTTTATAACCTACTACTTTGTGGTGTTTATCTTATGCCTCAACAGTACCTTGTGTAATTTCAATTGACTCGGATTTATTCTATTGCATTTTCAATAATCATTTTTACCACAGATTTGTTTCTATTTACTCGGGTTCGAGATTATTTTAAAATAAAAGTGAAGTCTAATGTATTTGTTTCGGTTGCAAGATCCGAATTGGAGAATTATAAGTCTAATATTTTTCACTAATCTTGGCTACATAAATGTCAAACTCTACTAGCCAAAAATTCTCGGAAAACAATAAACCTGTATTTGTCATATATGATATTTAAACCAAAAGTCGAAGAGAAATTTTGAATTTAAAAAAATACATAAAATTGGATGTTTTCATGTTGATAGTCCTTAAATGTAATTCCTTCGAAGGTATAATATCATAACTTGTCGTGCTCTAATAAACGCTGAATTTTATAGGCCACTTGTCAACATCGACGAATTTGTGGAGGATTTAATCAACAATGACCTTATATACACCCCTTATTGGCAACATCTTTGTGCCCGTAATCCCAAGGATATCCAAGGACTTTTTTATAGGTCTGGGCAACTATCAGGGCAGCATCGACGAATTCGTGGAGGATTTAATCAACAATGACATCATGTACACCCCCTATTGGCAGCATGTCCTGGATTTCTGGCAAATGCGCCAGCAGGATAATATTTTCTTTACCACCTACGAGAACATGAAGAGGGACTTGAGAAAAGTTCTTGTAGAAGTTTTTACCTCAATTCTTTACCGTGAGTCAATGCTTGCTCACTGGCATTTGCAGTAACTGGTAGAGCAAAATCTGCTAGAACTTAATAATAATCAACTAAATAAATAGGAACCACATAGGGAATAAGTTTTATTGGCTATACCTATTATTTGGCAACATTTGTTAAAGTTTGCCTGGTGACTGTTTTCTGGAGTTAGGATACTTTCGAGAGACAAAAAACAAACGTTTTTAATTAATAAACGATTTCTGCATAAATTTCCCATGGCGCATTCTCTCGGCCATTACAAGAAACAAACTTTGACTTTACATAAATTGTAATTTAAACGACAGAAAAAATATTGTATGGTATATGTTGGCAGCACCTTTTTGCTGTGTATGAAAAATATACCTAATTTTGGATAGGGAAGTGAGGAACATCAGATCATAGTTAAATCTCAACGAAGACAAGAGGAATTTGTTTATTTTGGCAGTAGCAAGTGAAAAGTGTAATTGTATAAAAAAGGCATAAATATTTAAAATATTTATTTGATAATGAATTATTAGTTTTAGTAGTTTTTAATGTACGATTAAAAAGAAAAAAATATTATTAAAAACATAAATAATAAATAAATATTATTGAAGTGAGCTAACTGCAAGTGCACAACATCTGGTTCAAGGCTTAAAACTTTATATTTTTTAATTTATTCAAATTACCACGACTTATTTTCAATTATTAGATCAAAGTTTTAGCTTTGATATGTGGGTTTGAATATCAATATCAAAATAACTTTGGTATTGGCGTAGACTGTGGTGCAGGGTGTAATGAAGATATTAAGAGTGTAAATATTATTTAAAAAACAAGTAAGTAAGCTTCAGTCGTCTAAACCGACTTATATATACCCTCACTGTCAGAGAACATAAATATATACGGAAAGTATAAGGAATTAAATTTTACTGTGGAAAGGATAATTTGTGTGGAAGGTACTAGGAGGTTCCCGGTTACCACATTTATAAAACATTGTAAAAACATGATCAAATATAAAGTGAAGTGAATCTCATGCACCAGTATAGAAGTTATGAATGATTTAATATTACCTAGGACAGAGACAATAGTGTGGGAGGTACAAGAAGGGGCGTAAATATTTGTTAGGTTTAAAGGGATCATAAAAACATTTTTAAATATCAAATTGCAAATGATTTTCACTACCCGTATGTATGTTATGTTGGGTTTTTGTAACCAAAGATTATGTCACTTTGTGTGGGAGGTACCAGAAGGGGTGTGGCAATATTGCCCCTATTCCACACGAGTGTAACCACTATAAAATCATTGCTAAACATCAAATTTCGCAGTATTCCGATCACCGGTATAGAAGTTATAACAGCTTTAATTTTACGTAGTTTTTGCGTGATTTGTGTGGGAGGTATTGAAAGGGGCGTGGCAAAACCCGCCATTTTTAGTACACTTAAAGTGATTATAAAAACAAAATATATACAAAATATAAATACAAAATTTACAAATCTATGTATACCCCTAGAATTATGATCTTATCAAGAATCAGCGACAGTTTATGTCGCTTGCTCGTGTCCGACAGAGTGATAAGTAGTAATTCTATTCGCGTTTAAGATTGTATGATTTTGTTTTTTTTTTCTTTCAACAGTTTAACAAAAATGTTTGTAACGCGACCACGTTCATCGGAAAATATCACCAAGCGTCAGCCGCAGCGTTCACTAGTTGATGTTGCGGCCAGTCGTCAACATATTCCGCTGGCCAGCGAAAATTGCCCCATACATTGGACTACTCTACAACTGGATGACAAGACGTTGCTAAGAGAAATTTATGATTTTGAGGTCAAAGATGATGACGTCTATGTGGTGACATTCCCCAAGAGCGGCACCACATGGATACAGGAGGCCACTTGGTTGTTGACGCATAACTTGCATTTCGAAATGGCCAATAGCGTGGCATTAATGGGACGCAGTGTATTTATGGAGTGAGTTAGTGGAGTGCACTTGTATCTTCGACTATTTTTCTGATTCATAAATTCTTCAGATTAACAGCCATGTATACGAGTATGCCGTACAATACGCTGGAGCTGGCAAGGAATGCTGCTACGCCTAGGGTGCTAAAATCACATTTTCCAGCACATCTATTGCCCAATCAATTGTGGGAAAAACGCTCAAAGGTAATACATTAAAAACACGATAATCGTTGCAAATAATTTATATCTTATTAAATACAATAACTTCCCTCAATACCTATTCTAATCAATCAATTCATTCTTCAGATCGTTTATTGTGCTCGCAATCCCAAGGATACTGCTGTATCCTTTTTTCACTTTCATCGTGGCCTAGGCACCTGGCACGGCAACATCGATGACTTCGTGGAGGATTTAATCAACAATGACCTCATGTACACTCCCTATTGGCAGCATCTCGTGGATTTCTGGCAAATGCGCCAGGAGAACAACATTTTCTTCACCACCTACGAAAACATGAAGAGGGACTTGAGAAAAGTTCTAGTCGAACTGAATCGTTTTCTGGAAAAGCCCGAATTAAAAGAAGAAGATTTGAATAAGCTTGAAGAGCATTTATCATTTAAGAATATGAAGGGTAAAGAGAAAGACTAAATATTCCAAATTAAAAACGCTAAAGAACTTTTGATTTCAGCCAATCGCCATACAAATCCTACATTCAACATAAATGCCAATAATTACTTGGCTAATGTCAGACCGGATTTTGAGTATGTTATAGGTATAAGTATGATGTGTTTTTTTTTTGTTAATTTACGTTACTTTGCAGGTTTATGCGCCGTGGCATTGTGGGCTCTTTCAAAGATGAACTATCTCCGGACACTCAAGATAAATTGGATAAATGGACGGAATTCAATCTGGAAAAATACAATCTAAAGCTGGAGGATATATTTGGAGAAATGTGAATATTTGCTGAGGAAAAATTAATACCAGCAAAGGAACTGACAACTTTTTTGGAAGGAGTGAAAAAAAAATAAAAGAGAATCAAAATACTAAAATTATATTAGTCATTTTTATGACAATGCACAGTGGTAAATTACGGGCAAACCCCTATAACTTTGTTATTTACTATGATAAAATTCTGAAATTTGGCATTTTGATATGTGACATTATTTCTGATTTTTTAAACAAAAATGGGCGGACCTTTTTTAATAATGAGGAAATTTACGTTTGTAATAATGTGGGTCACTTAAAATCGCTTTAATGAAAGTATTGAAAAAAATGCAACATAAGATCAATAGTACTTACTTATGATCCCATGGACTACTAAATGGTGTACAGTCACAACCTCTTCTCCCTTCTGCTCTTCTGGTTTTACTTCAATCAATGTGGGATATTTTTATTTTTAAAAGATTATTTTTTGGAACACCTACAAGTAAATACTATAAAACCTATATTAAACAAATATATATTTTTAAAATGTGAAACGGTGTTATTACAATATTTATCCATCTTTTGACATCAACATTTATTTAAAAAATATTTTTTTACTTTTGACCGTTGTTATCTCCGTGTAATGCTGATATCGATTATAGACTTATATAAATTGGAAAACTTCTAAGTATTATTTTCATTATAATTTGAGACGGTCAATTCTCAAAGTGGATTTTATATTTTTGAAATATATATTTTGCAATAACTGCAATATATATTTTGCAATACTAACTGTGTCTTTTTTCGTAACGTATATTTACACAAAATGCTAACGTACATTAGGATGTGTCACGAAAATAAATTGCTGCGGTCAGCCCCCAGAAATGAAGATTGTAATGTTTAATGATGATGAAAATATCGAATCCCTGGGTCAAGCTTTCTGTGAGCTAAACACTCCTGAAATCGCCCCTTCAAATCATGTTTTCCCATGTACATTTTTTATGTTTCAATTTTATCTAATTTTTTTTTGAATTAGCAAAACCTTGAACTTGCACTTAAAATATACATTTGTATTCTTGTCTTAGAATAACTCACTGGTTGTATTGTTGGAGGTTTTCGTTTTTCATAACGACAGGTAAAAACTCATATTTCTTGGAAACATTTTGTAAAAAGCGATAGGAATATTAATTAGAAGGAATCAATACCTTTCGAATGATTACACAGTGCAACACGAAAAAAAAATAACCATATACGGACACTAGGGCGTACCTCAAAAAAAAAGTTCGCCGTACACCTTCGAATATGAAGTATTATTGAAAGGTAGTTTCAAAAAAAAAATTTTTATTTTTTTATGCCGAACGTAGGGGTCGCGCTTTTACATTTTTCTATATAACTTGTATTTATAAACGGATTTTAAAGTGTGATACATCGATGTTTTTGTCTCGACGAGGCCGATTTTTTTGTCTTTGAAGTCATTGAGCTCAAGCACCCCCTTCTGGTACTTACCCATCATTTCTCAGTTGCTACTACCCTAATGTACCACTCTAATAATCGAAAATTAAAGCTCGCATAAAATCATGAATCATGTTTGAGCTCAATGACTTCAAAGACAAAAAAATCGGACAAAAACATCGATGTATCACACTTTAAAATCCGTTTATAAATGCAGAAGTTATATAGAAAAATGTAAAAGCGCGACCCCTACGTTCGGCATAAAAAAATAAAAAAAATTTTTTTGAAACTACCTTTCAATAATACTTCATATTCGAAGGTGTACGGCGAACTTTTTTTTTTTTACTTGTAACCTGGTACGCTCTAACGGACACCGCTACATGATAAAAGACCAAAAAAAAGACCCGTGTTTTTTTCCCCAAAGTCATGCACTTTTTTTATGGGCCCCCAGAGATTTGAGGCCTCGGTGTAATTTTTGGAAAAAAGTGATCATATTCTCAGGCTCATATCTTGCAAACCGTTCGGAGTTTCTGTTCAGGTCCATAGGTAGCAAACTGTTGAAAATTCAGGGAAACAATCAACTACAAAAATGTACCTAAGATCTCAATAAACAACTTTCTAGAACATATGAACTTCCTAGGAATTATTCTTAACACCGTTTAGGTAGCGCTTAGGTAGCCGCAAAATTGAAAAATTTCCCAAAAATTTCACTGTGCAACATTTTTGAAGTCATTTCAAAATAACCATATACGGACACCGCTACATGATAAAAGGCCAAAAAAAAAAGACCCGTGTTTTTTTTCCCCCAAAGTCATGCACTTTTTTTTTATGGGCCCCCAGAGATTTGAGGCCTCGGTGTAATTTTTGGAAAAAAGTGATCATATTCTCAGGCTCATATCTTGCAAACCGTTCGGAATTTTGATTTACTCTCTGAGGCAAAGTTCTAGCTCTTGTCATAAAGAACAAAAATTGTAGTTGATTGTTTCCCTGAATTTTCAGCGGTTTGCTACCTATGGACCTGAACAGGGGAAAAAAGGTTAAAAAAAATCGAATTTTTTTAAGTTTTTTGCGATTTTGACCTTGAAGATGAAGTTTTTTTGATTTTATATGTTCACAATTTTTGTTCTTTATGACAAGAGCTAGAACTTTGCCTCAGAGAGTAAATCAAAATTCCGAACGGTTTGCAAGATATGAGCCTGAGAATATGATCACTTTTTTCCAAAAATTACACCGAGGCCTCAAATCTCTGGGGGCCCATAAAAAAAGTGCATGACTTTGGGGGAAAAAAACACGGGTCTTTTTTTTTTGGTCTTTTATCATGTAGCGGTGTCCGTATATGGTTATTTTGAAATGACTTCAAAAATGTTGCACAGTGTTATCAAATGATGAATATCGGACGAAAATTACGTCACTGACTCCATTTTTGTGAAATAATTTAATACAGAAGATGGGGTTTCAGAGGCAAAATTTCTAAACTCAGAGAATGAGAAGAAAATGATTTTTGATATCTGTAATTTTGCAGTAAATGTATTCTATCTTCCAATGGGGACAATTTCGTACCCTGAAACCCTATAACATTTCCAAATATGTATACATTTCGTTAAAGGCTTTTGAAGAATAAAGTTGTGTTGGTCCAAAGTATAACATTTGTTCAAAAAGGAGATCTTTAAAATATTTATCTCAAAATTTGTGGGAAACAGTTCGACAAACTACAAACTACAAAAAATAAATTATTTTTTTTTCGTCGCATTATGAACGAATACGTAAAAATATGTTTAAAAAACATAAAACCAAAAAAAAAATAAAAATTATAATTTTCTTTAAAATCGAAAAATGTATACAACTTTGGTCCGATTTCTAAAATATATGCGATTTATTTAGTTTATTCATATCTTGCTTTTTAAGAGACAAAATTTAAATGATTGTTAATACTAAACAAATACATTTTTTGTGAAATAATAATAATAATAATCGGATGTGACAGACTTTGGCGAAAGTGGAGTGTTGGTATTCTTGGATTCTTGGATTCTTGTTTCTATTTTTATTTTTTTGGAAATTCGAACCCGAATACAAATTAATTTTCAGTCATGTGTATACAAAATGATAAAGAATGAATAATTAAAAACAAATAAATAATATTTGTTCACCTTTTTTCTGACATTGTTTGTAGAATGAAATAAGCCCTATTTAAATCAAATATAGTCAATAATATGGCAGTTTGATACAAATGTTCAAAACACGCTCACGTACATCGGAAAATATAGCCAAGCGTCAACCGCTGAGTAGATTTCTTGAAATTGCCACAACCGGTGAAAATATTCCATTGGCCAACGAAAAAAGGTCCACAAGTTGGTGCTCTCTGCCGCTGGCGAATGACAAATATTTTCGGCAAATCTATGACTTTGAGGTGGACAATGACGATGTCTATGTGGTGTCGTTTCCAAAGTGCGGCACAACCTGGATACAGGAGGCCACCTGGTTGTTGGTGAATAATTTAGATTTCGACAAGGCCAATACAGTGGATTTGTCGCAGAGAAGTGTATTCATGGAGTAGGTGGACAAAGTGTAAACTTGATTGCTTGCTGATATCGATTATTTTCAGATTTAAAGCGTTGTACCCGAATATGCCGCGCAATACGGTGGAGTTGGCTAGGAATGCTGTTGCGCCCAGAGTTCTAAAATCACACTTTCCAGCACATCTATTGCCCCGGCAAATATGGGAAAAACGATCGAAGGTAATACTGGCAAAGTTGGTTCGGCTTGAATATATCACATGGTCACACCCATTGTTCGAAAGAGTCCAAAGCTTTTTGAAAAAAACTAATTTTAATTTTCGTCTTTCTTCAGATCGTGTACTGTGCTCGTAATCCCAAGGATGCAGCTGTATCCTTTTTTCACTTTCATCTTGGCCTGGGCACCTGGCAGGGCAGCATCGATGACTTCGTGGAGGATTTAATCAACAATGACCTCATGTACACCCCCTATTGGCAGCATCTCATGGATTTCTGGCAAATGCGCCAGGAGAACAACATTTTCTTTACCACCTACGAGGACATGAAGAGGGACTTGAGAAAAGTTCTAATCGAACTTAATTGTTTTCTGGGAAAACCCAAATTAAGCGAAGAAGATTTGAATAAACTTGAAGAGCATTTATCATTCGGGAATATGAAGGGTAAGAAGGAAGACATAAAAAAGAACAGGATTTAGTGTTAATGGATCTTTGATAATTCTAGCCAATCCTCACACTAATCCAACAGCCAATCTAATTGCGGGCTATGGCAGTTCTTCTGTCAAATCTAATATGAAGTAAGTTGTTGTGGGAGTGGTCTAAACAAATGGAAAAATATTTTCCAGTCACTCCACGAAAAAAAGTTTGGATAGTTTAATGATGATTTGCAAGCCGTCTGTGAGCTAAACGCTCCTGAAAATATCCCTAAAAATCATGTTTTTCCCGTGTATCTTTCTGTGTTGCATTTTTATCCATTTTTTCTGAAAAATAGACCCTTGAAAGCACTTTAAATATAAATTTTAATTTTATTCTTAGAGTAACTTATTGGTCGAATTATTGGACTTTTATTGTAACTTTTGGTGTTTTTTCAAAGTGACAACTGAAAACTTTGTCGTATTTGGTTGTAGTATTTTTCAAAAAATAAAGAGTTGCAGTCAATACCTTTCGAGTGATGTCGAAATGAGGAAAATCGGAAATGACGTCGCACCGCTCATTTTTGTGAAAAGAGTTTGAAAATTTTGGCTTTGAAGAACCATCTCCTGTATTAAATTATTTTACGAAAATTGAGCCATTGACGTCCGATATTCATAATTCAGGCATCATTCGAAAGGTATTGATTTCTTCTATTTATTTTTCATAACTTCTTTTGCGAAAAGTTCCCAAGAAATATGAGTTTTTAGCTGTCACTTTGAAAACCCACAAAAAGTCATTCTAAACGTCCAAAAATACGACCAATGAGTTGCTTTAAGTAAAGAATAAAAATTTATATTTAAAGTGCTTCCAAGAGTTAATTAATTCAGAAAAAATTGGACAAAAATGGAACATAAAAACTTACACAGGAAAAACATGATTTTTAGAGATGTTTTCAGGGGCGAAATAATTTGCAAATGATCATTGAACAATCAAATCTTTGGTCGTAGCAATTTAGTCTCGTGACCCATTCCAAACATGAAATTGATCAACTTAACTTTGCAGTTTTATGCGCCGTGGCATTGTGGGTTCCTTCAAAGATGAACTATCTCAGGAAACTCAAGATAAATTGGATAAATGGACAGATGCAAACCTGGCGAAATATAATCTAAGACTTCATGATATATTTGGAGAATTTTGAATAAATTACAAGATCTAAAGGACCATATTCATAATAATTTGTCACAGGTTTTTAAGAAGAATTTTCAACGTTAAATACTACTTTAAACGTTTTATAATTTTTTATGAAAATATTTTATTTCATTTTTATCAATTTAATTTTGTCAGGTGAAGAGATCACAACGGCGAATAAAGCTGTATTTCCCGATTTTTTTAAATAATAAGAAATTGTAATCAAGCCGTGGATCAAAAATAAATATTTCAAATCTTAAAACATATATTTTTTAAATTATTTGATGTTTCCTTAATATTTATATTTACTTAATTTTTAAAAGGAAAAAATATACACTCGATTTCAATAAATTTTGGCCGTCAAGTCAAAAATTTTAAACAGCTCTTTAACTTTCAATCATATAGAGAATACCAAAATATTTTGTTGGGTATATGATTGCTGACTACACTGAAAGAATTTTCCTTCAAAATACTTATGATGCGATTTCATAAAAGGTTTTTCATTAATTTAGTGATTTTTTTGCGTAATATGTATGAAAAATTCATAAATAAAATGAAATATTTCATTATATTTGTTATAAACATTTCATGTGTCATAAAAAAAAATTATTAAACTAGAGAAACTTAGTTTCATAAGATCAAATAAGAACTTCATTGTATTAAATAAGAATTTCTTAAAGATTACGAAATAAATAATATATTTATGTTATGACATGTCTTCATAAATATAATGAAGGATTTTGTTGTTTTTATGAGACGTTTCACAACATACAAATAGATTTTTAGTGTGTCGACTTTATTCGATTGAATGTTAGCAATTCTCATTTCTCCTATGTTTACTCAGACATAAGTATATACACTAATTTAGGTCAAAGACAAAATTCTCGCAATGATGACGTGTATGGACTGGTTTGTCAACAAGCCAGACCTTTTTGTTTATATTGGAAACTTCAGTATAAATTATTAATATTTATGAAAATTTTTTATAAAACTAAAGAAGCTACTTTATAAAATCTATGAAAATGTTCATAAATTATATTATGAAAAATAATGAACTTGTATGACAAAAGTTCATTGCATGACGAACTGCATTACATAGCTTCGAAGAAATGTTTCTGAAATTCTACGATACATTTCTTTGGTTTGTGCTTTGTGAAACATGTTTCATACATTTGAGCAAGTGCTTCTTTGGTGACTTTTTAATGAAAATTTTCACTGATCATAAATATTATGAAGATAATTCTTTCAGTGTACATATGGAATATTTGTGATAGAATAGTTTCAGAAATACAGATAGAAAGCAGCCGGATCCGTTGGATAGAAAATTTCATGCATATAAATCATTGTAGCCAAATCTCCCGCAAAAACTAAAATTTTTAAAAAATATGCAATTTGAATTTTTTTGTTTATCGTGCTCTACCAAAATTCCCAAATTTTTTATCGAAAAAGGTCGATCTTAAAGAACATATGGACGAATTTTAAGCCTAGTAATTTCTTTGTTTAAATTGCCGTGTAATTTGTGCTATTTAAGCGTTAAGTGCTTTATTTACAACTTTGGTGTCTTTGGGGAACCCCACTGAAATTTTCCGATCATTTTTTTTCGTAGAACATTTTAATCCTTTTAAAAGAACTTTTTTCGATTTTCTCGAAAAAAGGATCAAATTGACCCATAAAGAGAGTAGCTAGAGGATTAAGATCTTCCTCAAAAATGATCCTCATAAAAATCCACAATATAGTTGTGACAATAAGAATTCTCTCAGACATTAACTCACATAATTTTTTCACTTAATAAAGGGTGGTAAAATTTTAAGGGCCGATGTTGATTTTGAATAAAACACAAATTATTTAGGAAATTATTGTCATTTCTTTTTATTATGATAATATTGGTATTGGTATAATATTGGTATGGTTGAATTATGTATGGAATAAAATATCGGCCAAATGGCCGCCGCGACCTCGGCTGCACACCTACATCCGATGGTCCAAACTTTCGATGACGCTGAGGCATCATTGAGGTTCCATGTCGTTAATGTGCGGAATTATCTTATCCTTTAGCTCTTGAATTGTTCCTGGCTTATCTACGTACACCTTTACTTTCAAATAACCCCAAAGAAAGAAGTCCAACGGTGGCAAATCACATGATCGGCCAATTGACATCGCCACCACGTCATATAACACGGCCATTGAATTTGTCGCGCAAAAGAGTCATTGTTTCGTTAGCTGTGTAGCAAGTGGCAATGTCCTGAAACAGTATGTCCTTGAAACCACATATCGTCCACATATATATCTTCCAATTCGGGCCACAAAAAGTTCGTTATCATCTCACGATAGCGAAGACCATTCACAGTAACTGCCTGACCGACCTCATTTTGGAAAAAATACGGCCCGATGATGCCGCCAGCCCATAAACCGCACCAAACATTCACTCCTTGTGAGTGCATTGGGTTTTCGACAATCACTCTTGGATTATCATTCGCACAAATGCGGCAATTCTGCTTATTGACGAATCCACTGAGGTGAAAATGTGCCTCATCACTGAAGATGAGAAAATCACGAAGTGCACGATATGCATTTGGACTTGAACGCCGATTTTCATAATAAGCCTGAATAACTTTAACGCGTTGGTCGACGCAAATTGAGAAATGTCAAATGAAATGCAGAAAAAACTTGACGTTTAGGTGTGGTTCACATTCAACATCGGCCATTACAATGTAACCACCCTTTATAATGCTGCCTTCGACCAAAAATTAAAACTTTGACCCACTGTAAAATGAAACCCAGACCAGCTGGACTATTAGTTTATTCTGCAAAAATGATTTACTCAACGCGCCTTTTCATAATTATAGGGTCGCTATTCTATTCCATTCAAAAAATCTTCATTTTTGGACAGTGTTATTTGATATTTCTTTTTTATTTCATTTTTAATCGAAAAAAATATACATTCGGTTTTTGTAAAATAATTTTTATTACTAGTTAATAAAGTCAGTAAAACGCACCTGGTACTCACTCTTAAAGTAGTGAGTCTTTAACGCAAACTGTAAGCAATTTACGTGGAATTTTTTCGAGAAGAGAGCTAATTTTCATCTCGATTCATCTCAATTATTCTTCCGGCCTTTATTGAAAATAAATATTTGATTTTTTTAGAATTATTTACTGATTACACTTCCAAATACCAAATTCACCATAACATCGCAATTCCGAAAAGCCTACGGTCGATCACCTAATGTTTTATTTTCGAGTTTCATATTTACAAGTGATAAGAGTTCAATGAGATCTTGTGACGGTTAAACAAGTTCAATCCATCTCAAATATTTCATTTGGAAAAAATAACGATTCTCGTTCATCTTGCAAATATCTGTTTTATTCTAGACCCACATATACGTGGGCTGCTCTAACGCCAGCATCGGTCAGTTCTACGACAATGTTCGAAACACGTCCACGCACCTCGGCCAGTCTCTCCAAACGCCAGAGACAGCGTATATTTCGTGAAGTTACAGCATCGGGCCTAAATATACCCTTGGCCAACGAAAATTGGCTTATACGTTGGTGCACTCTACCGCTGGAAGATGAGATGTACTTCAAAGAGCTGTACGAATTCGAGGTCCGCGATGACGATGTCTTCGTGGTGACATTTCCCAAGTGCGGCACCACATGGATACAGGAGGCCACTTGGTTGTTGACGCATAATTTGGATTTTACCGCGGCGCAAACAACGGACCTGCAACTGAGGAGTGTCTTCATGGAGTATGTGGAATAAGTGGTGGAATTCTCTAATTTCTAATTGATTTTCATTTTAGATTTGAACATTTGTACACTCACCTGCAACTGAATCCGGTGGAAATGTCCAAGATGGCGGTATCGCCCAGAGTATTAAAGTCCCATTTTCCAGCACATTTGCTGCCCAAGCAAATCTGGGGAAGGCGATCAAAGGTATGGATATGGATTTACTAACAAACCACAATCTGCCACATTATCATCAGATGGGTCTGGTCATATTTTGTGGCATAACTGACTCTCTGACATATTAATATAAATGTCTTCTGAAAAAGGAGGCTGCCATAATATTAAAATCAGTATAATATGCTTAAGGGGTCGGACCAGACCATGATGTTCACATGAGAAAATTGGTATTTCTCCATTCATGTGGGGTTGTTTTTGGTTAAAAATATATTGAAATTACAATCAAATTTGAAGCAGATCTGACTACGGTTACATTATTTTCAAACTCTCTTTGCAGATCATCTACTGTGCCCGGAATCCCAAGGACACAGCGGTGTCTTTCTTTCACTTTCATCGCGGCCTAGGCACCTGGGAGGGTGACATGGATGAGTTTGTCGAGGATTTAATCAACAACGACATCATGTACTCACCCTATTGGGAGCATCTCATGGATTTCTGGCAGATGCGCAACGAGGACAACGTTTTCTTCACCACCTACGAGGAAATGAAAAGAGATCTGCGAAAAGTTTTGATCGAACTGAACAGGTTTTTGGAAAACCCAGACCTAAACGCAGACGATTTGAATAAACTCGTACAGCATCTGTCATTCGAAAATATGAAAGGTAAGGCTGCAGCTGAGTTCTTTTAAATTTGATGAAAAATATCTTCAATTTTAGCCAACAGCCGTACTAATCCTACTGGCAGCATAAAATTGGGCATTCCTCACGTTAGATCCGATTTTCAGTGAGTATTTTCATAGATAAAAATCTGAACTACTTCAGATTCACATTTTATTGTTCTAATTGCAGATTTATGCGACGTGGCATTGTGGGCTCTTTCAAAGATGAACTGTCTGAGGAGAATGAATGCAAATTGAATGAATGGATTCGCAAAAATCTGGCAAAATATAAAGTGACCTTAAAAGATATTTTTGGAGAATTTTGAAAGAATACAACTAAGTTTCATTAAATCTACAAGAATGTTTTTAGATTTATAAAGTAAAATAAAATAATGAGTTAAAATAATTTAAAACTGGAAATTGAGTTTATTGGAAAGATAATTTTTAGGTATTAGTGTTTGAATATAATTGGAACACAACGACAAGTCTTAGCAAATTTCCGGTGACTATACAGAAAAAATAATCCAGAGGCTTTAAGTCCCTCAATCTCGGTGACTACCCCATTTCTAGAAAGAATGCGTTCACAAAATGCGTTCACCATGTCATCAGGCAACATTCCATTCAATGTGGACACGACATAAACGACAATGAAGCTTGCCGTTGGCGGTAAGTTTCTTGCCGTCGTAATTTTTAAAGGAGTATGATTTTGTGAATGAAGCCTTGGTGCTTCACGTAACTTTCGTGGATTCTTCTCACACCAAATACGTCTATTTTGTTTGTTGACATGTCCATTGAGCCAAAAATGAGCCTTATCACTGAACACTTTCATTGGCCAAAATTCAATAACTTTTGTTCTAGTAGACATTTTTGACTTCTGTAAAAAATCAAAATTAGACCCAAGTATTATTTTTAGATATTATCAATAAAACGGTGTTTACTCCTGAATGAACTGCAGTACTGCCTATATGCAGGTTTCATGCAGTAATTTGATTTGTCTGCTAAATTATTTTGCTTTTTTTGGCATATTTCCGGCAAATGAACTCCGATTGTTATAAATGAGGAAAAAAGGAAATTTACTCATCTTTTTATCTGCGTACCTACTTTTCAGATGTTAAAGTAAATTGCGGACTAAAAAACCTGACTTTTTGCACTAAATGTATCCTATCTTCCAAGGGGATTTCGGGCAGACAAAAGTTACCCAGAAACAAGCAAGAAAGTTTCAGTCGGCTAAACCGACTCAGAGAACATATATACGGAAGTTACAAGGAATACAATATATGTAGGGAAGAATAATTTGTGTGGAGGGTGCGTGTCACATGATCCCCGCTTCCACATTTATAAAACAATTGTAAAAACATGATAAAATATCAAGTCATAGTGGATTGCAGACACCAGAATAAAAGTTCTGAATGATTTAATATTACCTAGGATAAAGACAATTGTGTGGCAGGTACTAGAATGGGCGTGGCTAAAGCGTAAATATTTTTTATGTTTAAATTTGTTTAAATATCAAATTGCAAATGATTTTGATTACCCGTATGGATGTTATATCGGTTTTATTGTAACCAAAGTTTATACCAATATGTGTGGCAGGTACCAGAAGGGGTGTGGCACTTTCGCTCATATTCCATGCGAATGTAACCACTAAAAAAGCATCGTTAAATATCAAATTTCAAAGTATTCCGATCATTAGTATAGAAATTACAACAGCTTTAATTTTACGTAGTTTTGCGTGATTTGTGTGGGAGGTACTTGAAGGGGCGTGGCAAAACCTGTCATCTTTAGTACACTTAAAGTGATTATAGAAGCATTATCATATACCAAAATATAGCCGATTCCGAATATGCGTTTGGTAGTTATATGTGTTTTAATTTAACATTGTAATATGGACTATTTGTGTGGGAGGTACCAGAAGGGGCGTGGCAATTTCGCATATCTTCGAACTTAAACTAAGTTTGGGAAAAACAGTACTATGTGCAAAGTTTGAATCGGTTCCTTAACAGCCAGACGGACGGACATGACTCAAACATCTTAAAAAGTCCTGAAACGGATTTGGTCCAAACATACATAGGGTCTTAAGTCACTCCTTCAATGCGTAACACTTTTTTTCTGTAGAGTGAGTGTATAAAAACGGGGAACCGTTCAACCTTTCCAAATATGTATATACTTCGTTAAATGCTTTTGAAGGAAAAAAGTTGTGTTGGTCCAAAGTCTGGCATTTGTTAAAAACAATATATTTTTAAAAATATTTATAACAAACAAACTATATTTGCCACAAACATAGTTTTGACGTCATAATAAACCTAAGAAACCACAATTTCTAATAAAAAATAATTAAGTGCAAAATCTCTTAAAATGTATGAGAAACAGTACGACAAAATCAAAAAAGGAAATTTCGTTTTTTCAATTTTCAAAATCTGAAAAAGGTGAGGATCTGTAGTACAAAAAAAAAATTTAAAAAAAATTCTTTGCATTACGAACAAATACGTAAAAATATGTTAAAAAATTAAAACAAAAAATAGAAAATTTAATTTTCTTTAAAATCGAAAAATTCGAAAAGTATTCAATTTTGTACCGATTTGAATCTAATACAAATGTAATGTAATTTAATGTAATGTAATTTAATATCCCAAAATAATCCTTGGGTGCTTGTCTAATTTTGGTTTTTTTGCAGAACTCAAAAATGTCTACTACAACAAAGTTATTGAATTTTGGCCAATGGATTTTGATTCTGAGCCACTGTGCGACGTTTAGTTTCCTTACATTTTAGTTAATTTTACCTCAATGTAGAGTTCACTTGAGCTAAAGAGCCATTATTGGAAATTATCTCGTGGCCCCATTGAATGGAATTTTGATTGCAGACATATCTTTACAAAGCCTTACGGGAGCATATGGCAGGCAGTGCGTCAATCAATCAAATCAATAATGATTGAAAATGCAGATATAAATCGAGAGTTATTCCATCCAACATTCCACTGGCATTCTGTGTAAATAGTTGTACTCTCCATTTTCATGCATTTGCTTTTGGTTTTATATTTAGTGATGTTTTGTGATTAAAACAACTTTGTCTCTAACATTATTTTTATTTTCAAAATTAAATACATAATATACACTAAAGTTTACCAAATATATCCTCTTCGGTCAGTTGATGTTGAGCCAAAAATTGCCGCGACCAATTGTCAATTTTAGCCTGTAACTCAGTAACTCACAATGCCACGTCGCATAAATCTGAAAAGCAGGCAATATCAGTAGAGTGCAAATTCAATAAGACTTACTCGAAATTTGTCGCTCTATTGATTAATCTCTGCCTCAGCTTATGGGTATGATTGGTTTGCTTATTTTCTGGAAAATAGGATGCAACAATTAATTCGCATATTAGTGGTGGGGGGGGGGTGTTTGATGTGAACTGGCAATTCACCATTCATGCTGTCAAATGATAAATGCTTCAACATTTTATCCATTTCTGCGGGCGTTAGTTGAGGTCTTTCCAAAAATTGACAGAGCCTCTGCACAACTCCGGCCAGATCTCTTTGCATTTCTTCGTAGGTCACAAAAAATATTTTCCAAAAGTCCACAACATGCGCCCAGTAGCTGGTGTACACGATATCATTGTTCATGAAATCATCGACATAATCCTCAATATTAGCACCGCCCCATAAACCCAGATATTTTGTGAAATGGAAAGAGGATACCACGACATCTTTGCAATTACGGGCCACATAAATGATCTGCAAGGAAGTCAGTATACATATATGTATATTAGGCTGGGTCGCTGTCCACACAAATGGAAAATCAAGTTCCAGTCACGCCACGAAAATAAAGTTTGGATTGTTTAATGAGGATATGCAAAATATTTCGTTCCTTCTGTGAGCTTAACGCTCCTGAAAATAGCCCTAAAAATCATGTTTTTCCCGTGTAATTTGTTTACGTTGCATTTTTGTCTAACATTTTTTCTGAAATAATATAAGCACTTTAAATAAAAATTTTGATTCTTGTTTTGGAGTAACTTATTGGTCGAATTATTGGACGTTTATAGTAATTTTATGAGAATTTTCACAGTGACTACCGAAAACTTGTTCGTATTTGTTGTTAGTATTTTATGAAAAATAAATAAATAAATAAATAAATAAATAAATAGCGGCAGTCAATACCTTTCGAATGATGCCTAAATGATGAACATAGGAATTAAATTGACGCCGCTGCGCTCATTTTTGTAAAAAGAGTTTGAACATTTTGGCTGTGAAAACCGTCTCCTGCATTAAATTTTTTAACAAAAATGATGTCAGTGACGTCATTTATCGTCCGATATTCTTCAATTAGGCATCATTCGACAGGTACTGATTCCTTCTATTTTTATATAACACCTTTCACAAAATGTAACCAAGAAATATGAGTTTGTAGCTGTCACTTTGAAAACCCACAAAAAATCAATCTAAACGCCCAAGAATACGACCAATGAGTTATTCTAAGACAAGAATAAAAATTTGTTTTTAAAGTGTTTCCAAGGGTCTATAAATTTAGAAAATGGGGAAAATAAAATATAAAAAAAATAATAATAAACAACACCACCAGTTTTTTCATGGCCTCAAGCTGAACCAATCAATAAGAAAATTTAAAAAAATTTCGACAAAAATGCACACGGGAAAACACGATGTGTTTTCAGGAGCGTTTAGCTCACAGATGGTTTGATCCAGTGACGAAATATTTTGTAGATTAAACAATCCAATCTTCATTTCTTGGGGGTGACCGCTATTTTCGTGACCCACCCTATTGTGTATACCCTAGTCCAAAGGCCCTACGAATATTCGGACAACATCCCAGGTCTTGTACCTGTCATAGAAGTGAACAGACAGACCACTGTCTTTTCTGGTCCAAATGTCCAAAATTATTAAACTTATTTTCGAACATTTGTTGTTATTACCTTTTGTTGGCGTTGCCAAATTTGACGTGGCAAGCAATTGGCCGGCAAATGACTTTTTATCAAACGAGGACTGGGCACAGTTCTGCAAAACTCGATAACATCAGGCACAGGTTTTATGCCATGGTGTCTGCAAAGAATACACTCCTATTTAATGCCTCAAGATGTTGCCGTTTAGACACTTACTCAATATATGGACTTCTTTCCAGCACGTACGCCTGTTTGCTCTGCTCAAAATCTAAATTATTCATCAACAACCAGGCGGTCTCTTGCATCCAAGTGGTGCCGGCTTTCATGAAGGTCACTACGAAGACGTCGTCCGGTCTGACCTCAAAAACGATTATCTCTTTGAATACTGGATCGAATGTTTGAGGCAGTGTACACCACGTATCGAGCCAATTCTTCTTAAGCGGTATATGTAGACCCTCGGTGGTATATTCCTTCATAGGCCGCGAAGGGGAACTTTGCGTTGTTGGTGGGCGTGATTTCAACATGTTGGATGTGTTACTTTTAATTTCCTCCGACTTGCGACTGAAGAAAATCGATGTGTCGTTGTCAAACTCTCTGCTAGAACTATGAAAAAAAGTGAGAGAGAAAGTAGCCAGCGATAAGGTACCTTTTTTATAATCACATTATCTTTGGAGTGTAGTAGTACATTAGTGCATGGTAATCTACACTGGGGTCGTTGTACCTTATACAAATCGCTTGCTGAGTCGATTTAGCAATGTCCGTCCGTCTGTCCATCTATTCGTGTAATCAAAATACAGCTCGGAATTGTTGGCCGATCCTGACAAATGTTGGTATAAGTAAGTTTTGCGGGCTAAGGACGGGCGCTATTTAATTTTAGGTAAATCGGTTCATATTTAGATATAGCCCCCATACAAATTCCGCTTACTTGACTTTAACTTTTACCGCTCATTTTTTCGTAATATATTTTAATCGATTTTATAATTGAACTAGAAACATTTATGGTGAATGTGAGTCAGATCGGTTCGGATTTATATATACCTCCCATACAAGTATCGCTCTCGATTTGACTTTTTCCGCTCTCGAGACCAGATATTTTAACTGATTTTCTTATATTTCAACTACACTCAGAAAAATAGCATTCCTGAATCTGAGTAAAATCCATACTCCAATCCAAGATGAACAGTTTTACTCCAGTTTAGTAAAAATTTGCTTAAAAGTAGGAAAATTAACTAAGTATGAGTAAAGTTTACTTATTTCAACGCCATACTAAATAGCTTATTTACCAGAAATAGGGAAGTAGATTTACTTAAAAACATTTCATTGGATCTAATAAAAATTCTTACAATTGAGTAAATACATACTTGTTTGGAAGATAATGTCCAAGGTTTTAAGTAAGAAAAATATTAAGAAAATTTTTGTACGGAAAAAATCCATTAAGGAAATTTATGCCGAGTTCTTCATACATTTAAGTAGTAATGGACTTAGATAAAATCACTTAAACTTGTTTAGAAAATTCTTTAATATTAATCTAAGAAGCAATTCTCGTTCGTTTGCAGAGACTTATTTCTTAAATACTTCAAGTGTTATTCTAAACAACCACTGCGAAGGTGCCTGTCTTGCCTTCGCAGAAATCATGGCGTAATACCTCAGAGGTACCATGAAACTTTTGAGAAATACAGAGTTTTCCAACAAGAGGTGTTAGTTTAAATCAGCCGGTATTTCGGTAGCTGTCACTTTTGAAGCTTTTATTCTTTGACATTTGACAAGTAGAAACTACGCCATTACTAAAAATGGAACGATACACGCATCAACAACGCATTGAAATTATTAAAATTCATGAATGAGAATGATCCGGAATTCCATCATCTGGACTGACGAGGCCCATTTCCACCTCGGTGGCTACGCCAACCAGCAAAATTGTCGCATCTGGGGCTCGGAAAACCCAAGAGTTATTGTTGAGAAGCCTCTCCATCCTCATTGTGTGACTGTTTGGTGCGATTTATGGTCCGGCGCGGTCATTGGAGTTATGGTGAATGGATTGCGCTATCGAGAGATGATTGATGATTTTTTATGGTCGGAGTTGGATGCTATTGATCTGGACAACGTTTACATTCAACAAGACGGCCCTACGTGCCACACAAGCAACGAAACCATTGCTCTTTTACGGGAAAAGTTTCCGAACCGTGTTATCTCTCGAAGAGGTGATCACAATTGGCCACAGAGATCTTGTGATTTAACACATTCTTCCTTTGGGGCCAACAGTCCAGTGTCGATTCAAGGCCTCAAAGATAGAATTCGTGAGGATATCGAGGGCAGCCACTTTGCGATTTGGTTATGGAAAATTTCATGAAATGGATATGACCCTGTAGGCGTGGTCGTGTTGGCCATTTGGCTGATGTTGTTTTTCATTATTAACGGCATGCCTGCCTTCATCTTTATTATGAAATAAACACCCGATCATTTATCTCAAAAAATGAAAATTTTCTTTGAATACCAAAATAACACCTCTTGTTGGAAAACCCTGTATTTAATGTTTTAATTTTTTGTATTATTTGTAGCATACTCTGAAGCAAAATCATTTGTTTGATTTGATTTTAGTTAAATTTAACTTATTTCAAGTTCAATTTTTTACTTGTATAAAGTAAAATTTCCCTCAGTTTAAGTAAAAATTTACTTGTTTTGAGGAAAAAATCAGCAAATTTGTTCTCAGCTTAAGTAAATATTTACTTTTTGTAAATTTAAAATTTATTTGTGTAAAAATTTACTTTATTTTAGGAAAATTTCAGCAACATCTTACTTAGATTTAGTAAAAATTTACTTGGTTTGAGTATATTTTTATGAAAATTTTACTTAAATTTAGTAAGTTGTGCTTCTCGTTCGTTTGTGAGAATCATCTCCGGGTTTGATGTTGAAAAGTCGCTGCGAAGCCACTTGAAAAGACTTTTGACATGGTCGAAATCGAAATTTGTAAATAAATTTGCATTCGATTAAATACAGATGCAAAATGGTCTTGAGCCAGGACAATATCCCAGTTCAAATCAAATTTAGTAAAAAAAAATACTTGGTTTAAGGAAAAATTTACTTAGTTTTAGGCACAATTTTACTTAGATTTAGTAAAAATATATTTGGTTTGAGTAAAAACTTAATGGAATTTTCGCCAGTTTGAGATATAAATTAATATATAATTAAATATTTACTAAAGTTTAATGTTTTTCACGTGTAATTTTTTTTGTGCAGCTATTTTGTCGAAATTTTTTCTGAAATAATAGACCCTTGAAAGTACTCGTTCCCGATATCTTTCTTTTTCACGCGAATTCAATTGTAATGGGGTAGAAGTGGGTGGAAGGTATCAAATAGCCGGCCCCGCCCGACTTTATTCTTTCATTACTTGTTGTTGTTGATGTCCAAAAATTGTAGTTAATTTAAGTTTATACAAATTGTTCTCCTTACAATAGTTTGTTTTTGTGTTTTTCTATTTTTTACTATTTTCGCCATATCTCATGACAGGTGCAAATAATCTAGCAGCGTGATATACCACACTAAAGATAACATCAAAGATACTGCGAACATTGTTTAGCAATCCCAAGAAGTAATTTGTTGAGTTCCCGAAGGCATCAAATGAGCTCCACAAGTCGCATATTATATTCAAGTACTAATAAAATCAATTTTCAACTTGAAACTGGGTTATCTCATAGGTAATGAACTAGGTGTAGTGTATTAATCTTCAACAAGATCATCAGAAAAATACAAAACAGTTCTCAACATTCCGATGGCAACCTATGAAATTCTAGAAATAAATATAAATAGCTCTTTTATGTATATATTATTTTGTTTTCCATTTATTCATGTTTTGCGATTAAAATAACCTTATGCTCTAACATTATTTTTATTTTAAAAATTAAAAAACATAATATACACTAAAGTCTACCAAATATATCCTCTTCGGTCAGTTGATGTTGAGCCAAAAATTGCCGCGACCAATTATCAATTTTAGCCTGTAACTCAGGAGTCAGTTCGTCGTGGAAGGAGCCCACAATACCCCGTCTCATAAATCTACAAAGAAGGCAGAGTCATAATGTCATAGTGTCAGAGTGCGTTCGATAAAACTTACTCGAAATTCTCTTTTATATTCTCTGAGTCTTGTCTTAACTTATGAGTAAGATTGGTTTGCTTATTTTCTGGAAGATACGATTCAACAATTAATTCGCATATTAGTGGAGGGGACTGAACGGGCAACTCACCCTTCATGCTGTCAAATGATAAATGCTTCAACATCTTATCCATTTCTGCGGGCGTTAGTTGAGGCCTTTCCAAAAATTGGCACAACCTTTGTACAACTCCGGCCAGATCTCTTTTCATTTCTTCGTAGGTCACAAAAAATATGAACGGTTCGTGGCGCATTTTCCAAAAGTCCAGAACATGCGTCCAGTAGCTGGTGTACATGATTTCATTATTGATGAAATCTTCAACATAATCCTCGAAATTATCGCCGCACCATATGCCCAGATTTTTGGTGAAATGGAAGGAGGATACCACGACATCTTTGCAATTGCGAGCCACATAAATGATCTGCAAGGAAATCAGGATATACATCATAATATTGAACAAATATCTGTATACCCTAGACCATGTATGTCTCATTTTCTGGTCGAATGTCCAAAAATACTAAACTTTGTGCATTAGGCGGAGCCCTTTTTTGCCCTGCAGTTATTACCTTTTGATTTTGTTGGCGTTGCCAAAGTTGACGTGGCAAACAATTGGCGGGCAAATGACTTTTTATCAAACGAGGGCTGGGAATTGTTCGGCTGAACTCTACAGTGTTACGCAGCTGAGGACAGATGCCATGATGCCTGGAAAGAATGCAAACTTATCTAATTACTTGAGATGCTGTCTTATAGGCACTTACTCAATAAATGGACTTCTTTCCAGCACATACGCCTGTTTGCTCTGCTCAAAATCTAAATTATTCATCAACAACCAGGCGGTCTCTTGCATCCAAGTGGTGCCGGCTTTCATGAAGGTCACTACGAAGACGTCGTCCGGTCTGACCTCAAAATCGATTATCTCTTTGAATACTGGATCGAATGTTTGAGGCAGTGTACACCACGTATCGAGCCAATTCTTCTTAAGCGGTATATGTAGACCCTCGGTGGCATATTCCTTCATAGGTCGCGAACGGGAACTTTGCGTTGTTGGTGGGCGTGATTTCAACATGTTGGATGTGTTACTTTTAATTTTCTCCGACTTGAAGAAAATCAATGTGTCGTTGTCAAAATCTCTGCTAGAAATATGAAAAAAGTGAAAGATAAAGTAGCCAGCGATAAGGTGTCTTTTTTATAAAATTAATTTTTTTGTAACAGCCAAAAGGAAACGAGCTAGAAACATCGGCTATTATACAAATCGCGTTCTGAGTCGATTTAGCAATGTCCGTCCGTCCGTCCGTCCGTCCGTCTGTCCATCTATTCGTGTAATCAAAATACAGCTCGCAATTGTTGGCCGATCCTGACAAATGTTGGCATAAGTAAGTTTTGCAGGCCAAGGACGAAAATTTTGTTGTAAAGAAGACATCATAGGCTTTAAAATGAAACCACCAATTCCATACTATAGTTATTTGTAGCTTTTAAATCATATGGATATGGAAATATGGATTTTCTTTCTTTTCTAAAACATTATGTTTCGTGTTATTTTACATTTACTTTTTTGTTACCAAACTACTCATTTTTCATTCATTTTTTAATCTAACATGACATATATTCACATATTTAGTAATATAATCATAGTTTAATAACTGAACCCCGACCGCTTCTCCAGACAAAAAAAAAACACGTACCGAGTAATGAAAATTCGGGTTTATATTGTTCATTCGTGCTCAGTAAAATACTTTTATAAAGTTATTCTCAAAACACAGTTTTGCCACGACCCTCCCGCCCCAGTGCATTTTTTTAATATATAGCCTATAGATCCTATCTGTATGAAGTTCCAAAAAGAAACAAAAGTTTTTATAATATTAATAGGGACATATATTCACTTTATGTGGGAGGTGCCACGCCCACTTTTCTCGTACCGCCCACGTTTTCCACAAATTTGCACATTAATACTCAATAAACTCACACAAAATTTCAAATTACTGCGAACATTGTTTAGCAATCCCAAGAAGTAATTTGTTGAGTTCCAGAAGGCATCAAATGAGCCACATGTCGCACATTATATTCAAGTACTAATAAAATCAATTTTCAACTTGAAATTAGGTTATCTCATAGGTAATGAACTAGGTGTAGTGTATTAATCTTCAACAAGATCATCAGAAAAATACAAAACATTTCTCAGAAAATTCCAGTCTCAACATTCCGATGACGACCTATGCAATTCTAGAAATAAATATAAATAGCTCTTTTGTGTATATATTATTTTGTTTTCCATTTATTCACGTTTTACGATTAAAATAACATTATTTTTATTTTCAAAATTAAAAAACATAATATACACTAAAGTCTACCAAATATATCCTCTTCGGTCAGTTGATGTTGAGCCAAAAATTGCCGCGACCAATTATCAATTTTAGCCTGTAACTCAGGTGTCAGTTCGTCGTGGAAGGAGCCCACAATACCCCGTCTCATAAATCTACAAAGAAGGCAGAGTCATAATGTCATAGCGTCAGTGTGCGTTCGATAAAACTTACTCGAAATTCTCTTTTATATTCTTTGAGTCTTGTCTTAACGTATGAGTAAGATTGGTTTCTTATTTTCTGGAAGATAGGATTCAACAATTAATTCGCATATTAGTGGAGGGGACTGAACTGGCAACTCACCCTTCATGCTGTCAAATTATAAATGCTTCAACATCTTATCAATTTCTTCGGCCATTTCAAACTATCTTCCAGAACTATGAAATAAGTGTAAAACTATGAAATAGTTGCCTAACCTGCCCAAAAGCATTTGTTTCATAATCACATTATCTTTCGGGTGGATGGTGGGCTTGGGGAGTAATCTACACCGGCATAAAAATTGCAAAAACAATTGTTTTTTGTTTTTATATTTCGGAAAAATCTCCGAAATATAAGTTTATGCATATCTTTTAATTGTTTGTCAGGTGCAAATAATCACAGTAACTATGCTGTTAACATTGTTCAGCATTCGGCTGACTGATTAAAGTCCTCAGAGGTTATTTGTTGAGCATATGCAAAATGTGAATAAAAAATGTGTTTTTATACCCTCCACCAGGATGGGGGTATACTAACTTTGTCATTCCGTTTGTAACACCTTGAGATATTCGTCGGAGACCCAATAAAGTATCCTAAGATTCTAAGACGATTTCGCCATGTCCGTCTGCCTGTCTGTTGAAAGCACGATAGCGGCCGAAGGAAATGAGCTAGGTTGCAAATTTCCGTAAATGTGTCTTATGGTTGCAGATCGGTTGGCATTGAAAGTGGGCGAAATCGGCCCAGAGGGAAAATTTTTTCCCTAACAAGGACTAAAAATACCCCTAATATTTAGCATTTTTTTTAATTTTCTGATTTTTATACACTTGAAATTTGTTTCGTACCTTACTCTAGTAACGTGTAATCCCCAAAAAGTACCAAAAAGATTTAGCTGGTGAAATGGGACAAAAGGGATAAAAATGGTGCCAATGATACGAAAACAGTTAGAAACGTGAAATTCGGTGTATACATCCCTATAATTAAGTAGATGCGTAAAATAGACGGATTTTTCGAAATTTGTACTTTTAAGAGATACAATTGGCAAAGTGTGATAAGAATGGTACCTGCCAAACCGCCAAGTTTTTAACTAAAAATTACAACCGCAGAGCCTTTTATTCAAAAAATAATACATTTTGATGGCGCTTCTACATGGTCAGAGGAATTTACATACAAAATTTCATGATTCTAGCTGTAATCCTAATATTGCTACCATTTTTATCCTTTTTGGTCCCGCTCTCCCCTTAAAAGAAAAAATTTTGAAAAATCCATTTCCAGTCTACGTTTTCAGAGGAATTTACGCACCAAATTTCACGACTATTGCAGCAATATTTTAGTTGGTACCATTTTTATCCCTTTTTGTCCCGCTCATACCTTATAGGCATAAATTTCGAAAAAAAATCCATTAGGATTTGCGCTTCTACCTTGACAGAGGAATTTACACACCAAATTTCGCGACTATAGCTGCAATACTGAAATTAGTACCATTTTCATCCCTTTTTGTCCCGCGCAAGCCTTAAAAGTACAAATTTTGAAAAATCCAATTTTAGCGCGCTTCTACATGGTCAGAGGAATTTACATACCATATTTCACGATTCTAGCTACAATACTTTAGTTGGTACCATTTTTATCCCTTTTTGTCCCGCTCACCCCCTATAAGTACAAATTTCGAAAAATCAATTTATATTGCAAGTCTACGTTGTCAGAGAAATGAAAATACCGATTTTCACGATTCTAGCTGCAATTCTTAAATTTGTACCATTTTTATCCCTTGCCTCTTTCCTCCCTTAAAAGTACCAATGCATGGTCATTGCAAGGAACACACCGAATTTCACGTTTCTAGCTGCTGCCATTTAGTCAGGACGAAGGTTCGATGTTTATCCCTTTTTGTCCCATTTTACCCCCTAAAAGTAAGAAATTTCGTAAAACCCTTTTTTAGTCGACGTCTACGTCATATTTCGGAACTACCCTGAAAATTGCATGACCCTGGCTTCAGCCGTTTGGTCTGGGGGCTGGCCAATGATAAGTCAGTCAGTGAGTAACGCAACACTTTTATAAAGGGTCGGCTCAGATTTATATATAGCTCCCAAACAAATTTCACTTTTTCCACTCTATAAACCACATATTTTAACAGATCTTCTTTAAATCTTGCATCTTATATTTCAACTAGAAACAACCATGGGAAAATGGGTCAGATCGGTTCAGATTTACATATAGTTCCCATACAAATTTCGCTCCCGGATTTAATTTTTCCCGTTTTCACGTATTTTCACCGAATTTCTTCAAAGTGAGCATAACACGTTATACTTGAACTGGAAGAATTGACTCACTTCATTCCATGGATTTAGCTCCGATACACATATTCTTCTCGTTTTGACAAATTGGGCCAGGTCATATTAGCCTATGATTAGGAAACATACAAAAATTCTTCCCGTTTTAATTTTTTTTACCGAATTGGATTGTATTCGGATAGAAAGTGGAGTGTATCATATAGTCGGCCCGACCGACTTTAGCCTTTCCTTACTTGTTTTTAAAATGTAGTACTCTTTAAGCGCTTTAAAACACTAAAAAGCTAAATTTTTCAGTTTCTTTCATATTTTTGGCGTAGTTTAAGGCGTGCGAATGTGCTCAACAAATAAACTCTAGCAACTTTATTCACTGAGCTGATTACTAAACAATGTTCACATTATAGTTACTATTGTCTGCACTGTGGTGATAGATTATCTGTACCCGGCTCGAGATATGGCGAAAATAGTAAAAACACAAAAACTAACAATTGGGAGAACAACAAATGTATAAACTTAATTTTCGCAAATTTGTGCGAAATATATCAGTAAAAATAGTTGCGATTGAAATGCCTTCGCATATTAAATTCTTAGTTCTAGCAGAGAGTTTGACAACGACACATTGATTTTCTTCAGCCGCTAGTCGTAGGAAATTAAAAATAACACAGCCAACATGTTAAAATCACGACCGCAAACAACGCAAAGTTCTCGCTCGCTACCTATGAAGGAATACACCACCGAGGGCCTACATATACCGCTTAAGAAGAATTGGCTGGACACGTGGTGTACATTGCATGAAACATTCGATCCAATATTCAAAGAAGTACTCGATTTTGAGGTCAGATCGGACGACGTCTTCGTAGTGACCTTCATAAAAGCTGGCACCACTTGGATGCAAGAGACCGCCTGGTTGTTGATGAATAATTTAGATTTTGAGAAGAGCAAACAGGCGTATGTGCTGGATAGAAGTCCATTCCTTGAGTAAGTGCCTACAAGACAAAATCTCAAGTAATTAAATAAGTTTGCATTCTTTCAAGACATCATGGCCTCTGTCCTCAGCTTCGTAACACTGTAGAGTTCTGCCAAACAATTCCCAGCCCTCGTTTGATAAAAAGTCATTTGCCGGCCAATTGTTTGCCACGTCAAATTTGGCAACGCCAACAAAATCAAAAGGTAATAACGGCAGGGCAACAAATATTGCATTCAAGGGCTCCGCCTAATGCACAGGGATTTTAAAAACAAAGTTTAATAATTTTGGACATTCGACAAGAAAAGAGTGCGGTCTGTTCACTTCCATGAGAGGTACATGGCCTGGCATGTTGTCCGAATATTCGTAGGGCACTCGGACTAGGGTATACAGATATTTGTTCAATATTATGTTGTCTATGCTGACTTCCTTGCAGATCATTTATGTGGCTCGCAATTGCAAAGATGTCGTGGTATCCTCCTACCATTTCACCAAAAATCTGGGCGTATGGTGCGGCGATAATATCGAGGATTATGTCGACGATTTCATGAACAATGAAATCATGTACACCAGCTACTGGACGCATGTTGTGGACTTTTGGAAAATGCGCCACGAACCGTTCATATTTTTCGTGACCTACGAAGAAATGCAAAGAGATCTGGCCGGAGTTGTGCAGAGGCTCTGTCAATTTTTGGAAAGACCTCAACTAACGCCCGCAGAAATGGATAAAATGTTGCAACATTTATCATTTGACAGCATGAAGGGTGAGTTGCCAGTACAGTCCCCTCCACTAATATGCGAATTAATTGTTGAATCGTATCTTCCAGAAAATAAGCAAACCAATCTTACTTATAAGTTAAGACAGGACGAAAAGAATATAAACGAGAATTTCGAGTAAGTTTTATCGAACGCACACTGACGCTATGACATTATGACTCTGCCTTCTTTGTAGATTTATGAGACGGGGTATTGTGGGCTCCTACCACGACGAACTGACTCCTGAGTCACAGGCTAAAATTGATAATTGGTCGCGGCAATTTTTGGCTCAACATCAACTGACCGAAGAGGATATATTTGGTAGACTTTAGTGTATTTAATTTTGAAAATAAAAATAATGTTAGAGAATAAGGGTACTATCTACTCCTAATATATACATAAAAGCGCTATTTATATTTATTATACCCTCCACCTCCAGGATGGGGTTATACTAACTTTGTCAGAGCGCCCCGGTAGTCGAGTTGGTAGCGTGCTCGGCTATCAGCGTGGGGGTCGTGGGTTCGATTCCCACCAGAGGCTCTGGCCTGTCGCTGCAATGACTAGCTACAATGGTCTTAGTCACCCCGGCTCAATCCCTGGACCCAAAATTAGAATATAAATTTACTTTGTATTGTAATTCATAATAAATAAAAAAACTAACTTTGTCATTCCGTTTGTAACACCTTGAAATATCGACCTGAAACCCTATAAAGTATTTATATTCATGATCGTCATAAAATTCTAAAACGATCTAGCCATGTAAGTCCGTTCGTCCGTCTGTTGAAACCACGCTGGCATCTCCTATAACAAAAAACGTGCACCTAAAAGTGGTTTTTATTCGTAGGGGGTGAAATTAGGGCAAAAAGGGATAAAAATGGTACCTATTAAACGACAGCAGCTAGAAACACGAAATTCGGTGTGTACATTCCTCTAAATTCCTCTAATAAATAATATAAAAATATTTTTTCCAAATTCGTACTTTTAAGGGGTCAAATGGGAATAGAGGGATAAAAATGGTACAAACTAAACTGCGGCACCTAGAACAATGAAATTCGGTGTATACAATCCTCTGATTGCGCAGACACGCAAAATAAACAGATTTTTCGAAATTCGTACCTTTTGGGGCTAAAATGAAAAAAGGGGATAAAAATAGTACCAACCAAATTACCGCAGCTAGAGTCATGATATTTGGAGTAGACATTCCTCTGACTGCGTAGACACGAAAAATAAGTTTTTTTTTCAAATTTGTACTTTCAAGGGATACAATGGGTACAGAGGGATAAAAATAGTACCAACTAAATGACTACAGCTAGAATGATGAAATTCCGTGTGTACATTACTCTAATTGTGTAGACACGTAAAATAAAAAGCTTTTAGAATGTCGTACTTTTAAGGGGGTAAAAGGGGATAAAAATGGTACCAACTAGCTAGAATCATGGAATTCGGTGTATACATTCCTCCGACTGCATAGACATTCAAAACAAAAAGATTTTTCCATATTCGTACTTTTACGGCAAAAATTGGTTGAATCATGAAGTTAGGTTATTTAGCACTATGTATGTGAGACAATGGATTTTCAAAATGTGTACTTCTGGAATTAAAATAGAATGGGAGTACAACCAACTGTAGCACCACTATCTGTCAATACTTATGGTATTTAAGCTTTTTTGAAAATATTAATATAAGAATATTTATTTTTTGAATTGACTTGAAGTATTATTTCGATTTGTAAACGTATTGGAAGCCTTGTCTTATAAGCGTGGTTGGGAATAATAAAAATATTATTTATTTATAAAATATTTTTTTCAATATTTGTATTTGGTTTGGTTTGGCTATATTAAAAAAAATATAATTTCCTGTAATATTACTGCACGGCCAAATTTAACGCCGTTGTCTGCTTGTTTGATTTGCGTTATAAATGGCTCGCTGCAAAGGTACTGATCTCTAATTGTGATTTTTGGAAGTTCTTAACCCATTAAGGTCGGCAATTTTTTTAAATTGCTTAAGTTTGAGGTAAAAATTAAAACTAAACTAGTGCTATTTGAGATGACCAATTTCAGTTTCTATTTTTTTATTTTCTTTCTACAGAAACCAAATTTGATTATCTTTTTTGCTTAACTAACAAATTTGTGAATTGTTATAAATAATGCTTACCAAAGCACTGAAATTCCATTGGCTTCATAAAACATAAACTTAAGTTAACTTAATATAATCATTTTATTTCTCTCTCTCTCTCTCTCTGATAAAACGTATAATTTGAAATCATAAAAGTTTATCGTCCATATGATGATGACAAATAAATTGGGAATTATTTATGCTTATCACACATTTTAAGAGTTTGCCATTGTCTTACATCTTTTCCCCATCCCCCCAAACGGGATGTATTCCTCCCCCTAGCCGCTCCACCACCCTGTTAGCCAACAAAAAGCTTAAGCACCCTTAATTACTGTTTCGTTTCCATTCGGAAGTTTGGCAAGTGTGACTCTCATATGTGAGCAGCAAAACTTTGCACCCTTATGGATGAGGAGAGAAAGCCCATGTCGCGTGGTGTGGGCGAGCGAGCGATTCCTTATTGACTTTTCTGCTGCAAACTTTAAGTTGCTTTAAGTTTCCTTACGTTCAAATTGATGATGTTTGATGACTTTTAAGGTGATTACAATGGATTTAACCATGGGCATCCCCCCGTAATCAAACTCCCCGACCTCCCCTGCCCCTCAAAAAATCCCCCTTTTTGGGCTCAAATACACTATGTAGTGCCAGATTGACCACTTGCTGTGCGAGCCATCAAATTTATGGCCAACATAAAATCATATGTATTTCACTTGGCATTGAGCGGCTGCGGCCACAGGGGAGATTCATACGACCACATATGGTACAGGGCGGCGGCGGCGGCGGCACCCTCACCACCCTGCTCATTACATGCACTTTCGACATCCATCAATACGCCTTCCGAATATTTTCCATTTCTTTTCCTTTTCTTCTATTTCTTCTTCTGTAGTTGAAACTGCAAGCAGCAGAAGCAGCAAAAACACGTAAAGAAAATATGTAAAGATGCGAGAAATGGGTGTTGTTGTAGTTATCGTCCATTCCCTCACAGGAAGTGTTTTTCTTTCATTTCTGGGCGCTTTACGTGTTGAAACACTGCCAAACGTGTTGGTAAATGCTTCGCCAGGAATGCACCCTCATCCCAACGCAAGTGCTGGAGGTCTGGCTACCGCCACACACCACACGTGTGGTTGATGATGATGATGTTGCTGTTGATGAGAATGATGACGCTGCAGATGCTGTTGATGATGTTCTTCTGGCCATTGAATGATGATGAAGTTGAGATACAACAAAATGTTAATTAAAAGTTAAAAATCTGAACAAGTTCGATTTTAGTTTCACTTTTTTTCTGGGTGGTTTAGGAAATGAGATTTTTCTTTCGTTGCTAACAGGCGTAAGGGCATTTGATGCGGAACAAACTGTTCAACCAACTACATCACCATCTAAAACGGCTGGCAGAGGAATTCCAAGAAAATTTTGAAAAAAAAAATCAAAAATTAAAAACATGTTTGTTCTGTGAAAGTCCCACGTAACCACTGTAGTCAGTATCTTCAGTGGTTTCTCGACTAAATTGGATTGAAACAGCATTTTTATAACTTCCACCTTAGGATGTGGGTATATTCACTTTGTTATTCCGTTTGTAACACCTTGAAATATCCACCTGAGACCCTAAAAGGAATATATATATAGGGTGGGTCGATAAAAGTTGCGCCGGTCACCCCCTAGAATTAATGATAATTGGAAGACGATTTAAAAAATATTTTTTATTTATTTTCGCCACGCACTTTGACCCCGGTTTTTACCCCTCTCCTTTTATTAGAGCGGTAAAAACCGTGATTCCAGAAGTCACTTCTAGAACTTGATGTCGGAGTCAAAAGTGATCAAAGTAGAAAATGTAGCTGTTGTCATTCTAAGAACAATGATATGCCACACGTTACGATCGGACTATAAATAGAGACTCGGGAGACAAAAATAAAATGAGCGGGGTCAAAGTGCGTGGCAAAAATAAAAAAAAATATTTTTGAAATCATATTCAAATTATATTTAATTCTAGATGGTGACCGGTGCAACTTTATTTTTTTGTATGTGATGCGTCTCGGTCTAATGTATATTCTTGATCATAAAATTCTAAGAAGATCTAGCCATGTCCGTCCGTCTGTTGAAAGCACGCTACCATCTAAACGAAAGGTCAAAATTTCCATAAATGTGTTTTAAATGTGTAACTGGGAGAAATCGATCCACAGGGAAAATTCTTCCCTCAATATGTTTGCTTAAATATACTTGATATTGACAAGTATAGCAGAAATGCGCAACATAAAGTGGTTCTTATTCGTAGGGGTTGAAATGGGGCAAAAAGGGATACAAATGGTACCTAACAAACGAAAACAACTAGAAACACGAAATTCGGTGCTAACATTCCTTTAATTGAGTAGATGGAGAATATAAATTTATTTTTTCAAATTCGTACTTTTAAGGAGTGAAATGGAAATAGAGGGATAAAAATGGTACCAAACAAACGGCTACAGCTAGAATGGTGAAATTTGGTGTATACATTCCTCTAATTGCGTAAACATGTAAAATAAAGAGATTTTCGAAAATGGTACTTATAATGTGGTAAAATGGGAAAAGGGGATAAAAGTGGTACGAAACAAATGGTCGCATCTAGAATCATGGAATTCGGTACATACATTCATCTGACTGCGTAGACACTAAAAATAAAAAGGTTTTTCCAAATTCGTACTCTCCAGGGATACAATGAGAACAGAGGGATACAAATAGTACCTACTGAACTTCTACAGCTAGAATGATGAAATTTGGTGTGTACATGCCTGTAATTGTGTAGACATGTCGAGAGCCTATATTCAAAATATGTCATCTTAAATTTTTGGCGCTATGAGTTTTTGATGGGAAATAACTTCCCTATGTAATACCCATCTGTGATATAAATTTCAGCTCAAAAACATAATTTGTTCTCGTTTTATCTCAATTTTTGTTAATATGCTATCTCAAAATACATTTTTTTTGTTGGAAATAAATGCTATCTCTCATATTAAAAATACAATATTTTTGAAATAAATTTATTTATTATAAATCTACATCATATCTCATTGTAATTGACATGCTGAACACGAATCTGGTGAAATTTTTTTATCCAATAGCTAATTTTTGAGATATTGCAGTTTTTAATCCTTTGGCGACGAATGATAGATATATTTCCTAATTTTAGTTTTTGTTGTAGTAGCTACATTTTCCAACCGATTTTTCTCTCTCTCTGATCACATTGCTATTTTTGAATCTACAAATAACAACAACAACCTCCATCACTCACAACTACACTCTATAACTTCATGGGTATTTGGAAGTATAACCCATCGACTGTTGCCACTTGTGTGTATCGACAAAGGATAGATGTCATTAGACGTCAATGTCGGTTAATGTCAAATGTGAAATGTAATAAAAATCAAAAATTGGTGACTTAAACAATAATTCATAATTATTATCAATTTACGTGAAATTTATAACTACAAATTGGGTAAGTTATCCTCTTAATGTATTTACACATAAATATATAAAATACCCAATATGGTTTAGTATGATGGATGAACATACTTGGAACGGCAATGCTCTACAACTTATTGCTAGGGATTATGAGTCCTCATCGGATGAAGAAAACATAGTTTCCAAAAGATCTAAAAGAGAACACGACTCTCGTTCAAAGATGCGTAAAACTAATTCTATCAAACGCATGAAAGGCAAACAATATTTGGGATTTTCCACATCAGACACAAAAATCCATCAAGACATACCAAAACCTCAAAGAAAACAAGGACCCAAATGTTCTTCAACATTTTGTTTAAATAGTGAATTGAGAAAGTGTCATCAATTTGAGGAAGAGGACAGAATCAAAATTTTTGAGGATTTTTGGAAGCATTCCTGGGAAGCTAAGAAGGTGTTTGTAAAAGATCATGTTTCGCAATCGGCTAAAAAATGTAATACAACAGAAAACTAAAAAAAACAAACTTCATTTTTCTACAAACTTCCTCTCAAAAATGAATTAGTGCAGGTATGTAAATTTACATTTTTTTTAAACTTCCCTACAAATGTGAATCTCTTTAGGTATGTAAGTTTATGTTCCTGTCATCCCTATCCATAAAACGCGGTATGTTAAGAGGATGGTTGATTAATCCAGTTTCATCTCCTGAAATACTCGACCAACAAGGTGTTAATGATTCTAAAAACATTGTTTCCAAGACGTTTCTAATAAATTACTTGCATAATTTGGACCGAGTTGAAAGTCATTATTGTCGTAACAAAACCAGCAAAAGGTATCTCGCTGCAACTTTTACATTAAAAGCTGATGTATATAATGATTACCTTACTGATTGCTCAACGAACAAAGTTAAGCCAATGTCATATTTTACATTTTCCAAATGCTTCGATGCAGAAAATTTAGCTATATTTAGACCTCGCAATGACGAATGCGACACATGTGTGGGCTATAAAACGAAACAAATATCTTCAGAGGTATACAATGAACATCTGGTAAAAAAAGATCGTGCTCAAACTGAGAAAAAACAAGATAAGCTTGATGCCCAAAATGGATTATGCCATGTTTTCACAATGGATGCTGAAGCAGTTAAACTTTGTCCTGATATTAAACTTTGTCCTGATATTAATGCGTCAGCTATATACTATAAACAACGCTTACAAGTGCACAATTTCACCATGTACAATATTGGAAGCCTTCAGTGTACAAACTATTGGTGGAGCGAAATAAATGGCGACTTAACTGCTTCGTCATTTATTTCTTTTATAATAAGTCATCTTGAGACGCACTGTTTATCTGATGAGCTGCCAATTATAATTTTTTCAGATGGTTGCGGGTATCAAAACCGAAATAACTTCTTATCTAACGCGCTGTCCAATTTTTCAATAGAAGATAATAAAATTATAGAGCAAAAGTATCTAGAAAAGGGCCATACCCAGATGGAGTGCGATAGCGCTCATGCCAAAATAGAGAAAAAATTGAAAAACAACTCGGTTTATTTGCCTCTTGATTATGTACATTATACTAAAGAAGCTCGAAAAACCGTTAAAATTGATGACAAGATCATAAAAAAACCTTTCGATGCAGTTTATTTAAACCACGACTTTTTTAAAGATTATAATGACAGCCAACTACTTCGTTTTAATAGTATAAGACCTGGCAAAGGCAAAAATGATCCAACAGTATCACAATTACGTTCGCTTATTTATTTCCAAACGGCAACGTCAAATTTAAAATTAATTTCGACGATGAATACACTGATATACCGTGTCGAATAAAAAAATATGGAGGCAAGCAGGAACCAAATCCTTTGCATTCTGGACCACTTCCAATACAACCAAATAAGTTTAAACATCTACAAGAATTAAAAAAAGTTATTCCGCAAGAATATCATTACTTTTACGATAACTTATGCCAGAAATAGTATAAATAAACATCATTATAACATCAGTTTTTATTATGTATTATCTTTTTTTAGCATTTTTTGTTATGTTTTTTCCTTTGTTATACCTAATATTCAATAAAACATCTTATTAAATGGTTAATTAATAAATATTGTTCAAAAAATCGTATTTTTATTTTCCGACAAAATATGCTATCTCTTACAAAATATTTGTTTTTTGATATAATAAAATATGCTATCTCAAAAAAATACGCAATCAAGTGCAACATATCAAATTTATTTCACAGGTATAAATTAGCCGCAATATTTAAACAAACTTATGGAAGGCACATTGTTAATTTTTTCAATAATAAGCGAAATAACTAGTTTTTAAGCTCTCCTGAGAAATTGCATTTTTTGAGCTAGCATTTATTGAATATAGGGTCTCGATGTATAATAAAGAGATTTTCGAAAGTGGTAAAATGGGAAAAGGGGTTAAAAATGGTACCTGCTAGAATCATGGAATTCGGTGCATACATTCATCTCGCAAAATAAAATAGGATAAATAGTGGCTGTAAAGTCAGAAATTGTGAAAAGTATCTTTAGAAAAAAACGCGTAACTTTTTATTATATTGAGAATACCAAAATATTTATTTAGCATGTGATTGCTGACTTCATGGGGAATATTTGTGTCAGAAAAGTTTCAAAATCCTGGATGAAGAAAGTTAATATATAAGCAATTGCAACCAATTGCAGCGATTTTAGCGACTGATTACATATATGTTACAAGTAACATTGGTTCTTTATAAACAAACAAAAATTCAGCCGGATCCGTTGGCTAGATCGCGAGAAAAGCAAAAATGTCATGCATGAAAATCATTTTAGCCATATTTGCTGCGAAAATGAAAATTTTCCAAAAAATATCCAATTTATAACACTTTATGCAAAAAAAATTGGAAAAAAGGATAAAAATGGTACCAATCTTACAGATGAAGCTGGAATCTTTAAATTCGCTGTGTACATCACAGAAAATGCGTTTTCTGTACAACATTGCCAAGATTTCATGAAAAACTTTATCGAGTTTACAATAAATCATATTTATATATTTGAGCTTAATTCAACATTCATAGTGCACAAACATACAAAAGTGTATATGAATCCTCTTTAGATTAAACTGTAGAAGAATGATTCGTAGTTACTCTTAAAATTATGGAGAAAACCAGTCGCTCTCCTGAAAAGTTAAGTTTTTGTCCATAGGCACTTATGATATATTTTGGTAGCCTTGCCTTTAACATTTTCCTCTGTGGCATGCAATCCATTGTGGAGGGTATATAAAAATCGGCCCCACCGAAATTAACGCCGTTTTTACTTGTTTGGTATAAGACAAATATGTGCTGTTAAATAAAGCCTCATGTTACTAAGATTTAAATTCACTTTAGAATATTTGACCTCTTCAAAAAAAATGCTAGTCCTATATTTTCTAATATAGGTCTTCAAAGATTCGTGTTTTATAGCCTTTGTAAGATAGTCTCCTCTTGAAAAGAATCTCTTTTTTAAAACCAAAATCAAAATGAAACTCGAAAACTAACCAAATTTCTCTTCATTACAATGAACATTTTGAAAATTCCCTTCTTCGGTGAATTTTCAAAATGTTATTTTTCATCATTTACCTGTGAAAAATCGCTGTAATTTAACACAACAATACCTGCAATTAGTTACTCAACTAAATCCAACCAAATATAAAAGTCATCCTGTGTGGAAGAGCAGGAGGAGGAGGAGGAGTCAAGTCAAAATGAAGATTCTTTGAGACCCCAAAAAACGAACTACCGAATGCCATAATCAAAGTACAAAAGAATGCAAGCCGCTCTGTTTAACCAGCTCATGCTAGCCCCCTCCCCACAGCAATTAATCACATTGGCAACACTGGCTGGCCGGCCAGCCGGACGGCACACATGTTGCGAGTTCTACTCCCTACTAATCGAATCATGACTAAGTTAAAAAAACGCTGTTTGATTTTTTGGTGTACCCTTGCGCACCGTCTGCTGCTTTGTCGTCTGCTGTTCCACTGTTTATGGTTCATTAGCGCTGCACCACGCTGGGAATCGGTGAATATGCATTTTTCCCGGTTGCCACCAAAGAAGTTCTACTTTAAGCCGAGTCGATTTTTTTCGTTTCAGTTTTCCTTTGCATGTGGCTGCGTATTTGGGGCTTTTGGGATGCTGACAAATGACGATAATCAATATGCTGGCCACCGATATGCAGCAGCTCGTATGGTTTCATTTTAGTGTTGGATGTTGCAACTCTACCACAGTAGAGTAAGACAGTAAGAGGCTTATTTGAATGTTAAACAATAGTTCGATATTTTAGAATGAAGTTTGGTGCGGTTTTAATTAAGCTGTATCCGAAACAGCAACAGCTGATGCCGAGCAGAACAGAGCACAGAGAATTGATAAAGTTTAATGAAGTCATTTATATTGATTATATGATAAGGAACTTGTTTATACTTGTCACTGGCTAAATGAATTGGGCCATCTTGTGAGATTCCAAATAAGTAAATATATCTGAAATTTATCAGGCTTTGCTGGTACATACACAATGTTTTTTGGAAATTTTGCATGACC
Source organism: Polietes domitor (assembly GCA_947397865.1). Classification (NCBI taxonomy): domain Eukaryota; kingdom Metazoa; phylum Arthropoda; class Insecta; order Diptera; family Muscidae; genus Polietes; species Polietes domitor. The sequence goes on along the minus strand of OX377621.1, from coordinate 171,594,567 downwards.
ATTTTGCAAACGTACTTCCAAAGTAGTGAATCTTTAACGCAAACTGTAAGAAATTTACGTGGAAAATTTTCGTGTTTTCAGATGAAGCTCATTTTCATCTCAGTGGCTATGTCAATAAGAAAAATTGCCGCATATTGGGTTCAGAGAACCCACACGTGACTATTGAGAAGCCAATGCATCCACAACGAGTCACTGTTTGGTGTGGATTTTATGCTGGCGGCATCATTGGGCATTGGATCTTGTATTTACTTGATATTTGACTTTTTTAGTTACATTCTGGATGTGAAATGCGGCAAAAAGGATACAAATGGTACCAATCAAACTACAATAGCTACCAACGTAAAATTTGATACATACATCACTTAAATCGCATATACACGTAAAATAAAGAGATTTTTCAGAATTCGTACTTTAAAGGGGTAAAATGTGGAAAAAGGAATAAAATTGGTACCGACCAAATTCGCTTGTAATTTTTTTCTGCCTCCTGGTGCACATTTCTTTAAGTTTTTTCTTAATGAATGAAGTCAAATGCCCCCCCCCCAATCATGTTGGTCAATGTACCACCAAAGTTGACAATTTTTCAATAAAAAATATATTTGTAAAAATTCACAATTGGCGACCATTTTAGTAAAACTCCTGAATTTTTCAACATATTATCCCCGTATCGAGATTTTGAATATTTTTCTGGAAAAAACTGCAGGAACTTGTCACTATTTTTCGTTTTAATATCTCAATACCTATAGGTTTTAAGAAAAAAATACTTTTTATGATTTTTTTTAAATGAAAATAAAAATAGTACTACATTCCTCCTGTAAATAAAGATATGACGACTATTTCAGTAAAAATCCCGAATTTTTAAACATAATATCCCCGTATTGTGATTTTGGGTATTTTTCTGGAAAAAAACTGAAAAATAATGTTAGGCATTATTTTGAAAAATATTTTTTCTCTTTAATTCCAAAATTCCGTTCTAATATCGCAATTCCTAATATCCTCAATTTTACACAATATTCAATATAATAAGAAAAAAAATCAAAAACAGCTCTATTGAGGAGCTAGAGGGAAAAATGTTCCACAAAAATGTTCCACGTAGTGTTTTAAGTAATATTAGTGAACACATCCTATAACTAAAATGTAAGGATCACAAGGTTTCCTATGCCAATTCATCATATGGGGGATGTTTTCTAACCTTTTGCACAAAATGGATCAAAAGACTCCCATATCGAAAAACAAGAGGATTAAAATGTTCCACAAAAATATTCCTCGTAGTGTTTTAAGTAATATTGCTAAACACATCCTATACTCAAAATGTAAGGATTGCAAGGTTTGCTATTACGATTCAATATAAGAATGTGCAAATCATGCTTAAATTCCTGCTACTCTCTTTATAAAAGTTCTGGAACTTTAGCTTAATGATGGCTCATTTCAAAACCTCTCACCTTCAAATGCATATGTAGAACATTCAATAAATATTTCTGAATACTCACAACTTTATCCGTATTATCCACACACACTCATTGTCGTCATCAGTTCATGGCTGCCCGGCCAGCGGCTTTAATTACACCGTGACATTTCAAATAGAACTTATTTGAAAATAAAACTTATATGAAATGCCTTTCCGGTGTGAATGAGTTTACTGCCATTCATACGTTTGTGGTGCAACAAATATTGTGTGCTCGAAATCCCCCGGGGAATTTAGCGAATACTACGGGAAGCCTGTGACACGTATCCAAACCAACGCACACACACATGCACACATACGGAATTTTTTCATTAATAAAAGTGAAATTTTAGAAACACCAGAGTTTCACTCTTTTTTTCCTATTCCTCCCCTGGTGGCATACATATTCAGCTGCAGCTGAGATGTGATGATGATGACGAGGATGTGGATGAGGAGGACGAAGGCAAACTTTGTCAAGTGACTTTGGGGAAAATTGACAATGAAAAAGTGTTGAATTTTCTAGCTTAAGGTTAAGTTTGTCATTAACACGTACGCTCCAAAATGACTACCACAGATGAACGAAGGAAGTGCTAGGATGGGGTAAGGGATAGGGTAGAGGAGAGGGGAGCATACAGCAATGCTGATGACGATAGCCTGCAGTTGTTGTTCGTGTAAACATGTGTTAGAGACGAACAATAAACGCCAGGAAATTAAAAGTGTGATTCAAACGGAAGTCGAATAAAATCTTTACAAATAAATATTGAATGTTTCGGGCGGAGTAGCGATACTTGTTAGGATGAGTTGCCAGAGTTCAAACACAGCCACATATGCCGAGGAGAGGAAAGGAGGGGACAGAATTCTGTACAAATTTCATGTCTTGCCAACCAAAATATTTGACATTTCATTGTCAACCATAATTGCTTATAATTTATGGCTGCCGACATTAATTAAATTCCAAAAAACACACATGCAACAAACGCTGGATCTTTCGGAGTTGCCCGGTGCACCGAATCTACATGTTGGGATGCCAGATACCAGCACCTGCATACAGCAGCAGTAGCATCAACATCAGCATCAGCGAGCAGCTACAGTGTCTGTCTAGAATACCGAAAATCTTACTTGGAGGCAGTGGCTGCAGAATGTGTCTGTGTCGGTGTCTGACAGAATGTATTTTAGGTCTCTGGCATCTTCCCCCAGATGATAATCACATGTTTTGTAGGCCTACCGTCCTGCTATGACATTTTTAACATTTGAAAATTAATTTCGATGCCACAGAAAAATTGAACTTGAATTTAGCTGATGTTGGTGATGCCGATGCTGATGATGATGTTGGTGGTGGTGCTGGTGGCCTTGTACAGTATTACTCTTAATTAGGAAAATTCTATGTTTCATAATTAATGTCGTTTTTATTTTGAGCTGTTTCTGTTTCCAGTCTTCGATACAAAACATTTAGTTTGGAATTTATGTTAATTTTAATAAGCGGCGTCATGGCCATTGCTCGAGACGGGGGAGATAGATGCACGTGTACGGCACAAGTCGAGCGTAGGAAATTATTAGGACACAGGCTAGAAGAGGAACACTTTTATTAGTCAGTCAGTCAGTCAACCTTAAAGAGGGGAAAAATCAAGATCAAAATTTCCATACAAACTTAATATAGCAAAGTTAATAAAGGGTGATTTTTTAAGAGCTTGATAACTTTTTTTTTAAAAAAAAACGCATAAAATTTGCAATATCTCATCGGTTCTTTATTTGAAACGTTAGATTGGTCCATGACATTTACTTTTTGAAGATAATTTCATTTAAATGTTGACCGCGTCTGCGTCTTAGGTGGTCCATCCGCTTAGTCCAATTTTGGCATTTCCACGTTTTTGAGTAACAGAGACCCAATTGGTGCGAACGGCGACGAATCGAAAATTGGTGGTCATCATTAACACTGGCCGATACAGCTGCGATATTTTCTTCAGTTCGCACTCTACGTAAGCGTGTTGGTGGTTTAATGTCCAACAATGTAAATTTGGTGCAAAATTTAGTCACAATAGCCCGAATAGCCGCTTCAGTGGGTCGATTAAACTGACCATAAAATGGAAGCGCGCAATGAACTTTCTTAACAGAGCACGCATTTTGATAATAAAATTCAATAATTTGCAAGCGTTGTTCGTTTGTAAGACGATTCATGATGAAATGTCAAAGCATACTGAGCATCTTTCTCTTTGACACCATGTCTGAAATCCCACGTGATCTCTCAAATACTAATGCATGAAAATCCTAACATCAAAAAAATCACTCTTTATTTGCTAAAAAAAAAGTATAGAATTTTTTGTGGGGGTTTTAATATAGGAAATTGTCGTCATTTTCACCGAAAAAGGTAGTTCTTATTAAATATTTTTCCATAAATAAATTTTGTGGTCCAGACAACAATTTATCGGGTAGAAAATTATCCAGAATTCAATGGCTCTTTTAGCGAATCAGTTCCAATAATTAGTCATATTCAGTTTTATAGTTTATATATTAAAACCATGTACTTTTTATCATTTTGAGGAAAAGCATTTTTGATAAGAATGGGTTGAATATTGAAATGGAATAAAACAAGCTGAGGTATTTTCTGTTTGTTTTGAATGTAATACATTCGAATTCCAGCTATTAGATCAAGTTATTCCTTCTTTCGAAGGAATGAGGTATTTTATTTTAAAGTCCCATGTAGGTTAGGCTCGGACACGAAAAAAGTTTGCGGCGGTCACCACCCCAAAATGAAGATAGAATTGTTTAATGATAATGATCTACAAAATCTTTCGTCGCTGGGTCAAGCCGTCTGGGAACTGAACGTTCCTGAAAACACCTGTAAAAATCGTGTTTTTCCTTGTATTTTTTATGTTATGTTGAATTTTTGTTCAATGTTTTCTGAATTTAGAGACCCTAGAAAGCACTTTAAATATAGACTTTTATTCTTGTTCTAGAAGAATTATTGGTCGTTTAATTTCTTTTTGTGTTTTCCAAAGTAACAACCAAAAATTTATATTTCATGGAAAAAATTTATAAAAGTAGCTGTGGAAAATAAATACAAGATATCAATTTCTTTCGAATGTTGGCTAAATGACAAATATCGGACAAAAAAAATTACGTAACTGACTCCATGTTTGTGAAAATAGTTTAATATAGGATGGGCCATGTAACATTTTAAATTTGATCTAGTGATTACTTTGACTTTGAAACATTCATTTTTATTTTCAGGTTAATGTTCGACATTTGCAAAGTGTAATCGAGCGTAAATCGTGCTCGAACAAAATTGGGAAATATTAAAAACTTACTTCCAAAGTAGTGAGCAATTAACGCAAACTATAAGGGATATACGTGGAAAATTTTCTGGTTTTCAGAAGAAGCTCATTTTCATCTCGGTGGCTGTGTCAATAAACAAAATTGCCGCATATGGGGTTCAGTGAACCCACGCGTGACTATTGAGAAGCCAATGCATCCACAACCAGTCACTGTTTCGTGTGGATTTTGGACTGGTGGCATCATTGGGCCATGTACTGAAAAATTGGTTAATCGTATGTCGTGGTAGTCATATGATTGATATTGTGTTCCATTATTAAAAAACAAAGTTCAACCTTTCCAATAAAACCAGAAATGTAGAAAAAAAAATCAGTTCTTTTTTATAATTTAAAAGTTTAATCCCCAACATATACATAACTCGGTTTTTCAGAGCCAAATAAAAATAAGCGCTGTGGTGTCCTTCCGATGCTCATCATTTAAGCGTAATTCGAAAAGTATATTTATTTTCACAAAATACTGTCACCAAATAGTTTTCAGTTGTCCCTATGAAAAAACACGAAAATTGCGTAAAACGTCCAATTAGGCCAATAAGTAATTCGAAGACAAAAATCAAAATTTATATTTAAAGTTTTTTCAGTCCAAAATTTTTCACAAAAATGCAACACAAAAAATATAGGGCAAAACATGACGTTTAAGGATGTTTTCAGCAGAGTTTAGCTCACAGATCCTTAAACAATCCAAACTTCATGTTCGTGGAGTGACCGGAAGTTATTTTTTTATTTGTAAAGGCTGCGACCCAGTCTAAGGATACGAGATGTTCAATGTTTCAACGACTCTGCTGAATTTAACAAACGTATGAGAACAGAAAACCCCACAAGAAACGTGTAGCGGGGTCAAATCTTACTATAGTGATCAATTCGCATAACCTTCTTGAGAGTAAAGCATAACCTCCCATACTTCATGGAAAATGTCTTTTTCCACAAGTCGCCCACTTCCATTTCATTTAATTTGAGTCAAAATAAAGTGGTCATCATTGATCTTTAGCGCTCCCTGTTGATAGTAATGACATCACCAGTGTTGTTTTCGAATAATTATCAACTGATGATGTCTACACACAAAATCCGCATGAAACAGGAACATTTTGTGGATGTATTGCCTCTTATACACTTTGTGTGGCTTTGAATCGTCCCATAAACGACAATTTTTATACCCTCCACCTCCAGGATGGGGGTATACTAACTTTGTCATTCCGTTTGTAACACCTTGAAATATCGACCTGAGACACGCAAAATAAAGTTTTTTTCCAAATTCGTACTTTTTCTTTTACGGCAAAAATTGGTTGAATCATGAAGTTAGGTTATTTTGCACTATGTACGTCTGATAATGGATTTTCAAAATTTGTACTTTTGGAATTCAAATAGAATGGAAAGACAACCAACTATAGCATCCACTATCTACCAATATTTATGGCTTTGGAAAATATTTTTGAAAATATAAATATAAGAATATTTATTTTTTGAATTGGCGTATTGGTAGCATTACCTTATAAGCGTGGTTTGAAATAATTAAAATATTATATTTATTTATAAAATTAATTTTTCAATATTTTTGTATTTGTTGTATTTTCCTGTAAAATTACTGCACTTCTACGAAAACCGACAACCTCTGTGGAATGCAATCCATGGTGGAGGGTATATAAAGTTCCGCCCGGCCGAACTTAACGCCGTTTTTACTTGTTTTTCTTAACATAGCCATTCATCCAAAAAAGAACCTAGACGACTGCTAGGCTAAAATTGGCGCCCAACATTTGCACTGGAGAATGTTCCAGACAAGCATTATTAAGTGAATAATAAACAACAGATTTGACAGATGCCACAAAGACTGTCTACATCGACACGCCCTGATACGAAAACCCTTAGAATCTCACTACACAAATTTCCTATTAAAAGAACTGTAGTTTAGCTACACATTTGTTTTAGAAAATTTCTTTTAATTTTATTTTAGAAACTTTCTTTTATATTTTTTTAGAAAATGTTCTTGCTGTAGCGAAATATTTAATTTTGTAAATATAGTGCGAGCTCGATGAACGCTACAAGCTATTATAACAACTGCCCCAATTAAATATTATGGCTGTTTTTCTTTAAGACTGGATAACTAAGCTGCTATAACAAAAACCTAAATAAAAAGTTAAAATTTCATTCAAAATTTTTTTTTAAACGACAGCAATATCAATTTGTGTATAAAAGCAAATTTTGAAAAAAAAATATTGGATTTAGCCTGGATAGTTATTCAGTGTATTTAATTTATGATTATCGAGGTTGAGTCCAAAAAGTCAATACAAAATATTTTTTGAAAATTTGTTTTGATTCAAATATTTATTGTAGTTGGCGACAATGTGAAAAAATATTTTTTATTTTGTGTAAAAAAATAAATGTATATTAACTTTTTTATCGCAGCTTCTTTTCCCGGCTTAAAGAAAAACAACCCTATTAACATTGAAGCTTTTATGAGGGTAACTATTAGTCATGTCTATTGCAACTTTCCTACAAAATATTTATTTTTTTTTGTTTGTTTTATTTCGGTGTGTAATGAATGTATGATTTGAACTGGGATATTGTCCTGCTGGTTGGTTTTGATACAACATTTACTGGGCCGAATAAGATACTTAAAATTTATTTATATTTTACCAAGAAAGAAACTGCAGGTACACTAAATATGTCCACGTATTAGAAAGAATGGAATATATCGAAATGAATACCATTGCGATTTCATTTGAAATCATCAAGATTTGAATTGAAAGTGATGTATTTTTAGTAGAGATTAGTGCATAGTGCAATCTTTGACCGACTGCTGTCATTCCAATTATTGTAGAATATTTCGGTACTGTGATCTGTATTGTGATCTTAAAAATCCACCTAGCTTTTTCCAATCGCCTATATTTCAAGAGATATCAAAATAAAGGTTGAAAAAATATTTTTGAATTTTTGATTTGCATTGTGATCTTAAAAATCCTCCTAGTTTTTTCCAATCACCTCTATTTCAAGAGATATCAAAATAAATGTATTTATTAATTTAAATAAATGAATTTTTGAGAGTATTTGCGCGAAATATAATTCGACGATTTCCAAAATCTAAACTATTAATCTTATAATCGCGTTAATAAATCTACATAAATCCAAAAAAACTGCTATAAACAGTTCAATAAGTCTTAAGAGTTTCCTCTAATATTGACTTCCAGTTTTGAACAAAAATGCGCCTTCTTCCTCAATGGAACTCATGTACGAGCCAGCCGTCATAGCTAGTTAGCATTTGTTAAAGACAGCAATATTTAATTAGCTCTCTTGAAGGCCAGACCATACCTCGCTTCTCGTTTCAATGACTGCAAAAATAAATGCACAAACGCTGAGTTATACCTGCAGTCATTCAGAGCGTCTACATGGGAGACACCAGCCCAGACCACATTGCAAATAAATAGTAGAACCGATAATTACCAGCCCTGCTCTGATTGTCTTTGTCAATGTTGTGCAGAGCATAACAGGTCCCGTCTAGACTCGCACACACACTTCAGCCACTCACACCGGGTTACACCCACTGTCTCCTCCGCAGTAATGATACTTAAGCAGCGCTCCTTCCTTCAGCGAGCCAGTCAACCGACCAGACAGACTGATAAGTAATCATTAATCATAAGACAAACAAGTGCAAAATTTTGTTATTTGTAACGAGATCACACAGTTTGTTTTTCTTGTTTTCTTGTCTATCCGCCTCTGCTGGAGGATGAGGAGGAGGAGGAGCGGTAGAGGGTGTTGACAATACCCTCTGCGGCAAATGAGTGTCTGTTTAACAAATTTCATGTTAAGAGCAATCATAATTTGACAATGACTCCTGTTCCCAGCCCGTGGGGGACTTCTCTAAGTACACCAAGGCACTGAGGCTCAGACTATACTCCCAACTCATTAAAAAGTTCACCTTTTTGTTGTTCTGAGACGAAAAGGAAGTTTTAATTGCAATTTGTTTTAAAATTTATGATGAGTTTTGTAATAACTGTGCAAATTAAGTACAGGAGGTGAGAATGAAAAGAGGAGAGAAAAAAGGTGATTTTTATTTGCTGGCATAATGATGACAACAGGAGGCTGTGAGTTGGAGAGTTTAAATGCCAAACAAGGTGTTAACAAGGAGGACAGGCAAACTGATGAGATGTAGTTTTCCTTAAGAAAATGTATACGAAATATAATTATGGATAGGTTTTCCAAGGAAATTCCACAATTCAGCTGGAAGGAATAAATTCAGGAAAGAGGAAGAATCAAATTTTCATCAGCATAACAAAATTAAAATTCGAAATAATATTAAATATTCAGTTATTTTTCTAAAATAACTTCACAATTCACTTCGGCCCCTATTATTTTTATTCAGCTGGGAATTTCGTTTTCACAATTCTAAAGCCTAACATATGTTCCCTTCCCTGGAATGACCCAATTTCGGTGTTTGTTTCCTTTTGAAATTGTTTACCAACATTTGGCACTTTTGATTCAATTTTAAATGTTTGTTTTAAGATTTGCACACACTTTTACAAAATACATACATACATATATTTTCAGCAACATAAAAAGCAAATCGTTCATTATAACACTTCACATACAAACATCTGAGGGTGGGTTTTTACCCTTCACAAGGAGCTTTCGCAAACACTAAAGCACAAACAAACTGAGCAAACAAATCTTTTGGATTCTTAGAAATTGCTCAATTTTCCAAGAAAATGGGGAAATTCCTTTTAATGTGTTTGTTTAAGAGATTAAAAGAATTTCTTGAGGCAAACGGGAGCCTTTGATGGTAAAAGGGAGTGACAGCGAGACGATGGGTGAAGGGTGGGCGAGGAAGGCGATGGTTGTGAAGAGTAAAATAAACATTGTAAGTGTCGAAATGAAAGAAATTCATAATCGAATGTTACATATTCGTTATATATTTGGTATCGTTTTTCTGGTGTCATGATGGAAGTGATGGCGTTGATGGATTCAGCCACGAACTTGTACTCCTTCTTTCATTCTTTAAAAATGGACTAAAATTAAGGAATTTGCCACAATGATATTTTCCAGTGGAGAAGTGACTATATTCATAGGAAAAATATCACTGTTGTATAGGTATTTCCAATCGTTACAATTATTTCTTTTAGAATTTATAACACCATTACCGTCGTCTTTTTCGCATGAAAACTGTCATAGTTGCGACGATAGGAGAAATATCACTGTTACAGTAAAATTTTCCATAGCAATATTATCACTGTTACTGTTGGTCTTTTCCATGAGGAAATATTACTATTGACAAAAAAATTTCCCCTCGGAAAGGTTTCATCGTTGCACTGATTTTCCCCCTTAAGAAAATATCACTGTATTTATTATAGGAAAAGTGTCACTGTAACGGATGTATTTTAATTAAGAAAGTATTATCGTGTCAGTAGTTGTTTTCATCAAATAGTATCATCGTTGTAGTGACAAGTCAGTCAAGAAAATGTGTTTTTTTCTAAAAAAAAAAATACAAGGAAATTTTAATTCAGAATTCAGTAGAATATTCAGAGCATTCAGGTTTTCAGAAGAAATTTTACAATTCAGCCAAAAGGAAAGTAAATTCAGCTAAGAAAACTTGTGTGTAAGTTAACACAATTTTAATATTTTTACTAAATAGTTATATGTAGCGACAAGTCAGTCAAGCAAATGTGTTTTTCTAAACAAATTTTACAATTCAGCCGAAGGGAAAGTAAATTCAGCTAAGAAAACTTTCGTAAAAATGAACACAATTTAAATATGTTTACTAAATAATATATAAATATTGTTAAATAAGTCATGCTTTTCTAAAAAAATACAATTCAGCTGAAGGAAATTTAAGTTCAGCTTATAATAACTAAATTTATGATCAAATTCACAAGAAAATTCATAATAATCGGGTTTTCTGAACAAATTTTACAATTCAGCCGAAGGGAAAGTAAATTCAGCTACGAAAACTTTTGCATAAATGAACACAATTTAAATATTTTTACTAAATAATATATGTAGCGACAAGTCAGTGAAGCAAATGTGTTTTTCTGGAGAAATTTTACAATTCAGCTGGAGGCAATTTAATGTAAGCTTATAATAGCTTTTAGTTTATGATAAAATTCAGTAGAAGATTGACAATAATCGGGGTTTCTTAACAAATTTTACGATTCAGCCGAAGGGAAAGTAAATTCAGCTACGAAAACTTTAGCATACATGAACGCAATTTAAATATTTTTACTAAATATTATGTGTAGTGACAAGTCAATTAAGCAAATGTGCTCTTCTAAATACATTTTACAATTCAGCTGAAGGAAATTTAAATTCAGTTTATAATAACTTTTAATTTATGAAAGAATTCAGTAGAAGTTTCACAATAATCGGGTTTTCTGAACAAATTTTACAACTCAGCCGAAGGGAAAGTAAATTCAGCTACGAAAACTTTAGCATACATGAACGCAATTTAAATATTTTTACTAAATATTATGTGTAGTGACAAGTCAATCAAGCAAATGTGCTCTTCTAAATACATTTTACAATTCAACTGAAGGAAATTTAAATTCAGTTTATAATAACTTTTAATTTATGAAAGAATTCAGTAGAAGTTTCACAATAATCGTGTTTTCTGAACAAATTTTACAACTCAGCCGAAGGGAAAGTAAATTCAGCAACGAATACTTTTGCATAAATGAACACAATTTAAATATTTTTACTAAATATTATATGTAGTGACAAGTCAGTCAAGCAAATGTGTCTTTCTAAATAAATTTTATAATTAAGCTGATGGCAATTTAAATTCAGCTTATAAAAACTTATAATTTATGATAAAATTCAGTAGAAGATTCACCATAAACGGGTTTTCTGAACAAATTTTACCATTCAGCCGAAGGGAAAGTAAATTCAGCTACGAAAACTTTTGCCTAAATGAAGACTCTTTAAATATTTTTACTAAATATTATATGTAGTGACAAGTCAGTCAAGCAAATGTGTTTTTCTGGAGAAATATTACAATTCAACTGGAGGCAATTTAAATTCAGCTTATAATAACTTTTAATTTATGAAAGAATTCAATTGAAGTTGTTGTTTCTATGTATTGTTGGTCTGTTATGTTGTATGTGGTGTCATTTATTTTGGTTTAAGACCAAAGGTTGTGCTGAAGTCTTCATCAGAACCCAAAATTAGCAAAAAGGCAAAGTGAGACCTTTATTTTTGCAGCTAAAAGTTGACTGCGCAGTTTCGATGGGCGCTACCCTATCTCGTCAGAACTTTCGCAACGAATGTATGTCTTTGACTGAGTTTCGCAATAACCGGGTTTTCTCAACAAATTTTACAATTCAGCCGAAGGGAAAGTAAATTCAGCTACGAAAACTTTTGCATTAATGAAGACAATTTCAATATTTTTACTAAATAATATATGTATAGTATTTTAGCATAAAAAAACTGTCTCTGTTCATTGTTTCAGAGATCCTCCTCATAGGTAAACTATTACTAACTCACCTAAGTAATTTTCATAGAAAACCCATCACTGTTATAGCGATATTTCCAATGGGAAATTTATCGCAGTTGCAATAGCCTTTCACAAAGGAAATTTCCATAGAAAAATGTCATTTTCTGTAGGAAATGTCACTGCTAAAATTACCTTTTCCCTGGACTTAAACAACTTTTCTATTGAACACTTTCTGTATATAGTTTTTTTCGCAGGAACACGGTACGCTTCAGATAGCTTACTCCACCTTATCCTTATCAGCTGAGAACGTTCTAGCACGCTCCCCTAACAATGACACATATGTTACTGCAAGACCTACAGCATTATTAACACTCCCACTGATTTAGATGGTTCTATAAAAACCCCAAAAAATGATTTCATTTCAAGAATTGTTCAAAGGGTATTGAACGACTATGTTTGTGTTCTTAGAAAACCATGAAATAAGGCCTCAAATAAGGATTAAAGTTCGGCCTTTGGGCAAACAAATGTTACCCATAAAACAGATCTTAACAACATTTACTAACAAGGCTTAAAGAGGCATAAGGCAGAAGGCAATCAATAGATTGAAATGCACAGATAACACAGGCCGGCAATAACAAAAATCGTAGCCGCTCTCTATCAAGGAGTTACAGAAAAAAGGTGGATTAGAAACGAGCAAGAAAGTCGAAACCTTGTTGTGATAAACATCTCCAATGAAACGTGATCTTTGCCGTATGATCTTGTTTCAAGATGGTCTTTGTGATTTTCCACCAGGTTAACAATTGAAACTGTTTCAGGTGGGGTTGTTGTTGTTAAATGAAATTGATTTGGAGAATTTATGTTTATTATGAATCGAAGCAACTAACAACCATAATGGTTGCGGGCTAATCAAATTCCTTTCAATGTCGAGGGCTTTGTATGAAATAGAATTATTGTTTTTATTGCCTCCTTTATTCATTGTGAAACCCTATAATTTCATAATTCCAAGAGAATGAAAAGAATGAAGAGACATGAAATTATGAAATAAAAGGCAAAAAGGAAGAATCCTCAAAAAGTCACCTGTCGCTGGTTTTTTGTCTTAAGAACAACGAAACAACCAAAAACAAATACAAAACAAGAAAGAACCCAGGCAGACTCCAGTCTCAGGAGTTTTTTCCCCGCTTGGCTTCTCAAATAAGTATCTTTGATCATCTGATCATTGATCATTTTTTCGGGGCAGCCAAAGAATTGACTGTTGCCGTTCGCTACCTGCTGCGCAGGCGCATCTACATAATTGTGCGCATAGTCGTGTTTCTGACTAAAGGCACTCTGGCTTGGCCGCTGGTATTTATAAATCCAAGACTTAAAACCGTAAGACCACTTCAGAAACTTCACTAAGAAGATTTCCGCTGATGCTGTTGTTGTTTTGCTACATTTTATGATCATGTTGTAGGCACAGTCCAACAAACGCCAGATGACTTTTGACCATCGCAGCAATTTCTGTTTCAAAATACATCTGCTGCCGTTTTTTGAGGGCTCCTCCTGCTGATTTTCATTTTAGATTCCTTGCCTTTGTTCAACAGCATTTTTTTGGGAATATTGATGACGACAGGTTAGGCAATCTGCAATCTGTTTTCTTCGTTTGGTCTTTCTAGTTATTCTTTTCCACGTGAAGTGTTTTGTTTGTTGTTAGGATTGTGTTGTTGGCGACGAGAGGTGTTTGTTTGGCCATTTCCTCAAAACTCTGATCATTGAACTCGGGCTGAGTGACGTTAATCGGGTAAATTGGAGCAGCTGAATATGCCAGTTTCTGTTAAATGGTCTTGTTTGTACAAGAACATGGCTAAACGATGCTCAAAATTTATTCAGGACACAGAAGATAATCAGTTGTTAATGGCTTTTAAAGGGATCATGATTGATGGTGATTGTGTTAAAATTAAGGCTTAATATGAATTTACATTAAATTTATTTCTGGCACTTACTAATTCGGCAACGAGGAAATTTGTAGAAATAATGCAAATCCGATAATGAGATTTTTGAAAGGCCTTCCAGAACTACTATAGTCAAAAAATAGTAACGAAAATATTTTATGGAAAATTTTATGTGATTTTTTTGTGATTTGTAAGTTAATTTAGTTTATGGAAATTGTCACAATTCTTAAAAGAATTTTGCGGTAGAAATCCAGTTTTCAGTAAAATATTTTTTATTTGTAGCAAAATATACTGGTAATTGTCAAAAACAATTCAGCAAAGTTTTTTTGTTAATCTGCAAATCAGAAATGATATATTATTTGTATGGTAAACACCAACATTTATTAAGTTACATTCAGCGAGTTCATTTAATAGAGGGTCACATTCAGCTGCTGTTAATTATTCAACTAAAAAATTGTTGCTGCAATATAATTCATTATTATGGAAATATTATAATTTGTCAATTATTTCATAAAAACTTTTGCCGAATTTAACATAGCAGCTCAAAAACCAATTCAGCAAAGATTTCTTTTATTTATCTAATCGGAAATAAGATCTCATTAATAGTGGTAAACGCTAACAGTTATTCAGCTAGTTAATTCAGTAGAGGGTCACATTCAGTCGTAAATAGTTACTCAGCTAATTTTCAATTATATTTTCCCTCATAATTTTCCAATTTACAAAATTTATTAATTTTGGGTGTTTGCCATAAAAACTTAGAGATTCAAATTCAGCAAAGGAAATATATTAGTCAGCGAGTGAAAACTGAATTTCTATAATATTTTATTCATAAAACAATAATTCAGCTGATTAGAAATTATATTCAGCAACGCAATTTTTCTATCAACATATTTTATCGGACAACGAGTGAAAACTGGATTTCTAGAAATAATTTATGCACAAATAATAGTTCAGCTACCCACAAATTATATTCAGCAACGCAAAAATTATATTCCATGACTGTAAATATTATTTTCCATTAATTTTGCCATCATTATTTTCCAATTTACAAATTTAACAATTTGGAGGTTTCCCATAAAAACTTCTAGATTGATGGAAAATGAAATTCATCAAAGGAAATTTATCAGTCAACGGGTGAAAACTGGATTACTAGAAATAATTTATGCACAAAATAATAATTCAGCTACGCATAAATTATATTCAGCAACGCAAAATTTGTTTTCCATGGCTGTAAATGTTTTTTATTTAGCTTAGCTTGCACTTTTAAAATCCATAAAATTTTCCATCATAATTTTCAATTTTAAAAAATTAACAATTTGGAGATATGCCATAAAAACTTAAAGATTGACGAAAAATCTAATTCAGCAAAGGAAATTTATCAGACAACGGATAAAAACTGGATTCCTATAAATAATTTATGCATAAAATAATAATTCAGCTACCTACAAATTATATTCAGCAACTAAAAATTTGTTCGTTTAGTTTTATTACAAAAATCTCAGAACAATTTATAGATTGATTGAAAATCAAATCCAGAGAAGGAAATTTTATAATTCAGTGATTAATAAATTTCGATTTGTATAAATAATTTGTGCGTAACACAATAATTCAGCTAATTAGAAATTATATTCAGCAACGCAAAACTGGTTTCACATGGCTGTATATGTTATTTTATTTAACATCGCTTGTTTTGCGTCAAGAAAAAAATCCATTCAGCTAATGAAATCTCAATTCCATTTCAGCAAAGGGTTAATTTAGACGAATTATTCATAGTTTCTGCACTATCGTCGTCAAAAGCACAAATTAAAGAAGAAACACATTATTCAGCTAATAAACAATAATATCCCATTAATGGTGGGATTAACAACACAATAAAGGGTATCATTCAGTTGTTAATAGGTATTCAGCTAATCGGAAGATGAGTTCCATTACTTGTTGTTGTAACGAGCATTAGAAAATTCGGTTATTTTTAAAATCACAATTTCCCAAATACGGATTTTCCATTAAAACTCATGTATATTGATTGAAATTCATATTCAGCAAAAGTAATTTATTGCTCAGCAGGTTAAACTTGTATCTCTATAAAAATAACATCTTAAAATAGAAATTCAGTCACCTATAAATTTATTCAGCAACATAAAAATTTTTGTAGTTTCTTCATCTATCTTGAAAGGTATAGTTTTAACAAAAATCCAATTCAGCTTATGAAATTTACAATTCAGCAACATAAAAAATGTTAGCAATTTCTTTAAGAGTTACTTCATCTATGCTAAAAGGTACAATTTTAACAAAAATACAATTCAATTGGCGAAAATTGTATATCTAAAATAATTACAGCATATCTAAAAATAATTACAGCATAAAATATAAATTCTGTCACCTATAAATTTATCCAACAACATAAAAATGTTTTGCAATTTCGCTAAAAGTTACTTCTTCTGTCCTAGAAGGTATTATTGTATTTGCAATTTTTTCATATGTAACTTCATCTATCCGAAAAGCTGTTTGAACTATCATAGAAGGTACTGTCTTAACAAAAATCCAATTCAGCAGGTGAATCTTGAATAAATTCAGCCACCAATAAATTTATTCAGCAACATAAAAAATGTGCAACTTTTTAAAAGTTAGGTCATCTATCCTAAAAGGTATACTTGTAACAAAAATTAAATCCAGGTTATGCAATTTACTATTCAGCAATATAAAAATATTTGCAATTCCTTTAAAGGATGTTTGATCTATCCTGGAAGATATGGTCTTAACAAAAATCCAATTCAACTAGTGAGAATTGTATCTCTATAAATAATTACAGCATAAAATAGAAATTTAGTTACATTTATTCAGCAAATGTTTGCAATTTCTTTAATACAATTCAGCTAATGCAATTCAGCAAGGCACAAATTATTTTTTCTAATTACTTGCTATAAATCATACATCATAACCTGTTCAAAGATCAAAATTAAATCAAAAGAACAAAAATCTGATCTTCAATGCAAACTATAGTTACTTTAGGAGCAATTCAGCTAAATTTCTATTAAGTTCAGCTGTGCTAGAATTAAATAAATCAATTAATCAGTGAGTTGCTATTTCAGTTTACATTCTTTCGCTTTAGTTCTTATTATTTACAAGTATTACCAATAAAAAAATTCAATTCAGCTAATGAAATTTCTTATTCAGCTAACCATAAACGTGTTGCCAATAAAGATGGTTATCATTTAACCTTATTCGCCCAACTTTCGCTTGCTTTCCGTTTTATAAAAACCTAAATTTTTCCAATTAAAAACTTATCCCCAACACCTTTCATCCATCCATCCAACCAAACCAAAGCAACCCCCAACGTTTAAACCAGAAATCTCCCCGGCAATAATTACAACCAAAAAGTCAATTTTAATAGATGATCATTAATTTTCCGAAAATCCACTTAACGGCCTCCTTCTACTACGTTTTTAATTTCCTCAAAACAAAACAACGCACAAAACAAATAAGAGAAACGCAATAAATTCCAGAACTTTGCGCCTCATCAACTGCAAACTCGTATGAAACAATTCCGCATTCAGAGGCAGAGATAGCATCTAATCGCCTAAGAAGAGTGTCAAAAAATGCCAGCCAGTAGTGGGGGAATGCAATTGAAAAGACGAACATGTGGTGTTATGAGCCCAACAATTGTTTTGGACGACTGAAACCCCAAGGGTAACATACGCACCATAGAAAACCACCCCCAAAACAAACATCCCCCTTTTTTCACAGAGACGGACGAGACCACGAGACAAGTGCAATGTAATTTTTCAACACCAAAGATATTTCTATGCAAAAAAGTGTACGGCGACGATACCTTTCGCAGTAGAGAAATGCGTCAGTGTCAGTGTTTTGATGGTGGTGGGTGACTCATGCCTATACATGGCCGGGAGTTCCTCTGGATGGTGGCCGGCCGGTGGTGGTTGCAAAACCCAACGAAAAAGTTTTGTTCGCATTGCATAAGCCACCGTAATCCTCAATGGAATATAAAACGGATGACGAACGAACAACGTTTATGGAATTACAAAATAGCAAAACAAAACCCGAAACCCGGAATCCGAGACCGAAAAAACGTCGTAAAACAAAGTTTGGATATTTTGTATAGTCATTGCATACTTTAAGGCGTTGAGGCATAGCACAATGGCACTGTGTTTTGCCGGTAGTCTTCGTGTAATTTCTATGTAAAATATACCGGCTTTTTGTTGCAGGGATTCCCCCATTTCCCCATCCCCCCAACACACACACACACCAAAAACAAAGGAGCAAACTCCTTTTGTTTCAAGGTCTTGGCCAAATGTTTATTGTTTGCCGGGCGGTTGGGGATCGGTCTGACAAGCCACCCCCTTTTATGAGGGGGGAATAACATGACAATTATATGGAGGCTGATGATGACTACAATGATGATGGCTTTTGTTGTTGGATGCGAGTGAGTAAACGTTCTAAGGGTGTTGAACTATAAATTGAACTTGTGTAATATTTCCAGCTCCCCATGTATCGTCTACCCTGTTTGGCGGCAACGAGACGTTGATGAATAATGGTAACCCCCCAGAACAGAACAGAAGGGAGAACGAAGCTCCAAATAATAAATTAAAACTGAATCTCTTCAGGATTAACTAGATTGCCTTTATGGAATGAGTAATGATGTATGAATACTATTTGAAATGAATCGAAAGGAAACGGAGTTCCAATCATATATACGTAGATGAAATTGCTATTAAAATCAATGGAGCAATTTCCCAAGAAATGTTCGCTGTATTGTGCTACTGATCAGGAAGGACTAAAGGTGCCTCAAATTTAATGAACGGAACTCTCACCTTTTTCTAGAAGTTCCAGAGTAAGAATCACAGAACTTTCCTACACCATTTTCAATTAAAATTGATAAAATGGAAATTGAAATTGAGAAAAACAATTGAAATTGGGAAAAACAAACCGAAATTCAGAAATATAAATTGAAATAAAAAACAAATTGAAATTCCGAAATATAAATTGAAATTGAGAAAATACAAATTGAAATTCGGAAAATACAAATTGAAATTCAGAAATGTAAATTAAGAAAATATAAATTGATATTGAGAAAATATAAAAATAAAAATAATAAAATATAAATAGAAATTCAGAAACGTAAATTGAAAAATGGGAATATTCAATTTGATATTGAGAAATAAACAATTGAAAATGAGAAAATAAAAATTAATTTAAATTTAAATTTTTGAATATTAATTTGTATTTCAATTCAATTAACATTACTGAATTTCAATATTAATTTTCACAATTTCATTGAATTTTCTCAATTTAAATTGAAATTTATAAAATATAAATTGAAATTGAGAAAATATAAATTGAAATTGAGAAACTATAAATTCAAATTTGGAAATGTAAATTGAAAATAAGAATAAACAATTTGATATTGAGGAATAAACATTTGAAAATGAGAAAATAAAAATTAATTGATATTTAATTTTTTGAATATCAATATATATTTCATCAATTACAATTTACATTTCAGAATAACAATTTGTTTTTTCTAATTATCAATTTGCATTTCTCAATTTCATAAAAGAAAAGTTCGACAATGATCGTTTTTTTAGAAGAAAAGTTCGACAGTGAATGTTTTTAGAAGAAAAGTAAACTTTTCCTATAAGAAAAGTGTCACAGGTGAACTTTTCCTAGAAGAAAATTGTCGCAGGTGAACGTTTTCTTGAATAAAAGTGTCACAGGTGAATGTTTTCTAGCAGAAAAATGTCACAGGTGAACGTTTTCTAGAAGAAAAGTGTCACAGGTGAACTCTTCCTAGAAGAAAATTGTCACAGGTGAACGTTTTCTAGAAGGAAAGTGTCTCAGGTGAAATCTTCTAGATGAAAAGAATTTTAAAATTTGACACATATAGGGTGGACCATTTAAAATTTTAAATTTGAACCACCGAATACTTTGACTTTGAAAGGTATAATTTTTATTTTTATTTTCAGGTTTATATTTAACATTTGCAAAATGGAGCGCTATACGCTCGATCAAAATTGGGATATATTAAAAACTTACTTCCGAAGTAGTGAGTCTTAACGCTAACTGTAAGAAATTTATGTGGAAAATTGGATTGACCTTCGGTTCAGCCTTCATAAAACTCATTTTCAATTTCGGTGGCTATGTCAATAAGCAAAATTGGCGCATATGGGGTTGAGAGAACCAACACGTGACTATTGAGAAGCTAATGCATCCAGAACGAGTCACTGTTTGGTGTGGATTTTGGGCTGTACTGAAAAATTGGGTTGATGCCGAGCTAGTCGTGGTAGTCATATGAATGATATTGTGTTCCATTATTAAATGACAATATTCAACCTTAAAAACCAGAAATTTAAAAAAAAAAATAATCTGTACTTTTTTATAGCAGATTCCAATAATATAGCGATTACAGTAGCTCAAAGTAATATGTGATTAAAATTTTACTTTTTTGATACTCCTGGAAGAGATAGCGTCTTCAGATTTTTATAATATTTATGAATTAAAAAATATGTATGAAAGTTTTTCATCCCCTCTTTGCGAATCTAAGAGGAATATTATTATGTCCTTCTATCTTAAGAACTAAAAACAATTAAAAATCTCTTTAATATTTAAATATCCTGAACATTTTTCATATTTTCTACAAAATATCAAAATTTAAGAGTGGGGTTTTAATTGGTTCAGAAATTATATCTGCTTTTCAAGAAGACTACCAAATATCAGAAGACAAAATTTTATTTTTTAAGGTATTATCATTTGGTTTAAATGAGATGTTGGAAAAAATAAATGTAGAAAGAAAATTTGTATTCCCAAACGCTAAAACATAATTTAAACAAAGATATTCGCCAAGTGAATTTCTGGAATGGACCAGAATATTCCACAAGCCAATTGATAGAAAGGAAACTTTGGGGTCAATTTCAAAACACTTCAGTGTGTTGAAATATATACAAATACGACGTAAGAATTGACGTAGCTGAGCTATAATAGGGCTGTTTTTCTGTAAGTCGTGATAACAAGCTGCGATAACAAAAAAATTGAATTTAATTTATAAATTTAATTTAATTTAAAAATTTAATTTAATGATTTGAACTGGGATATTGCCCTGGCTCAAGACTATTTTGCATATATATTTAATAGAATGCAAATTTATTTGCAAATGGCATGGTGACATTTATTACTTGGCTACAGACTACCACTATCATGATTTCAAAAGGTTTTTCAAGTGGCTTCGCAGCGACTTTTCAACATCAAACCCGGCCTCTTTATGAAAATGATTCTCACAAACAAACGAGAAGCACAGCTCACTTGTCGAATTTGCCTTTAAAAAATCGCACTAGGTAATAAAGTACACATGCCATCTTACAAGCATCTCATTGAGTTGCATATGTAAGTATGTGTGTATGCAAGAATAGTTACCCAGCAATACTTCTGCCGTGCCAACGCTCAAATCAAATATTGATTACAGACCAAAAAAATACAAACGAAAAAAACTAAAATTTAATTTAATTTAAAAATTTAATTTTTTGCTTTGTATTTTTATTTTTTTAAATTGTCGTCAACTATAAATATTCGTATCAAAATAAATTTTCAAAAGAAATATTTTGTGTTGACCTCGATAACCTTACATTTCACTTCCACTGGATAATTATCCAGGCTAAGTCCGAAATTTTTAACATAAAATTACTTTTTCAAAATTTGTTTTCATACACATATTGCTATTGGCGACAATTTTAAAAAATATTTTTTTTTACTTTGAGTGAAATTTTAATATTTTATTCAGATTTTTGTCATCATAGCTTAGTTAAAGAATATAATAAATAAAAATAGATCTTGTTTTTGGTCATATTCTTGGTTAGTCGTTAATCGCGGGGGATGCATTTTTAAAACTATAGTTTTTGTTTCGCTTTCTCATGCAATTGCCCATTCTCATTTATAACTTTCAATGCAATAATAGTGGTCTTTTGAAATGTCCTAAAGGCGTTTGCACAGAGTCACAGCATATTTGCAATACATGAGCAAATTTCGGACTATGAAGCATGAAAAATCTATTCAAATAGTGAAACTGCAAAAATCAAAACAATTGAGCTAAAAAGATTAAAAGCCTTACCGATCTGAGAAACTAGAGGAACAATAAAAAAGATAATGAATGCTAACGCCTTTTGCCGCAAAAAACAAAAATCCTAACACCGACCGATGCATTGAAATGCTTTAAATACACAACAACAAAAAATTGCACAAATACCCATTGCACGGAACACCCACTCAATGGATGCTGGCCCACCAAGAACAAACGATCCTTTTCATAAACCATGCAAATGTTGCATAAATAATTGGCCAAAACAAAAGCAAGCGAAACACACAGAAATGGTTTAAATGAAACAAAGCATTTCAAAAATATGGTCGGTAGGGTAGTGTACCAACCGAAATATGTGCGGCACTGCTGAAATGGTAACATATGGTCCATGTTACTGGCAACAGCAGCACCAGCAATAATTGTTGTAAATAACAATGCACAACATACATAAGTCAAGTATTGTTGTGGCCCGAAAGGGCAAAAAGAAATTGACCAACCGACCGACCGCATTATGAGGCAGAAAAAGTATTTGATTAAAAACTATAAATACTCGGCGGAACAGGCGAGAGGAATCCTTTGAAAGGCCACAACAAAAGAGCAGTTATGGGGCAGAGAACATTCACAAGAAAGGACAATACACTTGTCCTTTTCAACTGGACAATGAAATAAAAGAAGGACGCCTGGCCCGAGGCGGCATTCCTTTACATGACATCAATGTACTGCACTGTTGCGGTGTGTAAAACGTTAAACAAAAAGGAGCTGAACCTCAAAACAAACTCAAGCAACTGCCATTAAAAAAAACTCAAAGGACACTGGCCGCACATCGAAGGACACGCGCTCTGCAGGACATCAGAACGAAGGCATAGTCAAACGACGACAATAAGAGCACGGCACAGCCTGGACCCTAAACTATCTTTTACAAAGCGGCGTTTTACAACATGTTCAACACTTGTTCAGGGGGACAATTGCAATTGTATGGCTTTCTAATGCTGTAATGCCGCCGCTTCTCTTATCCTGGGAACATAATTTCTCAGTTTATCTCATGATTTACTTAATCACACGTAACCATCTATTGTATCCGTTTAATCAATCGGCAAATATGAGTTTCCTAATCAATGGCAACGCACACAAAACATACAAAAGGCTACCCATATTATCCTCGCAGCCAGTATCAATGGCAGTATCAATGTCGGTATCTGCCACATGTATTCCTCCCGTTCTATATCTGTCATTTTATATCAGGTATTTAACTGTATTTACTTGTTAATATGTTTGCCATTATTGAGTGCCCTAAGGACAACCCGCACACACACACACAGGCGGGACATAGAAGTAGGATTTTTGCCCAACACATTCGCCTCCTTTAGATGTGAGACGCTCATACAAGTGCTTCGAGGGGATCAGGCGCCCGACTCATGTGTGCCGTGCCTTTTGATTTATGCCATCAGCCGAGACTAAGTCAAGTGGAATAGCCGTGATTAAGTACAAAGAGGCTTTGGGGTCTTGTAAAATCCCATGTAATTCGCACTTTAGGGAGACTGTTTTAAGAAGGCACTTGAAAATTTTTAAAATGAAATCATTTAAGAGCGATAAATTAGAGGAAAATGAGTTCAATTAACCCGAGAAATAAGAAAATAGTAACAATTTGAAAGGAAAGCGAAGCAGATACTTATTGTATTTCAGCACACTATCAGATCTATTGTGAAAAGTGAAGGGCAGACATTTTAAAAAATTCTTGATTGTTTTAGTCTTTGAAGAAGGGCTAATGTATTAAAGGTCATGCAAAGGCAGACAAGCCACAGCTAGAGCAGCGATTAGGCTTTACATTGACCATTTGGACCAACGCGGGGATTTTCTGTCATCGTCGCTGTAACGTAGGCTGAAGTATCATCGACAAATCATTCCCGCTATGGATGAATGGCTGGGGAGAATTCCATTATCTGAAGTACTAAATGGAGCTCTTCAAACTAGACGACATGGGATGTTTTGCTACGAATTGGGTGTAAACCAGGTTCGTAGATAACCCGATAATATTGGGACCGCCAACTTGGTACAAAATCTCAGCTCCTATCTAGGCAATTTGATTTTCATATTTTGGGTGTCAGCGCTTACCAGGGAAATGTAAAATTGATAAGCTTGTCAGCTTAGGCACGCCCTCAAAAGTTCCAACAGAGCTTGCTGGCATATTTACATCTCTATGGAAGTGCAAGCTATAACTCTTTCGTTAGTATATTAACACAAGGTATAAAAACAATGAAAAATCCAAGAAAAAATAGGTAATGGAAAAATTATTCTTTTTTTCTATTTCTTTTTGTAGTATGCGATTTTCCATTACATATTTTTTCATAGATTTTTCATTATTTTTTTTAACATGTGCTAATACATTAATGAAAAAATTATCATTCTGGCGATTTTTCACTGAAATTCTGGTTGATTCATGACCACTTCCAAACTCACACAGACTCTTAAAAAGAGACCAAAGAACACTACTTTAAAATCTCAAAAAATGGATTGATGTAATCATTTTGAAAATCAAAATAAAAGAAATGATATTGTAAAAACTCTAAAAATATAATCCGACTACAACTTGCACAACTTGCACTACAACTAAAGCACATTAAAATCGATCAATTATTTCAAGAGTTACAGGCGATTGCATGAAGACACTTTTTGAAAAAATCTTATTTTTTATACCCTGCACCTCCAGGATGGGGGTATACTAACTTTGTCATTACGTTTGTAAATAAAACCTTGAAATATCGTCATGAGTCATAAAATTCTAAGACGATCTAGTCATGTCCGTCCATCCGTCTGTTGAAAGCACGCTAGCATCTAAACGAAAGGAGCTAGGACGTCCAAATTTTCCATAAATGCGATTTATAGTCGTAGATCGGCTGGGATTGAAACTGGGCGAAATCGGCCTAAAGAGAAAAATTTTTCCCTCACAAGGACTAAAAATACCCATAATAACACCTAATATTTTAGAGTATTTAAGCATATTTATACACTCCACGAGAGTATTGTGTCTTTGTGCATTTGTTTGTAACACCAAAAAGAAAGGGCGATAGACTCATTGTTAATTATACTGATCGGCTTAGAATCACTATCTGAGTCGATTTAGCAATGTCCGTCTGTCTGTCCGTCTGTCCATCTATTGTTGTAATCACGATACAGGTTGCAATTGTAGCCAGACACAAACGAAACTTTGCACAACTAAGTATTTCGGGACAAGGACGAACGCTATTTAATTTGAAGAAAATCGGTTAAGATTTAGATATAGCCCCCATACGAATTTCACTCCCGATTTGACCCTTTTCACTGTAGATACCACATATTTTAACAGATTTTCTTCAAAATTGGCAAAACATCATATATTTCAACTGGAAACACCTGTGGTAAAAATGTGTTACATCGGTTCAGATTTATATATAGCTCCCATACAAATTTCGTTCCCCCAGAAACTGCGTATTTTCAGAGAATTTCTTAAAATTGAGCATAACACGTTATACCTAAACTTTGGATATAGCCCCGATACAAATATTATTCTCGATTTGACAAATTGGACCAGGTCATATAAGCCTGTGATTAGGAAACATGCAAAACATTTTCCCATTTTCACTTTTTTACTGAATTGAATTGTATTCGGATAGAAAGTGGAGTGTATCATATAGTCGGCCCGCCCGACTTTAGCCTTTCCTTACTTGTTTTTCAATATATCTGCCTTTACTTACTTGATATTGGGTGTGCATTCCCCCTATATAAAAAACGTGCACCACAAAGAAATTTTTATTCGTAGGGTGTGAAATGGGGCAAAAAGGGATGAAAATGGTACCTATCAAACGACAACAGCTAGAAACACAAAATTCGGTGTGAACATTCCTCTAATTGAGTAGATACATCATGTAAAAGTATTTTTTCCAAATACGTGCTTTTAAGGGGTAAAATGGAATAAGCGGATAAAAATAGTACCAACCAAATGACGGCAGCTATAGTCATGAAATTCGGAGTATACATTCCTCTGACTGCGTAGACACAAAAAATAAAAGGGTTTTTTTCAAAATTCGTACTTTCAAGGGATACAATGGGTACAGAGGGATAAAAATGGTACCAACTAAACGACTACAGCTAGAATGATGAAATTCGGTGTGTACATCTCTCTAATTGCGTAGACACGTAAAATAAAGGAATTTTTCTAAATTCGTACTTTTTGGAGTTAAAATGGAAAAACGGGATAAAAATGGTGCCAACCAAATGACCGACATTACACAGACTGCGTAGACACGTAAAATAAAAGGATTTTTCGAAATTCGTGTTCAAATTGAAAAAGGGGATAAAAATTTTACCAACCAAATGGCAGCAGCTAGAGTCATGGAATTCGGAGTAGACATTCCTAAAACTGCGTAGACGCGAAAAATTAAATTCTTTTCCAAATTCGTACTTTCAAGGGATACAATGGATACTGAGGGATAAAAATGGTACCAACTAAACGACTACAGCTAGAAAATAAAAAATTGGGATAAAAATGGTATCAACCAAATGGTCGCAGCTAGAATCATGGAAATCGGTGTATACATCTCTGACTGCATAGACACGCAAAATAAAACGATTTTTCCAAATTCGTACTTTTTACTTTTACGGCAAAAATTGGTTGAATCACGAAGTTATGTTATTTTGCACTATGTACGTGAGATAATGGATTTTCAAAATTTGTACTTTTGGAAAACAGAATGGAAATATAACCAACTGTAGCACCCACCATATACCAATATTTATGGTATTTAAGCTTTTTTGAAAATATTAATATAAGAATATGTATTATTTTGAATTGACTTGAAGTATTATTTCTATATATATAGTGTAAACGAATTGGTAGCCTTGCCTTATAAACGTGGATTGAAATAATAAAAATATTATATTTAATTTGAACTGGGATATTGTCCTGGCTTCTATATTTAATAGAATGCAAATTTATTTACAAATGGCATGGTGACATTTATTACTTGGCTGCAGACTACCACGATCATGATTTCGACCATGTCAAAAGAATTTTCAAGTGGCTTCGCAGCGACTTTTCAACATCAAACCCGGCCTCTATAAAGAGGTGATTCTCACAAACGAACGAGAAGCACAACCCATTTTGCTTCTATATTTAAATGTCACCATGCCATTTGTAAATAAATTTGCATTCTATTAAATATAGAAGCAAAATGGTCTTGAGCCAGGACAATATCCAAGTTCAAATCAAATATTGATTACAGACCAAAAAATGCAAACGAAAAAACAAAAAAAAAATATTATATTTATTTATAAAATTATTTTTTTTATATTTGTATTTGTTTTTGTTTTGCTATCTTAAAAAATTGATATTTTCCTGTAATATTACTGCACTGCTACGAATATCGACAGACTCTGTGGAATGCAATCCATGGTGGATGGTATATAAAGTTCGGCCTGGCCGAATATAACGCCGTTTTTACTTGTTACTTGTTAAAAATTACCTCATGACAAATTTCTTAAAACAAATTTCTAAATTTCTTATTTTTATGAAAATTGGGATAATCAACTTTATTCGCCATATAAAAAAGTACATATTTGGAAAATTTCATCACATAATGTTGTTTTAACAGTTCTTCTGCCAAGAACGGCTATTTTAAGAACTACTTCTGTTCTGGGTTCTGTTAAGATCTGCAATGTTAAGAACATTATCCGTGCGAAACTCATAAGTTAAGTATCCGGTATCTCTCAAATAGTTTGTTGTAGAAATTATTGAGCAGATCCCGAAGTCCTGTTAGTGATCATATTTGCATATACTTCCTAGTTACTATGCATACATATAAGCTTTATTTAAACCTAGAATTTCACTGACAGTTAGTCCTTGAAAACTATATCTGAAAGGCGAGTATACCTGTGTAAAACAGTGGATATTGAATGATGGGGGGGGGCTACCTCTTATTTGCATTTATATTAAATATAACCTTTGACACCACCACCCCCATCATTTAAACGCTTGTCTTTTACCACGACTTTGATTAATACCATTATGTTAGCTTCGCCCGGTTTCCTCACGCCAAATCTACTCCTTACAACCCCATCATTATTCACCAACATTAAACATGTCTCGACATGTGGCAGAGACCGTGTCATAAACCGCAACTTAGTCTGAGGAGCAGGAGCAGGTGGGGGGGCTTAATTATGCCTCATATATCAGACAATCATATTAACAAGTGACAGTTCCCTTTTTTTTTGGCTACAGACCATTTTAATCCCCAAACCTTTAATGGGGGAGCAAGGGATTCCCCCATTTGCCCAACATTTCAACCACTATTCTTATAACGGCATGGCATTCCAGCCAAGTGTTTCCCCACCGAAAAAATGTGGAGGAGGACACAAAAAGTTTTGTTATAATTTGGTTTTGATTACAATTATTACAATGACGACTTGGCAGCCGTCTAACAGGGGTGGAATACGGCCCCAGCTCATCTTCCTCCCCCACTCCTCCCACAACACATTCAAAGAGAGCGTGTTTTGTAACAAGTGTTGCCAATTGTTGTTGTGCGGAACGTGTCCTGGGCGCCTCAATGCATTGTTGCAATTTCAGGCCTTCTTGGCTTTCCAACTGTCCTCCCCCACGCGTTGCTTGCTAATATTTCCAAAAATGGAATTATTAGATTCCTAAGAAACCACTAAATATAAACTGTACTATGTATTTAGAGAGGGGAGAGAAGAGGTCAATAACAAATTTTTATGATTTTTATGGTTTTTCCTTTTTGGAGTTTGTGGTTGAAATTGTTTGAATTTCAGTTTAATTTTACAAAGTGGCAATAATGAAAGCTACTACCCACTCGCTGTCTGCGTTGGGCTGGCTGTTGAATTAATCTAATTCCTGGAAAAGGGGGTTGATTTGATTTGGGGTGCGGTGGCTTGTACTGCGGGGTTTTTTCGGAAGACATACGCAAAAGTAATTTGTTTACAAAGGATATATCATCTGAAGAGTTATTGAAGTGTTAAAAACAAGAAAATTAGTTTGGGGAATTCTACAGCAACGAAAGGATACAAAAGGTTGACTTGAGGGTATAGAGTGGAGTGGTTTAAAGCCAAAGCAAATATAATCTTTGGTAGATTTTTGCCATATTTGACAGTTGATTTCGTTACCTAAATAAACATCGAATCAAAGACAGACCAGTCGGTATCAACGTAATATAACTGACAGCTCTTGTTGACAGATAATCTGGTAGCTGACAGATAATTTTCTGTATACCACAGCTTCCAGAAGACGAATGCGAAAAAAATCACGAACGTCTGCGAAAGCGTAAGGGAGAGCTACTCTCAATCAGTGAGATGTGCGAGATGTAGTTTTGTACTCACTGAATGGGACCTCTTGTTTAGTGCTGGCTCTGAAAGGCAAATGCAGATCAGAGAGTGTACACGCAGAGAAAAAATTCATTACACAGAAACGAAATTTTAAACAAATGAACTTCCTTTGTGGCTTTCTTTCGTGGATAAAGTTATTCTGTTTGCAATAAACATGTCATCACTTGCTTGCTTAAATGAACAAAGTCATTTATGAGAAGGGAAATTTATTTATTAGGATGGATCACGACAATAAATTGGTAAGGTCCCCCCAGATCCCCAGATCTCCAGATTGGTGAAAAAATGATGTGCAAAATATTTCGTCGATCCTGAAAACACCTCTAAGAACCACCTCCAGGATGGGGGTATACTAACTTTGTCATTCCGTTTGTAACACCTTGAAATATCGAATATATAAAGAATATATATTCTTGATCGTCATAAAATTCTAAGACGATCTAGACATGTCCGTCCGTCTGTTGAAAGCACACTAGCATCTAAACGAAAGGAGCTAGGACGTCCAAATGTACCATAAATGCATCTTATAGTCATAGATTGGTTAGGATTGAAACTGGGCGAAATCGGTCCAAAGGGAAAATTTTTCCCCTCACAAGGACTGAAAATACCCATAATAACCCCCAATATTTTAGAGTATTTAAGCATGTTTTTCAATATGTCAGATTGTTCTTACTTGATATTGGGTATGAGCATTCACCCTATACTAAAAACGTGCACCGTAAAGAGATTCTTATTCGTAGGTGGTGAAATGGGGTAAAAGGGGATAAAAATGGTACCTAGCAAACGACAGCAGCTAGAAACACGAAATTCGGCGTGTACATTCCTCTAATTGAGTAGATACGTAATTTAAAATTATTTTTTCCAAATTCGTACTTTTAATTGGTAAAATGGGAATAAAGGGATAAAAATGGTACCTACCAAACGGTTGCACCTAGAATAATGAAATTCGGTGTATACATTTCTCTGATTGCGTAGACACGTTAAATAAACGGATTTTTCGAAATTCGTACTTTTTGGGGTTAAAATGGAAAAATGGGGATAAAAATAGTACGAACCAAATAACCTCAGCTGGAGTCATGAAATTCGGAGTATACATTCCTCTGACTGAAAAATAAAAGGTTTTTTCCAAATTCGTACTTTCAAGGGATACAATGGGTACAGAGAAGGGATAAAAATAGTACCAACTAAACGGCTATAGCTAGAATAATGATATTTGGTGTGTACATCCCTCTAATTGCGTAGACACGTACAATAAAGAGATTTTTGAAAGTCGTACTTTTAAGGAGGTAAAATGGGGATAAGAATGGCACCGACCAAATGGCCGCAGCTAGAATCATACAATTCGGTGTATATATTCCTCTGACTGCACGGACACGCAAAATAAACAAGATTTTTCAGAAGATTTACTTTTACGGCAAAAATTGGTAGAGTCAAGAAGTTAGGTTATTTTGCACTATGTACGTGAGATAATGGATTTTCAAAATTTGTAATTTTGGAATTAAAATAGAATGTAACTACAACCAGCATCCACTACCAATATTTATGGTATATTAGCATTTTTGAAAATATAAAAAAATATATATTTTCCTGTAATATTACTGCACTTCTACGAAAATCGACAGCTTCTGTGGATATATATAAGTTCGGCCCGGCCGAAGTTTTCGCCAATTTTACTTTTTAACATCCTTTAGTAATTGACTAATTTATTGAAGTTTTTATTAATACTAAATTTTTGCAAAAATACAAATTTTGGTCATTCATTTGATTTGCTTCCACCAAAAGAACCCCTTTGTAGACCTGTGTTATTATAAATTATTTTTTCTGTTGATGGTTCCTGCCTTCCGTGTGTTGTACCCTGAGACTCATTTCGAAATGCTCTAAAATAAATCAATTCCATTTCATTTTCTGTTATTGTTGCAGCACGTGTGCTAGAAGGAAAATAGAAATTTCCCTTTTTCGTACAAAATTAACTTACGTTTTTCCTGTGCGCATGCAAGGACGACAGCATTAAGCTCTAAGGAAACATTATATTATCTACGAAAACATACTGGTGGTATGGTACTGGTGCGTGCGTACACAACACCATCATCGCACATCCTTGAGTTTTGTTATTCTTTTGAAGCTACATTTCCCAACGACATGTGTCACAGATCTTGATAAGAGATGTGATCCCCCTCTTCAACAAATCCTCCACACCCGAGTGAAGGAAGGTGGGGGAATCATTTTAAGCTCCGGGCACAAAGTTATCAACACATCCGTTCGAAAGCGTAACATGCAAATGAAATCATTTAACAAATTTACGTGATTGTGATCATTGTCTGCATTTTTAAATCCACATTTAATAAACTCGACTCCCGTACAAACCGAGCGGCAACATCTCTGATTGCCTGCGACTCGGTGACATTAATAAAGTGTCAACATTACCCATTCCACCTGCCACATCGTGAACATGATTAGCTTTTATCTATAAAAGGAAAACAGGCGAGGAGACGGGCTGTATCCCGAGCAAAAAAAGGTTTATCTGTGATTACCCTGCCGTAGTGGAAATGCGGAAAAACACATAGCAAAGGTATTCATAGATTCGGTATATTTGTGTTGACATTTGAGTTGTTGTGAATTTTCACCTTTGTCAATCAAAGAGCAAAACGTCATCAAAGTAAATTGAGTTTTTGTTTAACGCCGGGCAAAGTTTCCAACATCAAACCTTTGTCCCAGTTCCATAAAAAGATGTCTGCGAAATGTCAATAGTCATCATCGAAACAAACAAAATGATAGGCGGCTGACATATGATGTGTTAAATTATAAATATATCTTAAAGTCAGCGAAGTGTGTATGGGGAAAATCAGGAATCGGAAGGAATTGCTAAATATGGCAGGACGATATTTTAGAGCATGATATTTGCTGGAGTTCTTCCTTGAACATTACATAGAGTACTGGTGTGTAATGCAAAAATACAAATAAATAAAATTTTTCTATATTTTGGTATTTCATATAGAGTTTGGCAGTCAAAATTCAGAAAAAATGATTTAGACTTTATACACATATATCCGAACTCTGCAAAAATAACAGTATCAGATGCCTGACTTTATAGAATATTGTATGTCAAAAAGTGTACTGTAAGACTGTCAGATTCTGAGCTACATATGACAGTTTATAAAATAACACTGTGCCACAAAAAAGAATGAAGTAGACAACTGTAGGAAGTGATATTATATTTCCGATAGGCGTTGTGGAATAGAACATGAATCTGTATTTGAAATTTCCCAGACAGCCAACAAATCTTAAGTTACGGGTAAAACCAGGGTTTCGTACCTTTGCACCTTTAACTTAATTAGATGTGAACCGATTTTCTCATTCCATCGGCTTTGAAAAGAAGAAACCTGGAGCTTCCGATCGATATGTAACTTATTTAATAGAACTTATGAAATCTGCGTGCTTTTGTCCAGCAAACAGATTTTTTACAAAAATTTTAGCCGAAAACCGGTTCACCGGTGCTAACTCCGACACCGTCCACCGGTTTTTGAAAAAATTTACATTTTCGACAAACCGTGTAAACCGATGTTTTCATGTCGGTTAACCGGTTTTTTAAATTATAAATCATTTGCATTTCGTGGATATATTCTACAATAAAAATACGCAAGGAAATATGGGAGAAATGATCTGTTTGCTAGCTGCGAATATAAAGTGAACTGTCCTCTTAATACATCTGGGTTACGATTTTCCAAAAAAACCAAGGTGGATATCAAATGGATTCGTTTGGAGCTTGATGTGTAACATCGACGCCATTGGCTGCTATTGCTATATATTTGTCCATTGGTTTATACATAAAGAAATCATGTCTTATTCGATCCAAGTTTCGTTACATTCACGTCTAATAATATCGGAAATCTAATTGAGCGAGAAATTAAAACATTATCGCTCTGGCAGTAAAAAAGAAACGATTCGAGAGTATTGAAGGAGGCAGAAAGGGTACGAAATCCGTTTTTAACAATAATATTAACAGCGAAACGTATTAAGTTTGTGAACACCTTCTGTATACGTATTTCCAATAAAAAATTAATCTTCGAAAAATATATGGCTTTGCAATTGATCATGCATATTTGTGGTGTCCCAAAGAAAGCTCAAAACAAGAAAGCTTCACAATAATTTGGTAATTTAAATAAACAATATCGGCGATTTAAGTGAATTTTCATTTAAAATATGAAAATAAAATTAGAAGATAGTAAACATTTAATATGTAACTATGTTTTTAGTATTTGACTTATTATGGTTTAAGGTTTTTGTGTTCAATAATCTCTAAAAAGTATAAAAATAATTAAAGTGTTCCATTTTAGCATATATATATAAAAACCGGTTTTATCAGATTTAAAAACCGAAACCAGGTTTTTAAAAAATTGTAATTTTTGGGAAAAAAATCGATAACCGGTTTCCCGAAGAGGGTCGGTTTTTGACATCCCTAGTCATTCCACGTCTCTCAATATTTTACGAATTGAGATCCAATAAAAATACTTAAAATTCATCAAAATGATAAAAACAATGAAAAATTACTAGATTTTTTCCAAAAAATACTTTAATTCCCAAAAAATACTTGAATTCCCAAAGTGGGGAAAATGTGTTCCAAATTTTTTTATTAACCTTTTTTTATTAGTTTTGATAAATTTTATGTATTTTTATTGAACTTCAATTAGTCAAATAATCAGAGATGTGAACTGAAATGACTTGTATTTTTTGCAAAATTTAATATTAATAAAAACTTCAATAACTGAGTCAATTAGAAACGGATGTTTGACGGATTTTACTTCTTACTAAATGCTAGTTAAACGAATTTAAAAATGGCACGCTTATCAAACAAAGTACTGTGCAAAAACATAGCCAAATTTGGAATATGGTTAAAAATTGCTTAAAAGGTGTGTTTGCTGGATAAAAGCACTCAGATTTATTAATTATTCTTAAATAAGCTATACATCTATCCAAATTTCCAGGTTTCTTATTTTTAAATCCAATGAGGGAATGAAAACGGTAAATAACCAACTAAGTTACAGGCTTAAAAGCGTGAAAAGGTACGAAACCCCTTTTTATCCATAACTCAAGATTTTGGGGGTGTCTGGCAAATTTCAAACACAGATTCTTGATCTAATCGACAATACCAACCAGAAAAATAATATCACTTCCCAGAGTTTTCTACTTCATTCTTTTCTGTAGCGCAGTGTAATACTACCAATGAGTTATTCTAAGACTAGAATACAAATTTATATTTAAAGTGCTTCCAAGTGCTATAATTCAGACAAAAAAAAATGGAAAAATTGGAAAGATATGATTTTGGGAGGTCTTTTCAAGAGCGTTTAGTTGACAGACGGCCTGACCCAGCGGCGAAATATTTTGCAGATCATCTTTAAACAATCCAATCTTCATTTCTGGGGTGTGACAACAGTTTTTTATTTTTGTGATCCATTCTAGTGTACATCCGCAGAAAGCTTCAAGCTGTGAGAGAAGAAACTTCTGTCGAACCCTT
Organism: Polietes domitor; assembly: GCA_947397865.1. NCBI lineage: Eukaryota > Metazoa > Arthropoda > Insecta > Diptera > Muscidae > Polietes > Polietes domitor. Next base: position 171,559,498 of record OX377621.1, on the reverse strand, counting down.
TTTAAGCTGGAGAAGCAATGACAGTTGTTAACAGGTTTCGTCAATACAACGAATATTTTTATTCATGTAACGAAGTTATTTTATCAATAGAGGGTTACCTCCATAAAGCTTTGTGAATGCTTCGTTCCTTTTTATGGAATAATTAAAATATTTTACAATAATTAAATTATTTTCAATTATCTGATTCCCTCAAATCTATGCAATTATATTGTAAAAAGTAATGTTTACTGCAATCTTCTAAAAATAACACCACTTATTCCCAAACAAACATTTACTTTAACTAGATTTCAAAACAATCTTAAGTTTATTCAGTTTAACCAACAAAAAAAAAGAATTTTTGCTTTTTTCAAATTCAAATAAAAACAAACCAACATATCCCAATAAAACCACCCCCAAAATTGCAGCCGAAAATTCCACCCCATTTTGCAGTAGCCCAACAGCCTCCCAATGCCGTGGCCTTTTTCACTCTTACCAAAATGCACGTGTTCCATGCTGTGCGATGTGTACGTTTGTGCGCACTTCACCCACCCAAAATATTATGCTAATATCCATGTAATCCCTGCGAAATGTTCCTGTTGGCTAGATGACAGAAATGCCTTCAAACATCACCAGGCACATCCTCATCCACATCTCTACAACCCATAACTCAATGTCAAACGTTGGAAATTGTATCATAAAGTTTTGGAATTCTTGTTCTGGCACTACGCTTTGAATTTAAAGCTATTTCTTTTATTAAATTTCCTCACACTTGGCCGGAGTTACCATTGTGGAAACCCACACACTTGTCTTGTTTGTATGAGGTTCATATGCAACCATTTCCTCCCGTTTTTCTTTGGGGGTGGTTGTACGATTTAATGACAATATTTCGGTTTTGAAACATACGGTAGCGTGAAATTTGGAACAAATTTTTGAAAACATAAAAATATTTTTTCGGTTTTCATGGTTGTTCGTTCATCTGGTTGGATGACAATTTTCTTTGTCCAAAAATTTGTCTACTTGTACTATTTGTTTTTGGGGTCTAGAACGGTTAGGAGGTGGGGGATGGAAGGGAATCTGGGGAGAGGAAAATTAATTAAAAATAAAAATTTTATAACCCCAAAAATGACGATGTTAGACACTTAAATGTCACTGTTCAATTGATACTGTAACAGAATCTGTTGCCATCAGTTGTTTAACATAATCGATACTGTCCATTAACACAATAATATCCGGAAAGATTTACTATGTTTGAAACATTTGCTTTTCTGCTTCAAATTTAACTTGTCCTACAAAAAATATTTTCAATTAAAATGTTTGAAGCTAAAAAATTAAATTTGCATCCGATGAATCCGAGTAAATGTTGTCGAATTAATTTCGTCTCGAATCTCAGAACATATGGGTATATGTACAGTAGGATGGGTTATGAAAATAAGAAGATTGAATTGATGACCTGCAAAATATTTCGTTGCTCCTAAAAACACCTCTAAAAATATTGTTTTTCCTGTGTAATTTTTTATGTTGAATGTTTGTCCAAATTTTTTTATGAGTTAATAGGCAGTTTAAATATAAATTTTGATATTTGTCTTTGATTAACTTATTGGTCGAATTATTGGACGTTTAGATTAATCTTTTGTGGGTTTTCAAAGTGACAGCTAAAAAATCATATTTCTTGGAAACATTTTGTAAAAGTTGTTATGAAAAATAAATAGAATAGATAAATATCGGAATAAAAAAGACATCACTTTAATTTAGTACAGGAGATGGATTTTCAGAGTCAACATTTTAAAACCCTTTTTACAAAAATGAGCGCTGCAGCGTCACTATGAAAAAACACAAAAAATGCAATATACGTCCAATAATTCGAACAATAAGATACTCTAAGACAATAATCAAAATTTATATGCTTTCAGAAAAAAATAATAGAGCGATCTCATTAAGAAGCAAAACTCCATTCTTGTGAAATAATTTAATACAGGGCATGGATTTTCAGAGTCAACATTTTCAAACTCTTTTTACAAAAGTTACCCTGAAAAACCGGGAAACCCTTCATCCTTTCCAAATATGTATATATTTCGGTAAAGGCTTTTGAAGGAAAAAAAATATGGTCCAAAGTCTGATATTTGCTCAAAAAGGATATTTTTTAAAATGTTTATTACAAACAAACTATATAAAAACAAACTATATAAACTAAGAAACCACTAATAAAAAATAAAAAGTGCTAAATCTTTAAAAATGTGTGAGAAACCGTTAGACAAATTCAAAAAAGAAATTACATTTTTTTTTCAATTTTCAAAATCTGAAAATCTGTAATACAAAAAAAATAAATTTTTTTCTTCGTTTATGAACAAATACGTAAAAATATGTTTAAAAAATATTAAAACTAAAAATAAAAAATTTATTTCCTTTAAAATCAAAAAAATACGAAGTAGTATACTTTGGACCGATTTCTAAAATATATCCGATTGTCCGATATGTTAATATCTCAAAATAAACCTTGGGTCCTTGTCTAATTTTGTTTTTTTACAGAATTCAAAAATGTCTGCTCAAACAAAAGTTATTGAATTTTGGCCGATGGATTCGGATTTGATTCTGAAACACTGTGCGGCGTCAATATCCTTCCGCTGTTCATCATTTAGGCATCATTCGAAAGGTATTGACTGCAACTATTTATTTTTTATAAAATACTACCAATAAAACACAATAAAATACTATAAACGTCCAATAATTCGAGCAATAAGTTACTCTAAAATAATAATCAAAATTTATATTTAAAATACTTCCAAGGGTCTATTAATTCAGAATTCATTTGACAAAAATGCTATACAAAAAAATTACACAGGAATGATTTTTAGGATCGTTTCGCTAATAGATGGCTAAAGCGAAAATTTCACCATTTTGGGAACACTGCGTTTACATTGAAAAGCTAAATTATACTATTTATCTCGATGCTATTTATTTATTTTGTGACCACAGAGCAATTTAAACACCTCAATGATAATTTTTGTAACACAGATAGATCTATAAAAAATGTAGCCTGCCCTTAAAAATCCCTGTCAAGTACTTTCTCCAAGAAAGGTATATGTTATTATTCTCAGAAATATCGTTTATGTTAGTTAGAAGATTCTGTTAAATGTACATGTTAGATTAAATCACTGTTAAGAGATTATCTTAAATCTGTGTTGGGATGAGACGGAAGTATGGGATATTAAAGATAAAGTTGTGAAGGACACAACCGTCGCTATTAACTCCCACAAAAAATGCCATCAGATCCATGGACCCTATATTTAAGGACAGCCATTAACTACGGCTCATCTCTTACGATGTCTATCAAACAGTTCTATATTCACCTCAACTGGATCCCAGGGCATAATAACTGTAGGAAAATGTAAACCTGACCGTTTTATCATACTACTCGCTCCGAGATAGTTCTTTCTCCACAACCCGTGAGCTGCGAATGGTTGTGTTTTAGGATCTTATACAAATCAGCAACTAACAGTCCATGTTAACGATTGCAATTTGAAACTCGTTCTGTTGTTTTCAATTATTTGAGGAATTTTTTCTGTTAGATCCTTAATATAAAAGTTTCTTTTAGATTATTATTCCATGACAAAGGTTTGAGATTATATTTTTGAAAAGATTCCTCTCACCTCCTTTTAATGTAGCGCAATAGCTATAACAGCTTTTAGTAACAGTTTTTAACAGGAGGCGAGCGAAAATTCACCTCCCTGTACTACATGCTCCCCGGTTGTGACTATGAATTATTCCCTTTTGTTTTTTTGCTTTGAACTACTTATTCCATTTTGTTTGGTATCTGCCTCTGCTTCCCTCTACCTCTGGTCATTGTGGTTGTCAATAAATTTAAATTTTGAATTATGTGTATGTCAATGCATTCTTAATTCAAAATTGGTTATGCATCTCAAGTACATCGTTCTCTCGTTGCATAATTCATTCATAAGCGGTTCTTCCACATTTCCACATACTCTTTGCGGGGGTATTATATAATATTTGTGATGCAGACTTTTGAGTCTCGCTCAGAGGTAAAACCTAAACACTTTAAGAGGATTTCTTATGAAAACATTGAAATTCAAAGAACTTGAAAAATCCAAAAAAAAAAAAACAGAAAAACAACAACAACAACGCCATCATCATCAAAACGTAACGAACTCTGATATAAAATGCAATCATATTTATTAAGAAAATATAAAAGACACACACACACGCTGCACACCCTATCGTACATTCGAGAGACGAGATGGAAAAAAGAATCAAATCTAGGAAAAGAAATACATTCTCTTACGAATGCATTCTAGATGTGCTGAGGAAGCAATTCGGAGCACCGAGCACCGCAGTTAAGTCTCGTTGAAAAAAGGGGTACCCGTCCGGGGATGCTCACATCTCAGTTGTGTGCCTTTGAATGTTGCGTTACATGGTCACGCATACCAAATACATTCGTTCTTTCGTTCGCTTTTTTTTCTTCTCCAACATCTAAAAACACTCCAGAGCTCCAGTTGATAACCATGGAAATCAAGTACTTTATATGCATATGATGTGTTTGTTACAAGCGGAATGGGAGCGTAAAAGATGAAAATAATGATTATGATTTGGATGAGCAGATATGGATGGAGTGGAGCTGGAACGCCACGCCACGGCCATATCACACCTCGCTCGCTACTCGGGCGCTCTCAAGACCAAAGTCAAGTTGTGAACCCCGACGAATTGTGTGTTGGGTTGGAAGATTTTCATTGTTGTTATCATATGCAAATGTTCGAACAAATTCTATGGAAAGTCGAACAAAAAAAAATCACACGAAAAAATTGTAAAATATACGACGACGTAGAGGATCGAAAGGTGAATGGTGGTAGGTGCTGAGGATGGAGGGGGAAAAATCACTGTTCAACCATAAAAATCATAATAATAAATATGTAAATCAGTTCAAAGAGATTCATATGAAAATATTTTACAATTTGATTTACTTTTGATGATGAGACTGACTAACACAGCAACAAGAAACAAGGCGAGCAAGCAAAGGTGATGTTAAGTTCGGTCGAATTCCAAATAACAACTCCATAGCATGTGGAGTGTGGCTACAAAGGCAATAATCAATACATTTATTTAGTATTTTCGGGGGATGTATTAGCTCTAGCAGAAGAGATTCTCAATACCGTGATGCTTATTTATGAAATTTCTATATCCAATCTCATATAATTTTGGCTTGATTGAGTTTTTCATGATTTTCTATCATATAGCGAATACCAAAATATTTTTTGACTATGATTGCTGACTAAATAGGGAATATTAATATTTGTGACAGAATTGTTTCAGAATCCCAGATAGAGAAAGTTGATATAAATGCAATTGCAACCGCGAATTTTGGACTTTTTTCAACAATTGCAGATTCCTCCGCCACTGACTATAAATGTGCCAGTTAGAATGATAGTGGTCTAAGTCAAAAATCCGAAAAAAATGAGATGTCCCAATTTTTCTCTAAAATTTTTCTATAAACAGTACTGATTTTTTTTCAAATTTCTGGTTTTATTAGAAAGGATGAACTTTGTCATTTAATAATGGAACACAATATCATTCATATGACTACCACGACTGGCTCGGCAGTACCTCATCCGATCAACCCAATTTTTCAGTACAGCCCAAAATCATTCTCAATAGTAACGTGTGGATTCTCTAAACCCCATATACGGCACTTTTGCTTATTGGCATAGCCATCGAGTTGAAAATGAGCTTCATGAAGGCTGAACTGAAGGCTGATCTCTTCTCGGTAAATTTTCTTACTGTTTGCGTTAAAGACTCACTACTTTGGAAGTAAGTTTTTAATATTTCCAAATTTTGTTCGTAGGTATAGCGTCGAAACTTCTTTCAGGAAACTTATTTCAATTAATCTAATTTTTTACTCACTGAAAGGAACCTACCGTTTAGAGGAGGCTCTGAACACGGAAATATCGACAGGTTATAGTGGCCGCTCTCCCGGGAGCGTCAAGTAGTGTTTTAAGACAATGGCGCCTGAATAATGACACCTTTACAAAGATCATCTGAGATACCACGCTTGTTCCCGTGAAGTTTGGAAAATAGTCCTGGCCGAAATATTTTATGAATTAAATATCTCCAATTTATGTAGATGTAAAGTGAATTTTGCATATGTATCGCGACCTAGTTTATTGTAGAAAACGAAGAGGAAAAGCATAACAGACACACAGAAGAACAAACTGAAGTGATGGCCAACTTGTGGGTCGTAAGAGACTTTTGGCAACTGAAAATATTAAAAACCAAAAACTATACGAGAAAATAGGACAATTCAACAACAGGGATGGTTTTCTTTAAGACACATCCACTTATGAATAACTTAATAAAAAATTAACTAAAAAGTTTAAATTTCCTCAAAAAAAATCTGTATAAAAAATGTGTATAAAAACAATTTTTGAAAAAATAATTTTATGTTAGAAATATTAGACTTAGCCTGGATAATTAATTATCCAATGCAATTCAAATTTATGGTTATCGAGGCTAAGTCCAAAAAAGTCAACAGAAAACATTTTTTGATACAAATTTTTATATTGTAATCGGCGACAATGTGAAAAAATATTTTTTTATGATTTGAACTGGGATATTGTCCTGGCTCAAGACCATTTTGCATCTATATTTAATAGAGAATTTATTTATAAATGGCATGGTGACATTACTTGGCTGGAGACTACCACGATCATGATTTCCACCCTGTCTAAAGGTTTCGTTTAGGTGGCTTCGCAGCGACATTTCAACATCAACTTTTTTTATTTTGAGTAAAAAATGAACTCTTTATTTCTTATCCGGATTAAAGAAAACCGGCCTTTTTAGATATGAGATTAGCACCATAAGTTGGGGAAATGTTAGGCTCAGCTCTACGCTTTTCAAGTATTTCAATCCCCTGGAAAAAATAACTCTTCCACCTTTCAAAATAGACTTTTGTTTGGAAGTTCGCCAAGATATTTACGCCGCACAGAGGGGTAGCTTCATAAATTTGAGTGCACAAAATATAAGGAGTGCTCGTAGAGTAATGGAACTTGATACCGAGCATGTTCTGAAAAAAAAAACTAAGGAAAATATGAAGTGTCATCTATATCGGCCACGCCCATTACATACCGCCCATGTAACTTAAAGTGAATTGTTCACACAAAATTTTTTGTTTCGCTCCGAATTTCCTGAAATTTTGTTTAAAGTTAACAAAATAAAAAAGCTCTGAAAAATTCATAAAAATCGGCCTCGACCGTCATGTACCGCTCATATGAATTAAAATGAATTTTTAATACAAAATTTGCTTCTCAATAGTCACATGTGGGTCCTGCGGCAATTTTGCTTATTGACATAGCCACCGAGATGAAAATGAGCTTCATGAAGGATGAACTGAATGCCGATCTCTTCTCGAAAATTGTCCAAGTAAATTTCTTACAGTTTGTGTTAAAGACTCATAACTTTGGAAGTAATTTTTATATTTCCAATATTGTTGGAGCGTATAGCGTCCCATTTTGCCAAACATAAACTTGAAAATAAAACTAAAAATGAATGTTATTCTACCTTTCAAAGTCAAAGTAACGGGTAGTTCAAATTTTAAATGACCCACTCTTATATAGAAATAAAGTTGCTAAAATTGATCGTTTAATTTTGATAGTAAACCTCAACTAGCGGAAGATTTCTTCTCATTAACATATTTCGATAAAATTAGAAATCAGAGACCCTTACGAAGATTTCTGGTGTTTCTGAAGATTCTGAGATTTATTTTTGACATCCTCGTGAACTTCAGTGTCTGTGTCCTTCAAGAACCTTAGGTTGGACACCACACCCCCAGCCAACATTGTTCATTTCATCCTTCAGCTTCATTATGAACATGAAAAGCGTAAAAAGTATCTTCATTTTATCGCTTTCTTTTGTGTTAACAAAAAAATATTCCGCAAGACTTGAAGTACATTTTAAAAAAAACGCATAAAATTTGCAAAATCTCATCGGTTCTTTATTTGAAACGTTAGATTGGTCCATGACATTTACTTTTTGAAGATAATTTCATTTAAATGTTGACCGCGGCTACGTCTTAGGTGGTCCATCCGCTTAGTCCAATTTTGGCATTTCCACGTTTTTGAGTAACAGAGACCCAATTGGTGCGAACGGCGACGAATCGAAAATTGGTGGTCATCATTAACACTGGCCGATACAGCTGCGATATTTTCTTCAGTTCGCACTCTACGTAAGCGTGTTGGTGGTTTAATGTCCAACAATGTAAATTTGGTGCGAAATTTAGTCACAATAGCCCGAATAGCCGCTTCAGTGGGTCGATTAAACTGACCATAAAATGGAAGCGCGCAATGAACTTTCTTAACAGAGCACGCATTTTGATAATAAAATTCAATAATTTGCAAGCGTTGTTCGTTTGTAAGACGATTCATGATGAAATGTCAAAGCATACTGAGCATCTTTCTCTTTGACACCATGTCTGAAATCCCACGTGATCTGTCAAATACTAATGCATGAAAATCCTAACCTCAAAAAAATCACTCTTTATTATTTAACAGATAAATCGTTGGTTACTTAAAAATCTTCAACAAAATTCACAGCTCCTGGTTGGTTGGGTGGTCGGTCAGCCAGCAAAGCCAGCAGTTGCAACTTCAAACTATTCAGCTTTATCAGCTCCTCCAAGCGGGCAAAGAGTACTTTCAAACTTTGAGTTTCTGTGTTATCACTTTGCGGGTTGTTATCCAGCTCATCATCAACAGCAACACCATCATCATCACCGCCATCATCGGCTTAAGCAAGAGTTTGCCACAACTTTGTTGCAGAAAAATGTGAAAAACTGTAGCCATTCGGAGTGTCGTCCAGTTGTTCGCTCTTGCTCTCATTGCTACATTCCCGATTACTTTATCACCTTCCAGCACTTCAAACTGCTGCTCGATGATGGCGATGATGGTGCTATTGAAGAGCTGTTGCCACGGACAAAGTTTCTTGTGGAGTTTTTCTTCTTCTTTTTGTGCGGTTTCGATGTGGTGCCCACTATGGAGTGGATACTTGAGTTTAAGCACCATACACTTCAAGCAGTGAACGAATGAATCGTCATCATTATAAAATGATTGGAAATGAGAGTTTAATAAAAAAGAATTAAACGAATGTTGGTAAAGAACCAACAAACAAAACAAGCAATAATAGTTGGGAGGGGGAAAAACTTCAGATTCCTGGAAGTATTTAACATAATATATTGAATGATTCTAGGAACTCCTCCAATAGAGAATCAAACCAAAAGTGGCAAGAAAATCAAGTGAGCAATAGTGGAATGGAGGCAATACGATTAAATGAGGAAGAATGCCAGGCACTGGGCTGGACTGGGAGACTATCAATACCAAATATAATCTCAGCTTATTTCAGCTTCCATTTCCATTTAATTCTCAGCCAATCTCAAGCATTATTTCCTGATGTACTTATAGAAAACTTGCCCCATCTGGTTGAGGTACCGTTTCCTTATAAAAAAAAAATAGAAAACCTACTTCTGCCGGGGAGATGGAATTTTTTTCATTCATATCAATCTCAGCCAAGCAAAGCGAAATCCATCTCAAACAAGCAAAAGCAGAGATAATGGACCTCAACCTAGCACTTGGGTGAGTCTGGGATTTTAAAAAGTTAGAAAAAAAATCTCTACCTTTCTGAATCACAGATTACACAGTGTAATAAGAAAGAATGAAGTAGAAAACTCTGGGAAGTGATATTACTTCTCTTGTAGGTATTGTCGTGTAGAACAAGTGCCTGTATTAGACATCCCCAAAATCTTGAATTACAGGTAAGAACCGGTTTTTCGTACCTTTGCACACTTATAAGCCTGTAACTTAGTTGGTTTTCAACCAATTTTCACTTTCTCATCGGATTTGATAAGAAAAATCATCTTTTTAAGAAAACTTAAGAAATCTGTGTGGTTTTGTCCAGCAAACACAATTTTAGTCAAAAAATAAAAATCCCCAATTTTGGAACACATTTTCCCCATTTTGGGTAAATAAAAAAGATTCATCAAAACTGATAAAAAATGGTAAAAAAAAACATTTCAACTATTTAAAAAAATCGCCAATTTTGGAATTCGGGTAGTTTCATGAAAAAAATGGAAAATCAAGTAATTTTTCATCGCTTTTGTCTTTTTGGGAAAAATACATAAAATTCATCAAAACAGATAAAAATGGTAAAAAAAACATGTCAACCATTTTAATAAAAAATCCCCATTTTTGGAACACATTTTCCCCACTTTGGGAATTCGGGTATTTTTGTAGAATTTTTTTTAACGTTTTCATCTTTCTGACGAAATTAAATTTTTTTATTGGACCTCAATTCGTAAAAAATGAACTGGAATGCCCGAAAATTGTATTTTTACAAAACTTTTGTTTTAACGAAAACTTCAATAACTTAGTCACTTCGGTTCACATCTCTCATTATTTTACGAATTGAACTCCAAAGAAAAATACATAAAATTCATTAAAAAAGATAAAAATGGTAAAAAAGCATGTCAACCATTTTTATAAAAAAATCCCTAATTTTGGAACATATTTTCCCCATTTTGGGAAAATACATACAATTCATCAAAACAGATAAAAATGAAAAAAAAACATGTCGAACATTTTAATAAAAAAAATCCACAATTTTGGAACACATTTTCCCCACTTTGGGAAGTCGTTTTTTTTTTTGAAGAAATTGAAAATCTGGTAATTTCTATTGGACCTAAATTCGTGAAATGATGAGAGATGTGAACTAGAATGACCAAAAAATGGTAAAAAAAAAACATTTCAATCATTAAAAAAATCCCAATTTTGGAACACATTTTCCCCACTTTGGGAATTCGAGCATTTTTATGGAAAAATGCAAAATTGGTAAAAGATATGAACTAGAATGACCAAAAAATGGTAAAAAAAACATTTCAACCATTAAAAAATCCCCAATTTTAAAATTAATTTTCCCCACTTTGGGTATTGGGGTATTTTTTCAAAATTCTGACGAATTATAAGTATTGGAGATGTGAACTGGAATGACCAAAAAAGGTAAAAAAAAAAACATTTCAATCATTGTAAAAAAATCCCAATTTTGGAACACATTTTCCCCACTTTGGAAATCTACTAATTTTTTCAACGTTTTTTATCATTCTGACGAATTTTAAGTATTTTTATTGGACATCACACAGGCTTATATGTGTGCAAAAAACGAAAACCCGGTTTTTTACCCATGACTCATGATTTTGGTGTCTGGAAAATTTCAAATACGGAATCTTGTTCTACTCGACAGTACCTACCAGAAAAATAATATCACACCCAGAGTTTGTGTCTCAACCTAGCAGTTGGGCGAGGCTGGGATTTTTAAAAATTAGAAAAATAGTCTCAACCCTTCTGAATTGCAGATTATTTATGGGACACTGGTCCTATGTTGACTATGGACATTATTTTTTTATAAAAACACAGAATCAATTCCCATTTCTTATTTCTTATCACAGCTGAGGAAAACTCAGCTCCCCCCACCCAAGAAGGTACAGTTTTCTTATCGTAGAAAACTTCTTAATTTTCTGTGGGACAAAATGTTCTCATTGGAGAAGAAGATTTGATTATTCAAATTTTGTTCATATTATTTTTATATTTTCCTTTTTCGTTCTTAACTTAACATTTCCTTTCCATCCTTAGATCTAGATCTAAGGTCTATCTGTGGTAGTTTCGACCACAGATTTGTTCAAGTCTTCATGAGATACTGGAGCTTCAATGGTTTCTTCCTGTTTGTCTTGCTCTTCTGGATATTCAGCACTACCCTCGCCTTCTTCGTCTTCATTTTCACCCTCTTCATCATAATCTTCTTCGTCGTAGTCGTCTTCTTCTTCTTCGTAGTCATCACCATCTACCTCGAGTTCTAGGGGACCTTTAAGAACGTAATCACCAGCGTTTTCGGGGCCACGTAGCCAGTCATAGTTGTCATAGTAGTCCTCATAGTCATAAATCTCGTAGTCACAATAATCGCAATATTCCCAGCCGTCATCGGAGTAAATCTCATTGCCATTCTCATCGTAATACAAGTACTCAATATCAAAGTCATCCTCATTTAAATCTGGAAGAACAACATCTGTAGCGTCTTCAACAAATTCATGTTTATGTTTTAAATCGAGCTTTTTATTGCTGGATTTGGATGAGGATTTGGTGGCAGCAGCCTGACAATAAGCTAGCACAGAGATCACTGGAAAGAGTAATTAAATTAAATAGGAGTATTGTAACTAACATTTTCAAATTTCGTTTCCTTTGGCCTGGTGAAAATATCTATGAAATATATAATGAAAGCACCACAAAAAACTTAGTCTGAACTTTTACAAACTACAAAGCTTTAATGCATCCTCTAAATCTCCGCTTACCTATAAATAAAGTCACAAATTGCCTCGTAGACATGTTTGTTTGTTTCTGCTCCTTCTTTTTTGTTAACTTTACTTTTGAAACTTCAAACTTTAACTATTTTCTAGTTAAGCTCTATTAGCCCTTTTTATAGATCTTTTCGTTGTTGAAAATTTCATTTAGTATTTTATTACAAAACCATTTGTGTAAATAAAGCTGTTTTCATAAAGCACGAAAGACTATTGACATCTTTATTGTGGGCCAAAAAATTACTACAGAATTGGTGCATTTATAGGCCAAGGTTATACTGCAGGTATTGTACAACAATTTGTTCAAATTATTTGAAATAAATATCTAAATATTAATAGTTGTGTTCCCGTATGAAATATTACTTAAACCAGTAAAATGAAAAAATCTAACCCATATCATCACCTTCTCGGGTAAGATATACAATTTTAAATTAGAATCGGCTATAAAAAATACTGATTATTTTTTCAAATTCTGGTTTTATTGGAAAGATTGAACTTTGTCCTTTAATAATGGAACACATTTTCATTCATATGACTACCTCGACTTGCTCGGCATTACCTCATCTGATCAACCCAATTATTCAGTACCAAAATCCACACCAAACAGTGACTCGTTGTGGATGAATTGACTGCTCAGTAGTCACGTGTGGGTTCTCTGAACCCCATATGCTTCAATTTTTTATTGATATATGACATATTGAATCAATTTCGCTTACTAGACTAAAAAAATTTTTATAAAACTCTAACACCATTTTTAAATTTTATGCCAGCTCACATTATGCTACAAATATGTTTTCAAGGGTAAAGTATAGCATTTTCTGATGTATTGTGGCTTTCTAAACTCGAAAACGTTATTAAAAAAATGTTATGGTAATTTTTTTTAATAAAATTCCTATTTTCGGCGAAAGTACCTTAAATATTTGTACTTTCATTTTGGAAATATAAGTTCGATAACTTATAGTTTATATGTTTAATTTTTATATGTTTATTATGATGATATGACAGCAAATGTTGCGAAATAGTGGTTAGAAAATTCTGGAAAAAATTTAGATTTTTTTCTAATGTCTTTGCTGGCACAAAAGAAACATAAAAAAATGTGTTCAAACATAAAAATATTATTAAAAAAATTAAATCAGGACAATATCCCAGTTCAAATCAAAAAAATTAAAAAAATCATTATTTTTTAATTGTTTTGCATCTACAAAAAGTATCGTAACATCTAATTTTATCAATATTTTTCACATATAAACGTGATTTTTGGGTTAGAATGTTAGCTATTAAAAAATAAAACAAAGTACTTTTCTACATAGGGATACAAATGGTACCAACCTATGGCCTATTGTTCTAGCCTATGGCTAGAACGATGAAATTAGATATTAGGTATCTATATCCCTCTAATTGCGACGACACGTATAATAGAGGGATTTTTTTAAGGGGCTAAAATGAGAAAAAGGGATAAAACTGGTACCAACCAAATGGCCGCAGATAGAATTATGAATTTCGGTGCACATTCCTCTGATTGCATAGACGCGCAAAATAAAAAGACTTCTCCCAAATTCGTACTTTTAAGAGGTAAACGGAGCATAGAGAGATAAGAATAGTTCCAAACCAAACGGCTACACCTAGAATAATGAAATTCGGTGTATACATTCCTCTGACTGCGTAGACACGAAAAATAAAAGGTTTTTCCAAATTCGTACTTTCAAGGGATTCAATGGGAACAGAGGCATACAAATGGTACCAGCTAAACCAATACAACTAGAATGATGAAATTTGGCGAGTACATCCCTCTAATTGCGCAGACACGTAAAATTAAGAGATTTTCGAAGTCGTACTTTCAAGGGGTAAATGGGAAAAAGGGGATAAAATGGTGCCGACCAAATGGCCGCAGCTAGAGTCATGACTGCATAAACTAGCTATATTTCCAAATTCGTACTTTTTTACTTTTAATGAATTTTCAAAAATCATACTTTTGTCATTGAAATATGATGAAAAAACAACCTAACAATCGGCTGTAGCTGAAAATGTTCCAAATGTTATTTTAATATTTTATTTTTTATTTTTTTTTTTTTTCAATATTTTTATTTGTTTTAGTTTGGCTATATTAAAAAATTAACATTTTCCTGCACTTCTACCACAATCGACAGCCTCTGTGGAAGGTATATAAAGTTCATATTGGAGGGTATACAAAGTTCAGTCTGGCCGAACTTAACGCCCTTTTATTTATTTAGGTTTCGGACACATTTTTTATGTTTATTGCATAGTGTTATTATTGAATATTTTTTGTGGCTGATCATAAAGTGAAACACATTGGGCTACTTCTAGAGAAAAAGTTATTAAGAAAATATATATTTTTTAATTAAGTTCATTTTTATAAATTCACAAAATAAATAAATTCAAAGCCAGAAGTTATGGAATTTAGAAAACAGTATCCTCTAACGTCCACGTCAAATCAAATTCTAAATTGTGCAAAAAAATCGAGAGAAAATTTTTAATGTCTAATCCGTTTTGCAGAGAATCTCACATATATAAATATTATATATGGTGCTAGCAACCGAACCAAATAAATGTCACACACTTTTTTAAAAACACGTTGTTTTCTGTCTAAGAAAATCAAAAACAAATGATCTCGAACCTGAGTAAATAGTTACAACAAAACTAATTATTATATATTTTTAAATATTTTTCATATTTTAATTATTTATTGGAATTTAGGTTTTTAGTACGGGAGATTTTATGAGGTACTTTCCTCTGGCCATTGTTTGGGACATTTTCGATTTCCATCTCTTGTTTAAATAATAACAATAAAGATTTTTTTAACCTGAATTTATTTTTGTGGAGCAGTTTATATTAAATTAAATACGCCATACTCTCCAAAGGTAACCCCAATTGCTTTGTTCTTTCTACACATTTCCTCTCGATCTCGTTTGTGATGAATTTATTTAAGAATACTTTTTCATTTTTTCATCAGCATAAACGTTACTTTGCCAACGACACGCATTAAATTGACAACACTGCATAAGCAAGCTTTTGGTTAAAGCTACCCATAACCTAACCATACTTCCTTCCTTACTACGACCTTCTGGTTTTACTCTCTCTCTTTGCCCTCTTTGCGACCACGAAGCGCCCAAAACGATCCACTAACAAATGCCATTCACGTTGATTCTTTTCGCGCTCAGGTGTAAACAAACAGTAACGCTGGCAAAGCTCACTTACGAAGACGTTATTAAGCAAACATATGATAAAAAATAATAACAATAAAGATCGACATCCAGCGGAGGCATCCAGAGAAGGTAAAAAAGCAACAAAAACAACACTCATCAACACCTTTTGCTCGCTGCCATCCTACAGCAGTCTCCCTTTCAATTCGGCCAAAAGCGGTGCGGGCATATTTTCACTTTGCGAACTCGAACGTATTACATGGCGAACACCACGTCGTATAACCTTCAGATCAGTGAGGATCAACTGGTCTTCTATGTCAGGCCACATCTGGAGAATCCCATGGACGATGTGTTTACGGTGTCCATGATGGTCTTGGCTTGGTTCCTGCTCATCGTAGGCTTTTCGTTTGGCTTCTGTAACCAGTGCCTGCGCGGTTCGGGGTTATGCAAGTGGGCGTGGTGCGGAATGACAGGAGTCAACAGCGAACAAGGGGACTTGGATAGCGACAGTATAACAACCTTGGGTACTGTAAGAGGTAAGCGAGTGGGGCCGGTGGTGGTGAAGTGAGATGAGAACAAACAGAAAGTGATGCGTTCTAACAAGAAAGAGTGTTGTGCGTGTGTGTGGGGGGAGTGAGTGAGAGAGTTGCATTCTCATTAGGGAGAAAAGCTTTTGTGAACTTCTCTCATACCCCATTAGTATACTTTTAGGCGGTGCACTTAAAATTTAAAATTTCTTAAACCGTTTTAAACTTTCTATTTCTTCGTTTTGTTATCATTTTCAATTTTGTTTATTTTTTTTTTGTTCCTTAACTTCTTCTTCTTCCTCTTCTTATGGCAAATTAACAATTTGTTTTATGTCAAATGCCACAAAATATTCTTCGTGTCGGTTGCCTGTGGAAGTCTCAACAAATTTCACATAAACTCAAGTGTTTTATGGTTTTAGCAGCATATGCTTGCTTTGGTTTCAACAAATTGTTGCTGCAGCTGGAGCTAGAGCTGGTGCTGGTGCTGCCTTCCGCCACTTCTGCTGGTGCTGTTCACAGCACAGGAAAAATGAAAGAAAAATTACAAATTGTGGTAAATTTTGTGAAAAATTGGCTTTAAGCCAAAACTGTATGGGAAAATGTTTGTGTGTGTGTGTGTGTCGGACTGTTGTAGAAAATTGCCCAGAAACAAGCAAAAGTAGTTTAGTGGAGTTGAAATGGGCCTAATTTATCCGTTTGGACAAGATGATGAGTTTGATTGTATGAATGGGTATGTATGTGTTTGTATTCCACATTCTGAGGCTTTTAAAGATTAGTCTCTTTAATAGAGTTGCAATGTTTTTTTTTTAGATTTAGAAAATATACTCCAAGTATATCTCAATTGAAACATATGTACATATAGGGTGGGCAATTTAAAATTTTAAATAAGAAAAAAGTATTGATTATTTTTTTTTCAAATTTCTGGTTTTATTGGAAACGTTGAACTTTGTCATTTAATAATGGAACACAATATCATTCATATGACTACCACGACTGGCTCGGCAGTACCTCATCCGATCAACCCAATTTTTCAGTACAGCCCACAACCAACGCCAAACAGTGGCTCGTTGTGTATGCATTGTTGGCATCTCAATAGTCACATGTGAGTTCTCTGAACCCCATATGCGGCAATTTTGCTTATTGACATAGCCACCGAAATGAGCTTCATTTAAAAACACGAAAATTCTCCACGTAAATTTCTTACAGTTTGCGCTAAAGACTCACTTCTTTGTAAGTAAGTTTTTAATATTTCCCAATTTTGTTCGAGCGTCACATTTTGCAAATGTCAAATATAAACCAGAAAATAAAAATGAATATTATTCTACCTTTCAAAGTCGAAGTAATCGGTAGTACAAATTTAAAATGTTACATGACCCACCCTATAGTACGCTAAAGGAAATAATTTCGAATATTGCGCTATTCACAAAATTCTTGAAATTTCTCTAGCTATTATTTCTTATTATCCCAACTGCTGCCCAAAATCCCACAAATTTCTTCTGTGGCCTCTTTTGGGTGTGGTTTGAATTGGTCCGATAACACTATGCAACACAAATTTTGTCGAAGGGTCATGTATAACATTTTCTGATGTATTTGGCTTTCTAAACTCGAAAAAAGAATATGTTATGTTTTTTTTTTCATTTTTTACTAAAATTCTAATTTTCGTCGAAGGTACTCATGTACTCATGATGGCTACAAATATTACGAATTACACTTTCACATAGAAACAGTGGTTATGAGCAGTCTTCAAAAAATTGGGATTTTTTTTTTCGAAAAAAAATCTATTTTTTCGTGCCAGAAAGAAAAAATTCGGACAAAATATTTTGTTTTATTTTTTAAGGGCCAACGCAAAAAAAAAACAATGTTAATATAGGGTCCACCACCTAACATTTTTTTTCAACTATTCAACCGTTGGACTATTATTTGTGGGGTGCCCGAGGCAGCCATTTGAATGAAATTATTTTCCATTATTAACTTATTAACTTTCAAATGAAAAAAGAAATTTGAGAAAATATTCAGTAGCATTTATAGCATTTTCAAAAAAAAAGTTATTTGTATGTAAAAAATCTATGGATGAATGTATTAGTTATCATACCTTTTGTAGACTCAAAAGTTTTTTTAATAAGAATTTTTATAGCCTCACTCTACAGAGTAGGAGGGTATATATTATTTGGGACAGAAAAAAGTTTGGATCAAATATGTTTGGATCAAATCAGTTTCTCAACATTTTAAGACGTTTGAGCCATGTCCGTCCGTCCGTCTGGCTGGCTGGTATACACGATAACTCTCGAAAGGCATTAAGGCATAAATTCAAACTATGTACTTGGTAATATTTTCTCCAAACTTAGTTTATGTTCGAAGATGGGCGAAATTGCCACGCCCCTTCTGGTGCCTTCCATACATATGATATATATTCCTATGTTGAAAAAAACCAATGTAACTTCCGCGCGGATAGTCGGAATTAGCTATATTTTGGTAAAGTTTTTATAAGCACTTTGAGCGTGCAAGATATGGCGGGTTTTGCCACGCCCCTTCTGGTACCTCCCACACAAATCACCCCAACCTACCTAAAATTAAAGCTGTTATAACATATATACGGATGGTCGGATTACTATGAAATTTGACATTTGGTAATGCTTTTATGGACGTTTGATACACTTGAAATATGGGCGATTTTGCCACACCCCTTCTGGTACCTCCCACACAAAGTGGCATAAACCTTGGTTAAAAAAACCGATATAACTTCCATACGAGTAGTCAAAATCAGTTACAATTTAATATTTGAAAATATTTTTATAATCACTTTAAACCAAAAATATATTTATGCCTTAGCCACGCCCCTTCTAGTACCTCCCACACAATTGTCTCTACCCTATGTAAAATTAAATCCTGCATAACTCCTATACCGGTGCCTGAAATCCATTATGACTTAATATTTGATCATGTTTTTACAATTATTTACGAATGTGGAAGATGAGTCCATTTCCCACAAACTTTCCATAAACATAATCCGGCAATAAGTAAAATTTGAGTCCTTCCATACACATCTTCGAGAGTGAGGGTATATATAAGTCGGTGCAACCGACTGAAACTTACTTACTTGTTTAATCTGTGTTTAAATAGCTCGAAAAATCCATTTACAAATTAGATAATATGATATTTTATTTTTGTTTGTAATAGCTGACATCTTAACCTATTTGTGCGTTAGAATGTTAGCTATTTAAAAAAAATATATATTTTTTAATTTTTTCAAAAAAAAAATATTTTTTTATTTTTTCAAAAAAAAAATAATTTTTTCCCAAATTTTGGAGGCGGTTCCTAAACCACTATTTTTATGTGAAAGTGTAATTTGCAACATTTGTTGACGTCATAATTACCTTATATACCTTATATGTTCAATTAAACATATAAGCGAGTACGATCGTATATCAAAAATGAGAGTACAAATATTATAGATACCTTCAACGAAATTATTAATTTTAGTAAAAAAAAATAATAAATAAATCCATAAAAAATTGTGTTGATTTTATGATTTTTGCGCACAACATTTTGCTTTTTTCCTATCTATTGTAATAGCAATACAGACTCATCTTTCAACATTGGGCTTTATATATCGAAGATTGGTGCTATGCATATTTATATTATACTACAATTTTCTTTTCACCGTTCGGGAAATTTCAGTCCAGTTCCAGCTGTTTAATCCTTTTAGATATCATCTAGGATTTTAACGCAGGAATAATTTCTACCACTTTGACAATTATTTTTGACAAGAATATTATTTCATTGTCCAGCAGAAAGCGCCACGTGCATTTTTCTCCTAACATTTCGCAATCAGGATGAATATAAATTACCGGTGTCGGCGATTTCGTGGAGAAATATTTTGCTAAGGATGCATTTAAAATTCATAAATGTTCAAATATTTGAAAGGTTCAATATTTTAGTGGTTCCCAGGAAAAAAAAAACAACACTCGAAGAAGTGAAAAAGATGCTCATACTTTGATTCGGAAGATGTTAAAATGAGGATCTTCACCAATGAATTTAACATTAAGTTTTAAGAGGGATATCCTTTTTTTGAAAGACAAAACTTATTTTAAAGTATTTACAAAGGAACCACGTTTTCCATTTCTGTTGCTACTACGGTGCTCTAATCATCTTAGCTGTCCTCTGTTGTGAGTGGTAAATACCGAAAGCAAATCGTTATGTTTGTTAGAACTGGCAACAGTGATAACAAATTTGATACCCTTTTCAAATAGTGGCGAAGTGTATTTAACTTTCTCCAGTATAAAATTATTATCGCAAGGCCGACCGATGCCTTGGTATTTACAAATATTGATAAACTGTGGTCTCAATTTATCATTGCAAAAAGACAAAAGTAAACATGAAATTATTCATATTTTCTACAACAACGGCTGAGCAATTTTTTGCCAGCATACCTTTAGGGGAATATTTTTTTTTGCATTCAATACCTTCAAGAGCAAAACATAATGAGGAAAATGAGTGCATTTTTAAGCATATATGCCTCGAGCAATGCTATTTTGACTTTAAAATCAACAACAAAAGATTTAATAGTAAATTTATTGTAACCCTAAAAGCATGCATTGCAAAATACACATGTTCCAATCAACAAGTCTATCGAAATGACTTGGCAGGATATTTGGAATATTTTATTAACTAACTAAAAATCTTATTCTTGATTTAATTTGAAGGAATGTGTAAGACATTTCAAGGTCATAGCTCTATTCCATCTAACTTTTGCTTCAGCTTGTTGAAAAATATTCCACAATTTCATGGCGTTTTAGTGTGAATGCATTTTTATTGCCGAATATTTTTACAATATGAAATTTGTCAGAAAACCCACAAATCTTGAGTTACTGGTAAAAAACCGGGTTTTCGTGCCTTTGCATAGCTATAAGGCTGCAACTTAATTAGTTATCAACCTTACTCTTCGAATTTGAAAAGAAGAAACCTGGAGCTTTCGATCGATATATATCATATTGAAGAAAACTTTTGAAATATGTGTGTTTTGTTCAGCAAACACATTTTTCAAATTTGACACAATATCGCGTACCACTTGTAAATTTATTTAAATAAAACCTTTAGTAATGGCTTTGTTTTTAAAAATCAATTAGTAATTGGCTAAGTTATTGAAGTTTTTACTAATATTAAATTTTTGCATTACTTTTCGAATTGAAGTCCAAAAAATACATCATAAAATGATAAAAAAAAGTAAACAAGCTTAGTGACCATTTTATTAAAAAATTCCAAATTTTGGAACACATTTTTCCCACTTTGGGAATTCGGTTATTTTTTGTAAAAAGGAAAATCAAGTAATTTTCATCGTTTTTATCATTTTGACGAATTTTAACTATTTTTATTTGATTTCAATTCGCAAAGTAATGAGAGATGTTAAGTGAAATAACCAAAAGTTCTATTTTTGAAAAATACAAGGCGAAAATGGGTTGATGACTAAATAAGTTACAGGCTTATATAATTGAGCAAAGGTGCAAAAAACGATTTTTTACCCATAACTCATGATTTTGCGGGTGCCAGGCAAATTTCAAATATAGATGCTTCTTCTACTCGAGAATACCTACAAGAAAAATAATATCAATTCCCACAGTTTTCTATGACCATGGCTACAAAATTGGGTGCCACAATCTCACAGTAATTAGGGTCTCCCTACGTCTACCCTACAAAACGTAGATATATGAAAGAATTTGTAAATTCAAAGGCCATTTTTTGGATGAATGATTTCTCCTGGAAATTTTTATTTCGACATTTTGGACCATGATTAACCTATTCCCCTTTACCCTCAAATGAAATCATACATTATTAAACTGCACAATATACCTGTTATAGGGTGATGTTATGCAAATTGTTGTGGTATTTGCATTTTCCTATACATTTTCGCAAATCGTAATTATTATTCTTTCCAAGAATTTATTATGTTTCCAAGAAATTATTATGTTTAGCTTCCATGTGGTTTTAGCTGCAAAACCACAACAAAAAGCAAAAACATGATTAAAAACCCGAAATATTGTCGATTAGTTAAGTCACAGTTCAATGAAGTGCAACTAATTAAAATAGCAATAACACTTGCCTTAATGTATGCTATTGTTAGGCGAATAAATTGCCGCCTGAAAATATACCACAATTTTTACAGACCAGCCGCAAAAACCACTAAAGAAGCTGCTCTAATAATGATGCCACAAATTGAAATTTATTAGGATAGGATATGGCAGACAACAAACCCTTGGTAATGATTTAACGCCTTAAGATATACAACACTTTTGGTAAATAAAAGATACTTAACTCAATCCACAAAAAACATCACTTTGCAGACACACGTTTACCTTACGTTTTGCTGCCCTGAGGGCGGGAAATGAATAAAACATCGACAACCTTTTTTGCATGCTGCCTTCTTAATACATTTTTTTTGGAACAACCTAACCTTTGTTAGCCATTAACATTTTCTCTTAATGTTTTATGTCTCTAACAACATTTTACATTTTTTCGCTTTTTAAATATTTAATAAAGAAACGTAACAAAGCCTGTTTATCTCGCAGTTGTTTGTGAAAACACACAACGAAAAACAGGATGCCGGCGCACAATGGTCTTATGTTGTCTATTTTAAGACTTTAATTTCCCTATTGAGAATCATGTAGCTACGAGTACATATGTACCTGTCGAACATTCGGGACCAAATAACATTAATGATGGAATGAAGATAAATGAGGAGCCGGAGCGAGCAAATTTTGTCAATTTGGAGTACAACTCACGTTTGTTGATCAAT
Organism: Polietes domitor; assembly: GCA_947397865.1. NCBI lineage: Eukaryota > Metazoa > Arthropoda > Insecta > Diptera > Muscidae > Polietes > Polietes domitor. Next base: position 171,536,647 of record OX377621.1, on the reverse strand, counting down.
TTAAAAGCCTGTAAAATTGTGCATAATTTAGTAATTTATACTTACGACTCCCTCGCACCAGCAGCAGCCACCCCCACCCAGACAGACACCTACAAAAATGTTGTGCTTTTTTTCGCTCTCGCTTCGCTTCTAATGTTCGGTGCCATTATGCGACTGAGTCTGAGTCTGGTGGTGCGCACGTTTGGCGTATTCTTCCTTGCTTTGGCCCTGATGAGCCAAAGAATATGTTTTCCATGTTGTCATTGGTGTTGTGGAACTAATTTAAATTCATGACCAGCAATTGGCATCAATTCAGATGTTTACAGTGAACAGCGAAGAAGAATAATGGCGGCAACAGCAAAACAGTGCCAAAAACGAATGGAAAAAATTTCGCCAGCACAGCTCAAGGATTTACTCCCGCCATACGCTTGGTAGGGGGCGGGAAAAAGAAAATTAAATTGAAAATTTCTTCGAGAAACAATGAAAGATTTCAAGGTAAAAGAACCCGAAATAAATTAAAGCCTATCTTAAAGGGATTTACTGTCACACGAATAAAAAAAACTATGCCATAGCATACTTTCAGGGATTTAATTAAAAGCATAGTTTCTGGCAGCAATTTAAATCTCACATTAGCATTTGTTTGTAACATAAATACTTGAAGGTGTTAACTGTTGCAACACTTGGCATAATTATGCAGGCCTTAAAAGTTTCTTGGGAGAAATATTTCTTGTTATGAAAATTCATAAGATGAAGTTTTATGTAAAAATTATGCTTTAGAAAATTTGCGTTGAACTTTTGTCTGGCTGTGTAGCATAGTTTTGGCCAAATGTTTCAGCAAAAGGTGAGAACATATTTGCAAAAAGTAAAGAATTCATATTTTCAGGTGATAAACAAGAAGTCACAAACTTCTTGTCCGTTGGTAGCCACAAAATGTTTAGGAATGTTTTGCGAATGATAAATTAAATGTGGTTATACACACACACATGCACAAGAGAATAATTTCAAAAAATAAGAAGGAACGGAAAAGCTGAAGAACTTTTAAGGAATAGATGCTTTCATAAAATATACCATAAAGTTTAGGATGATAAAGTTGTTGAGGCATAAAATCAAGATGTGAGTTCATTTCTTGGTAATTATTAACAAAAACACATTATTTAAAACAGTCAGGGGCAAACATTGAAGAGGTTTATTAAAATAAATAATTTTAATTAATCACCCAACATTCATGTATCGAACACAACGTAAACGCGAAAGAGGAAAAATGATATTATTTAAATCACTTGGAGTTTGGTAAGTTCGAATTATTTTTCTATCTTATATAAAACAAGAGTTCGCAATAAATCTAATACTTTAACTTAACAAATTAGGGGGTTACTATTTATTGCATATTGTCTATCGGACAAATTGAAGCCTAATTTTAGGCTGTTTATTCTAAACAAAATTACACTACATGATTTTCAGTTGAAATTGAATAAATGAAAGATGAAATTTAGAAATGAAAACTGAAATTGAGAAGATAGCTGAAATTCAGAAATGAAAATTTAAATTGAGAAAATAAAATTTGAAATTCAGAAATTAAATTGAAATTCAAAAAATACAATTTGAAATTGAGAAATGTAATTTAAAATTGAAATTCAGAAATGAAAAGTTGAAATTCTGTAATTGAAATTAAGAAAATGAAAATTGAAATTGAGAAAATACAAATTGAAAGTCTAAAATGAAAATTGAAATCGAAAAAATCCAAATTTATATTCAGAAATGCAACTTGAAATCGAAAAAATCCAAATTTAAATTCAGAAATGCAACTTGAAATTGAGAAAATGCAAATTGTAATTCAGAAATGATAATTGCTATTGAGAAATTGAAATTCAGAAATGTAAATTGAAATTAATTTGTATTTTCTCATTGTTTATTTCTCGATATCAAATTGTCTATTCTCAATTTCAATTTACATTTCTGAATTTAAATTTTTATTTTCTCAATTTCCATCTACATTTCTGAACTACAATTTGTATTTTCTCACTTTCACAATTTTCATTTCTGAATTTCAATTTGTTTTTTTTTTTTCTCAATTTCAATGCGCATTTCTTAATTTCAAATTGTATTTTCTCAATATTTCAATTTCAACAAAAATATTATTATTTTCTTTCACTTTAAAAATTTACTGAATTGTTATTGGTGTAAGTCTAGACGCCTTAGCAAAACTGTGTAAAATCAGTGACCCAAACTACGAATTTGGGTCACAGACATGGTTTTAAAATTGATGATAGTAAATTAAGTCCTCGTCTCCTTGGCAAAAAAGAGGTGGATAATTTAATTTATAGTCTCTAAAATAGTGATGCAATGCACTCAATTTCTATGTCAGTATGATGTTAGAATTACGGAAGAAACGGAAGGGAGATTAATGTAAGGGGGTTTATGAGAACCTAAACCTATTTGCACCAAGGACGAATAAGAATGTGGACCATACATTCACATTCGCCCTTGGTGCAAACCGAAGCTATATTATATTTTTGTCATAATCCATTTATATTTATTTATAATTGAAATATAAGAAAGAGCGAAGGACATAACTAATGGTCCGCTACGAATAACACAATATTAAAAAATAATAATAAAAATCTGTGTCCGAAACCTAAAAAATTATTTTTTGTGCGCATTGAGGCTTACTGATTCATAAATTCAGAACATAATTTTTTTGCGATATTTTTCAATTTTTTTAAAAAATGTCAATTTTTGTCGAATAAACCTTTAATATTTGTACTGTCATTTTGGAAATATAGCTCCGATCACACCTCTATTCGATTGAAAGGCTACAAATGTTGTGAATTTTACTTTCGAATACAATCAGCGCACAGTGGTTCAGAATCAAATTCCATGAGCTAAAATTCAATAATTCTTGTACTAGTAAATATTTGTGAGTGCTGTAAAAATTGAAATTAGACGAGGACCCAAGGATTATATTGAGATATTAACATTGCAAATCCGGCAATCGGATATATTTTGGAAACTAGCCCAAAGTTGACCGCTGCAGCGGTTTAGGAAGTCAACAATTTTTTTTTTCGAAAAAAATCTTTTTTTACTTACATGAAAAATTATAAAAAAAATCTAACGTAGAAAAAAAGGTTTACATGTAAAAGATCTAGGGATAAATGTAAAAGTTATGGCACTCCTTGCAGACGAAGAACGTCTATAATTTCTACATTTTTCTATAGATTTTCTAGGACTTGTTTTCTTTGTTAATAAAATAAAATATTTTCTTATCTTCTTTTTTCGCGCTATTTATAAAAAATATCGAAAAATCAAAGAAATTTAAACAAATTTTGCTTTGCTAGATTCTTTTACATTAAGACGTTATTTTTTCAGATTTTATTTCCATTTTTTATTTCATTTATTAAAAAGATTTTTTCAAAAAAATGTTTTTTTTTCGCAAATTTTTAGCGACTACTAAACCACTGTTTCTATGTAAGACCTATGTTTCCATAATGAAAGTACAAATCTGACCATCGAAAATTCGATCGTTTTCCAGGCTATGGATCCAAAATACACCAGAAAATGTTATACATAGAACTTGTTACATAGTGTAATTAACGTTATCTATTACCTACGGGATCGTTACATACTTCAAATTCTATTAAAATATATGAGATATTTTCGAGTTCAGTGATGCTCATTTATACATTTAATATACAAAATAGTTTGCTTTCTTCGTCAAATGAATTTTCTTTAAAATTTCAAAAGAAACAAATATCCAATCTTGAAAAACATATGGACATTTCCATGATATCGAACGTTACTGTCGGACACATTTAAAGTGCAAAAAAAATAAAATAAAACTTATTTTTATTTTGAACATATGGTTAACTTATAGCTCTTAATTAGCTGTATAATTGTTGCTAATATTGATTTAGGGTAATTTTTATTTTCAACATAATTTCAAAAATTCACATAGAAATAATTTTTGCGTCCAACAATTCAAACGCCTAATTCAGCGATACCTGTGAGAAATATGCGATAATACAAAGCAAAAAGTTAAATTTAATTGCAGTCGTATAATTTTGCATCCGTTCTTTTATGGCTCTACATACTCCTTGAAAGATTTTGGAAAAGTCAATGCGTAAAATCTGTCTTTCAGAATTTTTAACAAACAGAAATATTCAAATGAGAAAAGTTGCACTTGCTTTGCATATCTCGAAATAGGTTGTTTAAATTTGAGAATGTGATAAAACAAAGTGTTTCCTAGTGGACTTTTCTGTGGAAATTCCCATATTTAAATTAGAAAAATTTTACTAATGTAAAAAATATTTTACGCTAGTTAATTTGATCGACTTTATTGAGTTTGAGATGTTTTTGAATATATTCAAATGTTTGTAATATATTCGAATTATTGCCACTTTCCCTATTCTTCGCAAACTAAAATTCCGTTCTTGTATTTTCGCCCTGCAACATCTTTTAATTTCTAATATCTTTGGTTCAGCCTATGAAAGAATAATTTTTGAAGCAAACGAAAATTACGTTTCTGTCGTCTAGTGTTAAATGTGAAAGTTCTCACAAATGTATAGTCTACTTTTAGGCTCCTATATAAAATTGTTTGGAAATTAGTAAAAACAAGGATCACCTTAAATTTGGATAATTAGTAGACTACTTAAAGTTGTGCTCATTTAAATTCGACCTTAAGTTCGATTTTTATACATATATGTACATAGAACAAATGTCATACATATCTCACAATTTACTTACACACTTAATACAGAAACACCAGAAACGCATAAAATTTCCTTACGACGACGACCATTATTGAGGCGATGTTATTTTACTACTCGTTTTGTTATCCGTTATTGCATTATTGGAAAGCCATTGTCAACCCGAGGTCCCTGGTAGGGACTGTATGTGTGGCTGCCTGTGTGTGTGTGTGCTTGAGTGCAAGTTGTATGAATATAAAGTAATCACAAAGCCAGTGGATTGTCTGACTGACTGTTTGATTGTGTGGCCGCACAAATTCTCTCACTCCCCCACCCCAGGAAGAGCGAGTATTGTGACATTGTTGTCTGCATAATATTGGAGCAGCGAGCAACAGCAACAGCAATATGCATGATAATGTTTTTATATAGCGCACCCATACACAAACGAACACTCAAATGTACACAATCTTGCAAACCCTCACTCCCTCTCTCATACACACTACTCACAATAAACGTAATCATCTCATGTACACGTATTGTTGTAAAAGTTTGCACACGCATACAAAGCCAAGCAAAAAAATATGCTCGTACGAACGAAACCTCAATGAAATTTTTATTGTGCATGTATTTGCATGACAATGATATTTTCCCCATCATGCTTCGCTGCTGTTGCCGCCATTGTATTTGTTGTTGTTTGATTATAATAAGGAATGAACACATAATGATCACTTTCAACCAGAAAAGGAGGAGCTCGCTACGTTTAATAGGGGGCCATTTAGATCAGTCGGGAAAAATCGTGACAGATATCAACATCAACACAATTTTCAATTGAAATTGACAACATACAACGTCATGTTGAGAAAATACGAATTGAAATTGAGGAATGCAAAATGTAATTGAGAGAAAACAAATTGAAATTCAGAAATGTAAATTGAAATTGGGAAAATACAAATCGAATTTCATAAATGTAAATTGAAATTGAATGAAAAATTTAAATTCAGAAATGAAAAATGAAATTCAGAAATGAAAATTGAAATTGAGATATTTGATAATTTGATATTGAGAAATAAACAATTGAAAATGTGAAAATACAAATTGAAATTCCGAAATGTAAATTGAAATTCAGAAATGAAAATTGAAATTCAGAAATGAAAATCGAAATTGAGAAAATGAAAACTAAAATTCGGAAATGAAAATTGAAATTAAGAAATGAAAAATTAGAATTCAGAAATGTAACATGTAATTGAGAAAATGAAAACTAAAATTCGGAAAAGAAAATTAAAATTGAGAAATGAAAAATTGAAATTGAGAAATGAAAATTTATATTCAGAAATGAAAATTGAAATTGAGATATTTGATATTGATATTTGATAATTTTATATTGAGAAATAAACAATTGAAAATGAGAAAATACAAATTGAAATTCTGAAATGTAAATTGAAATTCAGAAATGAAAATCGAAATTGAGAAAATGAAAACTAAAATTCGGAAATAAAGATTGAAATTGAGAAATGAAAAATTAAAATTCAGAAATGTAAAATGAAATTGAGAAAATGAAAACTAAAATTCGGAAATGAAAATTGAAATTGAGAAATGAAAATTTAAATATTTGATATTGAGAAATAAACAATTAAAAATGAGAAAATACAAATTGAAATTCCGAAATGTAAATTAAAAATTCAGAAATGAAAATGGAAATTTAGAAATGAAAATCGAAATTGAGAAAACGAAAACTTAAATTCGGAAATGAAAATTGAAATTGAGAAATGAAAAATGAAAAACTAAAAGTCAGAAATGAAAATTGAAATTGAGAAATGAAAAATGAAAAATTGAAATTCAGAAATGATACTGACAAAATACAAATTTAAATTCAGAAATATAAATTGAAATTGAGAATATAAAATTTGATATTGAGAAATAAACAATTGAAAATACAAATTAATTTCAATTTACATTTCTGTATATCAATTTGTATTTTCTCAATTTCAATTTGCATTTCTGAATTTCAACTTGTATTTTCTCAATTTCAGCTAAAAAAAAGGCGTAAACTTGATATTATGAAATTCATTTGCATTTGAAAATCATAAATTTAATTTGTGTAATAGTCAAGTGTTTAATAGTCAACATAAAGTTTTAGTTAGTTTGAAATTTGAAATATTTCGGAAGAATATTAAACATTCTCTAAAGCATTTTGTATGTATTCTAGCTTATAATACGTATGTTTGTCCTAATACCCCACTTCAATTTAATTCAAACTGCTCAAATATTTTCTTATTTCACGAAAAGAGTGCCATTAGTTTGAATTGAATAGAGTTCAATATAGAGTTTTCAATAATTGATAATTTATTGAACATATAAATTCATTACCTTGGCCTTTTTCAGTACTTCTTCATATTGACTTTTCGTAAGGCTTCCTGTTTATTCATGTGTGAATCTACAGAACAATTGTCCTGCCAACTATTAATTGATTATAAGCTATATAATTCATTTACTTCAGTCACATACTAAATTACTTGGATGTGATCTGTGATCTCAAAACACCTCAAATACAGTCTACAAATCGCAATAAGATTTAGTTTTGTGAAGTAATATCATTGGGGACCTCACATTAAACTAACCTACATCAACATTTTGCTCAGCCCAATTCATAGATTCTGCAACTCCTTATATATCAATCGAAATACTCGAAGAAGTACTAGAATATTGGAAAAATCTGGATCACATACACAAAAAGTAATAACATGCCAGCCAACTATTATTCAAAAAATAATTAAACTAAATGGAATATTGAATTAATTAAACACATTTATAGACTCAAAATAAATTTTCTATTAATTGATTCTATTATTTGAATTGATGAAATTTTTTATTTACATAAAAAATCTATAGAGCTGTTTTTCTTAAAGCCAGGAAAACAAGTTGTTATAGCGGCTGAATAAAGAGTAAATTTTTGTATCAAAATAAATTTCCAAAAAAAATATTTTTGTTGACTTCTTTGGACTTAGCCTCGATAACAATAAATTTGAGTTACACTGGAGACTAGCCCAAAATTTTTAACACAATTTTTTTTTCCAAAATTTCTTTTCACACACACATTGATATTGCTGTTAGTGATAAGTTTAAAAAATATGTTTTTTTTTATTTTGAGTGAAATTTTAACTTATTATTTAGGTTTTTGTTATCGCAGCTTAGTTATCCAGTCTTAAAGAAAAACATCTTGTGGTACAAAAAAAATGAAGTAGAAAACTCTGGGAAGAGAAATTATTTTAGTTGTAGGTATTGTCGAGAAGAACAAGTATTGAAATTTCCTATTCTTTCCAAAATTTTAAAAATCTTGAGTTACAGGTAAAAACTCGTTTTCACGCTTATAGGCCTATAACTTATATAACTAAAGAACCAATTATTACTTTCTCCTAAGATTTTAATAGAAGAAACCTGAATCTTTCGAAAGATATATATCTTATTTAAGAAAACTTAAGAAATCTGTGTCCTTTTGTCCAGCCAACACATTTTTTAAACAAATTTTAGCCATTTTTCAACTTTGGCTATAATTTTGCACGATATTTTGTTTGGTAACCGTACCCTTTGTAAATTTATTTAAATGACAGATTTAGTAAGTAGTAAAACGCCGCTCTGTTTTTAAGAATCCGTTAATAATTGCCTGAGTTATTGAAGTTTTTATTAATGCTAAATTTTTGCTAAAATACAAGTTTTCGTCATTCCAGTTAACATCTCTCTATTGAAATCCAATAAAAATACCTAAAATTCATGAAAAAATAAAAATGGCTAAAAAAGAGCATGGTGGTCATTTTAATTAAAAAAATCCCCAACTTTGGAACACATTTTCCCCACTTTGGGAATTCGGGTATATTTTGGAAAAACATGGAAAATCTAGTAATTTTTCATCGTTTTTATCTCTTTGATGAATTTTGGGTATTTTTAATGGACTTCACTTCGTAAAAATTATGAGAGATGTGAACTGGAATGACCAAATGGTTCAAAAAAAGAGCATTTTGATAAAAAAAAAATTCCCAATTTTGGAACAAATTTTCCCCACTTTGGGAATTCGACTAATTTTTGGAAAACATGGAAAATCTTTTTTATTTTTTATCGATTTTATCATTTTGACGAATTTTAAGTATTTTATTGGACATAATTCGTAAAATATTGAGAGATGTGAGCAGGAATTGGAACCAAAATTGGACTTTTTTAAAAAATGTAGTTATAAAAACTTCAATAACTCAGTCAATTATTAACGTATATTTATAAACAAAGCGGCCTTTTACTCCCCACTAAATGTGTTATTTATTTAAATTTACAAGTGGTACGGCTACCAAGCACATTAATATGCAAAAAACATGGGCAAACAAATTTCAAATGCAGATTCTTGTTCTACTCTACAATACCTACAAGAAAAATAATATCACTTGCCAGAGTTTTTGGACTGTCGAACAGCGTAATTTTCGTGCAATGTGCTTCAAACTCCTCTGTAATAGTTTCACATTTGAACCACAGATTTTCAAATCAAGTTTTCTAACATAAGGTCTTTTTTCACGCTTTCAATTAACCATTAATGGCATTATAATAACTTTGGAAATTTTACCCTCCTCTTCATACTACCCTCTGTAGTAGTTCGGTCGAATATGAGGATGCTCGGAAATTTATGCTTGTTATCGCATAAAAACTGTTGCTACCAATTGTTCCCCATTTGATATTCGTATTGCTGCTGAAGCCGCCGCAATTGCCACTGATGTTATTGCCGATGTTGTAGTGAGTTCCTTTTCCTTTTTTATAGCGCCAACCTCCCTCCTCCTTCGCCTACACGTCTGTGTTAACGTTAACTTCTTTTCAGCAAGATATTCCTTTCATATCCTGTTTCTTGTTTCTTTTTTTTTTGTTCCTTGGCACAAAACATCCTGCCTTAGATAGTCGTTCATGGAGACAAACAGACTAAACTGGATGACTGACAGTTGAATGGAGAAATAAAGACAAAACCCCAAAGCAAACAATCGACCGACCGACCCCATCAGACTCCTCTTCTTCAGGTTTTTTTCTTTGCATTTGGGCCAAAAGAAGAACAAGAAGAAAAACGTCAAGAATAACATAAAACCGAACAATACACATTTGATAGTGTCAAGTGTGAATTTATATACAAACAATTATGATTGATAGCAACAGATATGATAGCAAACCGAAGTGAAATGAAATGAACAGCCACAACAATAAAAACCCGCCCCCCTCCCCAGAAGAAGAAAAACGATGAAATGGAACGATGTATGAAATACATACTTCATTATACAACATGTGTAAGTAGTTGATGAGGATAATGAAGATGGTGATGGTGGCAGGGAAGACGGAAGACTAGCAGAATATAAATTAAATTAACTTTTTGCCCTGTGCGTGGCAATGTTTTCTGGCGAAGCGTAGCACAGATTCAGGAGTTGAGCGAGCATACCATTTGTAGCATATTTTAAGGCTGTTGAGAAATCACTGTTTGTATTGTTATTTAAATGGGCATATTTGTATTTATATTTGATTTTGTTCTTAGCAATCAATGAAGAAATAAATATTCTTCATGTCTTGGTCAGGACCAGGTCCAAATGAAAACACTGAGATATGCATAGAAGGAAATATGACCGGCCAACTGAGCTTCAGGTTAGATTAGTTTGAAATAGATGAGCTCAGTTGGAAAGTTAGAAAGCTAGAAGCTGAGGAATTTAATATTAAACATGAATATAGAGGTCTAAAAGACCATGGTAAAAATGTGTGCCTAATAGCTTGATACACCATTTTCAATTGAAATTAAGAAAATACAACATCATATTGAGAAAATGCAATTGGAAATTGAGAAATGCAAATTGAAACTGAGAAAACACAAGTTGAAATTGAAAAATTAAATTTAGAAAATACTAATTGAAAATCAGAAATGTAAATTGATATAGATATAGAGAAAATAAAAATTTAAATTCTGAAATCTAAATTGAAATTGAGAAAATACAAATTGAAAATCAGAAATGTAAAAATTGAAATTGAGAAAATAAAAATTGAAATTCGGAAATGTAAATTGATATTGAGAAAATAAAAATTGTATATGAAAAAAAAAACAAATTGCAATTCAGAAATGCAAATTGATATTGAGAAAATACAATTTGAAAATCAGAAATGTAAATTTAAATTGATAAAATACAAATTGAAATTCAGAAATGCAAATTGAAAATCAGAAATCTGAATTGAAATTGAGAAAAACCAAATCGAAATTCAGAAATGTAAATAGATATTGAGAAAATAAAAATTTTACTTGAAAAAAAAACAAGTTGAAATTCAGATATGTAAATTTAATTTGAGAAAATAAAAAACTGAAATTCTGAAATGTAAATTTAGAGAAAATACAAATTAATATTGAGAAATGAAAATTGAAATTCAGAAATTTAAATTGAGAAAATACAAATTGAAATTCAGAAATGCAAAATGAAATCGAGAAAATAAAATTTGAAATTCAGAAATGTAAACTGAAATTGAGAATATATAATTTGATATTGAAAAAAAAAACAATTGAAAATGGGAAAATCCAAATTGAAAATTAGAAATGTAAATTTAAATTGAGAAAATACAAATTGAAATTTAGAAATATAAATTGAAATTGAGAAAATATAAATCCAGAAATGTAAATGGTAATTGAGAAAATACAAATTGAAATTCAGAAACGCAAATTGATATTAAGAAAATACAAATTGAAAATCAGAAATCAGAATTGAAATTAAAAAAAAATGAAATTCAAAAATGTAAATTGATAAAAAAATAAAAAATTGTATTTGAAAATAAGAAATTGTATTTGAAAATAAAAAATTGTATTTGAAAAAAAATTGAAATTCAGAAATTTAAATTGAATTTGAGAAAATACAAATTGAAATTTAGAAATGTAAATTTAAATTGAGAAAATAAAAATTGAAATTCAGAAAAGGAAATGGAAATTGAGAAAATACAAACTGAAATTCAGAAATACAAATTGAAATTGATAAATGTAAATTGAAATTGAGAAAATACAAATTGATGTTGAGAAATAAACAATTCAAAATGAGAAAATACAAATTGAAAATTAGGAGTGTAAATCGAAATTGATAAAATGAACTATAGAAATGTAAATTGAAATTTAGAAATGTAAATTGAAATTGAGAAAATAAAAATTGAAATTCAGAAATGTAAATTGATATTGAGAAAATACAAATTGAAATTCATAAATGTAAATTGAAATTGCAAAAATACAATTGATATTGAGAAATTAACAATAGAAAATGAGAAAATGCAAATTGAAATTCAGAAATATATAAACGTGATTGCTGTCGAAGTTTAAACTATTTAATATAAATAATTAAAATAATTTATTTCAAGGTGGCTTCAATAAAGTTAAGGATTTTTCTCAACTAAAATGAATCTTTGGTTAGATTGATGCGTTGTCTCAAAATATGTAGGCATTACCACTGTCCTTTCGTGTCCATTAATGCAACAAAAATGAAAAATGTTGTGTCCAAGCCGAAAAAATTGTGGATGCTTTTTTTTATTTAATACTAAATTTTAATTTTTTCGTTCTAGATTTTCGGGTTTCTTTGTTAAGATGCTAGACATTACAAACTGAAATAGAATATTCAGGGATTTTTCGCGCTATTTAAACAAAAATTATAAAAATTATGATTTAAAAACAAATTTTTTGCGTCTACAAGGAGTATCAGAACTTCTACATTTATCCATACCACATTTTAAATATAAACATCGTGTTTTGCGTTAGAATGTTAGTTAAAAATTAAACAAAATTCAATTTTTTCTATTTTTTTCGTGCCAAAATTGTATTTTTCCAAAAAAAAAATAATTTTTTCCCAAATTTTTGAATTTTAATTTGAATTTTCTCAATTTCAAATTTCATTTCTCATTATCAATTTGTACTTTCTGAATTTCAATTTGCATTTCTGAATTTCTAAATTTCAAGTATCATTTCTCAATATCAAATTGTATTTTTTTCAATTTCAAATGAAAATGGTGTAGAAAAATATATTATGTTGATGAAACGAAAATATTTTTGCAAATAAAATAGAATCAAAGTTTGTTCAAACAATATTTTGAAATTTTAATTTAATTTAATTTTAATTTTATTTCAAAAGAATATTAAAAATGCATTTTATAATATGTATGTTTGTCCTAACACCCCACTTCAAAACTGTTCAAATATTTCCCAATTTGACGAAACAAGACCTGACATTATTTTGAATTCAATAGAATTGAAGGTTTCCACTATTTCAATAACTGATAATTTATTGAACACGTTTCTTATAAATTCCTTACCTTGGCCTTTTGCAGTCCTTCTTCATATTAACTTTTTCCTCTAAGACTTCCTGTTTAATCAGGTGTGAATCTATCGAACAATTGTCCCGCCAACTATTAAATCCTTTAAGTGCTTGTCAATCATACAGACACGAATAAAAAATAATCCTTTCCTCCATTAACTTCACCAGAATCACCCAACTGTGCCTCTTTGGGATCTCGAAGAAAACCCTTCCCCGCCGTCGATCATGCAATCATCTTCCTGGGCATCTTTGAGTTAACACAGCGTACCCAATCAAATGAGTTCGTTTCCCGTATAGCCATGAAACTAGCATTTAATACCCCATAATTTTTTCTCAAATGATCATTTCCGTTCTCAGGACACAGAAACACGCAATTGAACCATCGGTACACACACACTCAGACACACAAGTCTATGTTTTTGTGGGCTGTCCTTAGATAAACAAAGAAATCAAATCCCTAAAAAGATTCAAACAAAAATTGTGTTGTTTATTTTCCACAATACACACTACACAAACAACAAAGCCAGGTTTGAACGTAAGAATAGTAACAGTTGTGTGGCTGTCCTTCTGCCGTTTAGCGTACCTGTGGTTTAAGGATCAAATGATCTGCGGCCGACACTCAAAGGTTTCCTCTGACTACCCTCCTTTGATTGAACCTTTTCCTTTTTATTTCCGTTTAGTAAAAACAACAGACTTTTTATTGATACAATCTCACCGCTTGTTTCTCTGCCCTCTCTACCATGGGGATGATCAAATTGATCTTTTAGTTTCCGTTTCGCTTGGTCCGTTGCAAGGATCGTAAACACTTAACACGATTTAATGGCCAACAAATTGCTTTAATAAACTAAACGCTGCGTTTTGGCATTGTTGCAACATCTTTCGATGATAAGCAGCATATGGTTGGAAAATAAAATTCTTAAGATTTATAAGACATTATGGAGGAATGAAATGAATGGAATGTTATGGAGGATTTCATGGCCTAACCCAATAAAAAATACGTTCTCATTACAATAGATTTTTTTTTGTAAAAAATAAAAGTTGCAACAGATGTTATCAGAGTTATATCAAAGATAAGAGGGAATGAATGGTAAGAAAATATTTTTTTCTCTAGAATTGAAAGAAATTCTACTTAAAAACGATAGAATATATCAGTTCTTCAAATAAATTAATAATAACACATGACTAACAAAATCAAATGAATCAGAAGCTTCGCAATGATATGGTATCCACTTCCTCTATAATAGCCCATTAAACCTCGTAGCCTCGAAATTGCAAAATCTAGAGATCATAGAACATAATACTTATGTTTATAAGGTTGATAACACAACAATATTGGAACTCTGCCCCAGTACTAATGCATAAGAGTAATTTCATTTTGGCTGTTGTCTCCGATTTTGATGAAATTTTCAATTATATACTTCTCTACAAGGCGAATAAAGATGCATTTCCCGATTTTCCATAAATAAGAAATTGTAGACACTAGCGTGGATCGAAAATAAAGTATTTTTTTCATAAGGTAATATTAAAAAAATTGTTTTTTTTTCTAATTTCAAGCAAATTTCTTCTACAGCATTTTCAATTGAAATGAAGAAAATACAACACCATATTGAGAAAATACAAATCGAAATTGAGAAGTGCAAATTGAAATTGAGAAAATACAAATTGAAATTGAGAAATGCAAATTGGATTTGAGAAAATACAAATCGAAATTCAGAAATGCAAATTGGATTTGAGAAAATACAAATTAAAGTTAAAAACTGTAAATTGGACTTAAGAAAATACAATTTGATATTGAGAAATGAACAATTGAAAATGAGAAAAAAATAAATTGAAAATGAAAAAAAAAATTGAAAATGAGAAAAAAACAAATTGAAATTGAGAAAAAAACAAATTGAAATTGAGAATGTACTAATTACTATTGAGAAATAATATAAAGAAATGTGAAAAAAAGTAGAATTGAAACAGAGAAATGAATATCACTACGCCATTTGTGAATATGAGAACACGTTGATACCCAAACATCCATTTCATTGGTGGTACGTGGATCATTTAAATCACATGAGCCCAGAGATTGGGTAAGGGAAATACTAAATAGGTGGGAGGAACCCGGAAAACACTTAGAGGACGAAGTCACAGCCAAATGGAAACCTTTTTTGAAAATATAACAGCTACCCAACTCCGTTTGGCCACATACAGTCCTATATTAAATACCATAGGAGGAAAAAATTGAGAAGCAAAAGATGCAAATTTTTCTCTCTACTTTGATCAGATATCAAATGTAAGAACTTTTCTTTTTGACATTTAAAAAAATTTACCGTTACAATAGCATTTCTCATTTTATGCACACCAAAGTTTTCTTTAGTTTTTGTTTGAAAGTGGTCAAAGTCACACTATATCCACTGACATTGATGTGTGGTGATGTAAACAAACATTTGTTTTATTTATAATGCCCACTTTAAGTGATTCAGAATAACATATCAAATGGAATTATTTGAAAAGTAAATAATAATTTCAATATAAAGTTTCCAGACGAACAGGATGTAAATATTTATATATATATTTTTTGATTTTTCTTTAAAATAAAATATTTTGTGCTTTCTTTAATTTTTTGTAAGGAAATGTTACTTTTGCAAATTAAAATAAAATATTTTTTTTTTGCTTAATTTTTTCAATTTTGAGAAGAATCAAAGTGGTCTAAGTCCAGTGCATCCTCTGAAAGTAGTGATTCCCTTAGAGGTATCAACGTTGTCGATATTTTTTAAAGTTCGATATAGTAGTAGGATATTCTAAGAAAAAAAATGTTGTGCTTCGGTGGAAACACATTTTTCAATTCAATTGAGTCAAATATAAACCATTGCATATCTCGGATAAAATGTGATTTAGACCACTATCATACTAACTGGCACATATATGGTCCAAAAATGTATCCCCACCTGGAGTTTGCAAACAACTCCTACTCTACGTTGAAAGTGTAATAAGCGAAGCTAAAACAATAATTATTGCCGGCGACTGCGCCAGAGCAATTTAACATTCCACGAATTTCTACCAAAGGTCTATATTGTTTATCCTTATAATATTTTATTATTTTTTATAAATTTGCAATTTCTTTCAAATCAAATATCCCAGTTCAAATCAAATATTGATTACAGACCAAATAAAATACAAACGAAAAAACTAAAACAAATGAGCGTTGGCACGGCAGAAGTATTGCTGGGTAACTATACCTGCATATACACATACTTACATATGCA
This sequence comes from Polietes domitor, assembly GCA_947397865.1. Taxonomy (NCBI): domain Eukaryota; kingdom Metazoa; phylum Arthropoda; class Insecta; order Diptera; family Muscidae; genus Polietes; species Polietes domitor. Next base: position 171,520,399 of record OX377621.1, on the reverse strand, counting down.
ACTCAATGAGATGCTTGTAAGATGGCATGTGTGCTTTATTACTTGGTGCGATTTTTTAAACGCAAATTCGGCAAGTGAGTTGCGCTTCTCGTTCGTTTGTGAGAATCATCTCCTTATAGAGGCCGGGTTTGATGTTGAAAAGTCGCTGCGAAGCCACTTGAGAAGACTTTTGACACGGTCGAAATCATGATCGTGGTAGTCTGCAGCCAAGTAATAAATGTCACCATGCCATTTGTAAATAAATTTGCATTCAATTAAATATAGATGCAAAATGGTCTTGAGCCAGGACAATAACATCCCAGTTCAAATCAAAAATTTGCAATTTCTTCTCATTTTCAGTGTTGTTTTAATCATTTTAATATTTTAATTTCCCGATATCAATTTGTCTTTTCTCAATAATAATTCGCATTTTCTCAATATTTATTTTTTTTTCAATAATTATTTGTCTTTTCTCAATATCAATTTGCTTATACTCAATTTCAATTTTCAATTTGCATTTTCTCAGTTTCAATTTTCATTTCTCAATTTCAATTTGTTGTTTCTTATTTCAATTTGTATTTTCTCAATTTCAATTTGCATTTCTGAATTTCAATTTGTGTATTTTCTTAATTTAAATTTTCATTTCTCAATTTCAACTGAAAATCGTCAAATCTTAAAAAAATATTTTTTGTTTATTTTTTTTTCATATTTGATAAACAAGAAACTATACATTCGATTTATGTAAAATAAATTTAATTCATGGTTAAAATTGTCAGTAAAACACTCCATACGTTTCATGCTTTGTTACTGGTCCTTATTCAAAAACAATTATAAACGTGAATGCTGTCGCAATTAAAAATATTTAGTATAAATTTACAGCTTCTTTTGACGTATAATGAAATTTAACGTAGACTATTTTTTCCATTCCCTCCCCCCTCTAAAATTCAGTTTTGTGGGACAGTTTAGCACCAATTCGGAAAAAGTACGAAATTAACCCTAAAATTGGTAGTAATATTTTATTTATATATATCACAGTACGACAGTGGTTGGTACACATGAGAAATGTTAACAGAATATGAAAATAGGCTTAAAATAAAGAAATACGTGTCTCGGCGATTTGCTGTAGCACGTCAGAATTTTGAGAAAATCGATTTTAAAGATTCGAAGGATCGTGGAGGTTCACTTGTAACGTAGTACTATTATAAAAAGTTCTATAAAAACAGAATGGGTGAACCGATTTAAGTGCTTGAGCCAGTTTTGAAAAGGGAATTAAATTTGGATTTGTTTTTATTGTTTTTTTCCGCTAGATGGCGCTTTAATTTTCATGTAAAATTAAAAAATATCCAAATATCCTTCGAATCTTTAAAATCGATTTTCTCAAAATTCTGACGTGCTACAGCAAAACGCCGAGACACGTATTTCTTTATTTTAAGCCTATTTTCATATTCTGTTAACATTTCTCATGTGTACTCAAAACAAATTGATTTTGTCGTACTGTGTATTAAATCTACATTTTTCTCTTGTTCGGTTACTTATAGTGAAATTTGACATAGAATATTTTTTCCATTCACACCACCCCCCTAAAATTAAGTTTGGCGGGACAGTTTAGCACCAATTTGGAAAATGTACGAAATTAACTCTAAAATTAATTTTAAGTCTTAATTTAAGACTTTAAATTGTCTTGGCTTATTTCTAGCATTTAAGTAGATTTTTTTTTTAGTTTTGGTGCATTCAGAGACTTGTAGTAAAATTTTACGGCAACAATTTTTGTACAACATTTTGTCCCGTTAAATCCCTGTTTTAGGGGTACTTTTTACACTTTTTCACAAAAGGTACCAAAAAGACCCCGACATAGAGGAGGTAGAGGGTTAAAATGTTCCACAAAAATGTTCCTCGTAGTGTTTTAAGTAATATTGCTGAACTCATCCTATACTTGAATTGTAGGGATCACAAGGTTTCATATGCCAATACATCATAAGAATGTGCAAAAGGGGGAAATATTGACCCACCTCTAAAATGACCTCCATAAGTAAACCTTCAGCACGTATTTTCTCTTTTACCTCCTCTCTCGGAATGAATAAAATAAAATGAATCTTTGGTTAGTTTAATCATTAATTTCCTGCTGGTTTCGCACGGAACCAGCCAAGAATCTATGAAAAAAGTCCTAGAATGCAAAAGTTGTTCAGAATGACGACTTTCACTACATAATCTCAAAAAAAAAAACAGATATATATTTAAGGTGGTTAATAGTCGTATAACAAAAATTGTTCAGAATGTTCATTTTTACGACATACAATTTTTCATCTAAAAAAATCAAGATATAAAATGTTAATGCGGTGTCTCAAAATATTTCGGCATTATCACTGTCCTTTCGTGTCCATTAACTAATATCCATAAAACATATCAAAACTTTTTTTGGGAAGAAACGGCAGCTTTGCGTGAATTTAGTATCAGTTTTTAATGTTTTCTTATTTCATAATGCCCCTCGTAGGGCGCCATTTTAAACTTCCGAAGGTTAGAAGGGGTTAACAATTGAAAGTGTTGTTGTTCCTCTGATGAACGACCTCATATGTCAGCCATCATAGGTGCTAATTGCAAGTCAGCACATTAGCACTCAGTGTCCATACGAAAGCGTTGCCAGTTCAGCCTTTGGCGATCCAACGTCCGAACATGAAATGTTTCTCGTTTGCCTTTCGCCCAAGCCGAGGAAGTGCAATTAACGCTTCATTTGTCTCTATCGGCGATTAGTGTCTTTGGCCATCATTGGCCTCGGCTGCCGTAACAAATGTTGCCCATGGCATTTGCTTCATCCGGATTTCTTTCCTCTTTTCCGTTTTTTATATCAATTTTCACTTTGTTTCCATACCGTGACAAAAAAAAAACAAAAGGTATATGATTAAGTGTCCCACTATGGACTATGGCGGCTTTGAATTCTAACCTATAAATTATCACAAATTATTATTGTTTTGTCATCTTTTGTCACCTTTTGTTGCATTCCCCTCTCCTAGTCTCTGTGCCTTTTATCACTCGGCTACTGTGTACACTTTTCGTTTATCCCATTTGTCAGGGAGTGTTTTTTATGCTCATTTCTCAAAGGGTCCTATTGTCCAGTTCTCTGTTTCCTTTGGCGGTCTTTTGTTACTGGCCATTACATCATAGCCGTGATGTCGTGTTTTTTACGTTGCCTCTCCGTCCATTGTGAGCGGGGCCGGAAGTGCAATGAAAGAGATCATTAGGTCATCCTATTTGAGGTAGACTCATAAAATACGGAATTAAAAGAGTTCTGTCATGACCAGTGATAGTTGCTGGTGTTGCAGCGGCGAGCGAGCACAGTGACGTTAGTAATGGTAATTTTATGCATATTAAAGGAAAGACAAGAAAAGAAGGAAGGAAGGGATAAGGTATAGTCATCCTATGATGTGATGGGATTGAAATGAAGGCAAACGCTTTAGTTCCAAGACAATGGAAAGATTTACTTTAAATGAACGATTTTAAATAATAAAAGAGAGCGAAGAAGATAGGGACTAGTTAGGTAGGAGATGTTGGTGACTTATCGGGTACGTTGGGTAAACAGCTCCTTATATCACCTTTCATTAACTTGAAATGACTTTTGCATCAGTCATCCATCCATCCACCTCACATCATTGTGTGATGTTGGCATTCTAAAATTATCAACTCTGCGTAATCTCCTCTTCCCTTGTCCCGCAAACATACATTTCTTTGAGATGCAATCATAGCGTTGTCTCCACACCAACATTCCACCCTACCAACGTGTGTGTCAGTGTTATGGGGGTCAGTGTATCATCGGCAAACATGGGAGTGAGTAGGCGGTTATCGCCATCCTCATCATCATCGTTCGCATACATAGCACCTGTTAAGGAATTCCATATGTAAATAACAAATACAACACCTATGATATCACAGATACAACACATCCCGCTCCCGTAGGAGGATGTGGATGTGGATGATGAGGTTGATGAGGTAGGTGTCTGAGGATAAGCAAAGAAATGAAAAAGAAAGTCAAACACATTTCTGTCGCTCAGCGTTTTCTTTTTTTGAGCAGCAGAAGTATGAAACATACATATTTGGCTAGATAACGTCGATGTGTATGATGACATAAGCAGATTTCTTTTCATTTTTTATAAGAAGATAACAAAGGAAATTCCAAGAATATCCAAGGAATTGCTAGTCAGCGTTCACTGAACAAAGAACAACATTTCGCTGTGACTCCCAGGCATGGAGGCGGAGGATGGAGGAAGTAAAAAATAAGAACTGAAATCGAGGAGCTATCTGATCAAAGAAAAAGCTTTCATTCGCAAAACGACTAAAAGAAAATAAATAGAAATGAAGTCACGAAATTTCTTGAAGACATTAAGGGCAGAGGAAAATGTTTTTGCCAAAGAACGCCATAAATAGATCGATATGGGAAGGCTGATATTTGAAAAATGTAGTATGATTTATCACAGTCCTTGAAATGGGCATCTATTTAGGAGATAACATCACTTTAGACTTTTCTTAAATGAATATAAACAAGTAAAAACGGCGTTAAGTTCGGCCGGGCCGAACTTTATATACCCTCCACCATGGATTGCATTCCACAGAGTTTGTCGGTTTTCGTAGAAGTGCAGTAATATTACAAGAAAATATAATTTTTTTAATATAGGCAAACCAAAACAAATACAAATATTGAAAAAATAATTTTATAAATAAATATAATATTTTAATTATTTTAAACCATTATTTATTTCAAATCAAAAAATAAATATTCTTATATTTATATTTTCAAAAAGCTTAAATACCATAAATATTGGTAGATAGTGGGTGCTACAGTTGGTTGTATTTCCATTCTATTTTAATTCCAAAAGTACCAAAAAATCCATTATCAGACGAACATAGTGCAAAATAACCTAACTTCATGATTCAACCAATTTTTGCCATAATAGAAAAGGTACAAATTTGGAAAAAATAACTTTTTATTTTGCGTGTCTATGCAGGCAGAGGAATGTATACACCGAATTCCATAATTCCACCTGCGACCATGTGGTTGGTACTATTTTTACCCCCTCGACGTTTCTACGCAATTAGAATTTCATCATTCTAGCTGTAGTCATTTAGTTGGTACTATTTTTATCCCTTGAAAGTACGAATTTCGAAAAATTCGTTTATTTTCCGATTCCTACTCAATCAGAGGAATGTATACTCCGAATTGCATGACTCTAGCTGCGGTCATTTGGTTGGTACTATTTGTATCCCCTTTTTCAATTTTAACCCCAAAATGTACGACTTTCGTAAAATTCGTCTATTTTCAGTGTCTACGCAGTCAGAGGAATGTATACTCAGAATTTCATGACTCTAGCTGCGGTCATTTAATTGGTACTATTTTTATCCCCTTTTTTCTTTTTAACCCCAAAAAGTACGAATTTCGAAAAACCTGTTTATTTTAAGTGTCTACGCAATCAGAGGAATGCATACACCGAATTTCATTATTCCAGGTGTAGCCGTTTGGTTGGTACCATTTTTATCCCTCCGTACCCATTGTATCCCTTGAAAGTACGAATTTGAAAAAAAACCTTTTATTTTTCATGTCTACGTAGTCAAAGGAATGTATACTCCGAATTTCATGACTATAGCTGCGGTCATTTGGTTGGTACTATTTTTATCCCCTTTTTCTATTTTGTCCCCAAAAAGTACGAATTTCGAAAAATCCGTTTATTTTCCGTGTATACACAGTGATGTCTACGTAGTCAAAGGAATGTATACTTCGAATTTCATGACTCTAGCTGCGGTCATTTGGTTGGTACTATTTTTATCCCCTTTTTCTATTTTGTCCCCAAAAAGTACGAATTTCGAAAAATCCGTTTATTTTCCGTGTATACACAGTGATGTCTACGTAGTCAAAGGAATGTATACTTCGAATTTCATGACTCTAGCTGCGGTCATTTGGTTGGTACTATTTTTATCCCCATTTTCTATTTTGTCCCCAAAAAATACGAATTTCGAAAAATCGGTTTATTTTCCGTGTGTACACAGTCAGAGGAATGTATATTCCGAATTTCATCACTCTAGCTGCGGTTATTTGAATGGTACTATTTTCATCCCCTTTTTTCATATTAACCCCAAAAAGTACGAATTTTAAAAAATCCGTGTATTTTACTTGTCTATGCAATCAGAGGAATGTATACACCGAATTTCATTATTCTAGGTACAGCCGTTATGTTGGTACCATTTGTATCCCTCTTTTCCCATTTTACCCCTTAAAAGTACGAATTTGAAAAAAATACTTTTATATCATGTATCTACTCAATTAGAGGAATGTACACGCCGAATTTCGTGTTTCTAGCTGTTGTCGTTTAATGTGTACCATTTTTATCCCTTTTTTGCCCCATTTCACCCCCTACAAATAAGAATCACTTTATGGTGCAGTTTTTTGCTATAAGGGTAATACGCATACCAAATATCAAGCAAATATAAACAGACATATTCAAAAAACATGCTTAAATACGCTAAAATAGTAGGGATTATTATGGGTATTTTTAGTCCTTGTGAGGGAAAAATGTTTCCCTTTGGGCCGATTTCGCCCCATTTCAATCCCAACCGATCTACGACTATAAGACGCATTTATGGAAAATTTGGACGTCCTAGCTCCTTTCGTTTAGATGCTAGCGTGCTTTCAACAGACGGACAGACGGACGGACGGACGGACATGGCTAGATCGTCTTAGAATTTTATGACGATCAAGAATATATATACTTTATAGGGTCTCAGGTCAATATTTCAAGGTGTTACAAACGGAATGACAAAGTTAGTATACCCCCATCCTGGAGGTGGAGGGTATAAAAATACGCCAGTCATCAGGATTATAATCTAACAAATTTGCCTGCTTGAGCGTATTTTTATTAAACAACTTACTTTTATTAAATAAACGTTTTATTATTTTTTATTAAATATTTTTTATTATTTTTTTTTTATTTTTTATTAACGGTTTTACTTCGGTCTTCGGTGACCCTCAATGAAATTTTCCGACAATTTTTTTTTCGAAAATAAAGTGTCAACTTGTCACATAAAGAGAGAAGCTAGAGGGTTAAGATATTCCACATAAATGATCCTCATAAAATTCCTCAATATAGTTCTGACAATAAGAATTCTATCAAACTCAGACCAGCTGGACTATAAGTTTATTCTACAAAAAAGATCTACTCAACATGTCCTTTCTGTTCCAAAAACGCTGCTGGACAGTGTAATTTAAAAAGTATTAGCCCTTATATTGAAATTTGACATAGAAATGTTTTTCCATTCACACCAACACTCCCTAAAATTCTGTTTGTGGGACACTTTCTCACCAATTCGGAGAAGGTACGATATTAATCCTAAAATGAATTTTAAATTTTGACTTATTTATGGCATTAATGTTGATTTTTGAGTTTTCGTGTATTCAGAGACTTATAAAGGGTGATTTTTTAGCTATTATCTTTTTGGCAACACTGGTTTAAACAGCTAACGCTTCAGTTTGGTCTATAATTTAACCATGAATCGTCTTACAAACGAACAACGCTTGCAAATTATTGAATTTTATTAACAAAATGCGTGCTCTGTTAAGAAAGTTCATCGCGCGCTTCCATTTTATGGTCAGTTTAATCGACCCACTGAAGCGGCTATTACGGGCTATTGTGACTAAATTTCGCACCAAATTTACATTGTTGGACATTAAACCACCAACACGCTTACGTAGAGTGCGAACTGAAGAAACTATCGCAGCTGTATCGGCCAGTGTTAATGATGACCATCAATTATCGATTCGTCGCCGTTCGCAGCAATCGGGCCTCTGTTACTCAAAAACGTGGACATGTCAAAATTGGACTAAGCGGATGGACCATTTGAGGCGCAGTCAAGGTCAACATTTGCATGAAATAATCTTCAAACATTAAATTATATGGACCGTACTATCGATTCCAATAAAGATTTCATGCATTTTTCTGAATTTTATGTGTTTTTTTTTTATAAACTTTCCTATAGCTTTTAAAAAATCACCCTTTAGTAGAACTTGATGGCAATATTTTTCTAGAACACTTTGTCCCGTTAAACCCTTGTTTTAGGGGTGTTTTTACCCTCTTTTGCAAAAGGGACTAACGAGACCCCGACATTGAGAAGCTAGAGGTTAGTGTTTTAAGTAATATTGCTGAACACATCAATATAAAAACAAAAAATTTTTACTTTTCATATTTTTTGTTGTAACTCTTACTCAGGTTCGAGATCACTTGTTTTTGTTTTCTTAAACAGAAGACAAAGCCTTTTAAAAAGAAGTGTGTGACATTTATTTGGTTCGGTTGCTAGCAGGGCAGACGATCGTTTCAAGGGACGCTACTCCCCCTTAAAGTTGCATTGTTTTCCCCACGCAGCTCATTCGTCAGATTTATTCCCTTACCACTCTATTTTCTTTCCAAACCTGAACTAATGATTCGGTGGAAAATATTTGCAAACATTTCCGCGTTTGATGTATATTTTTTGAGGGAGCTTGACTTGGTGGTTCTTAATTTAAAGAAGAAGACGGAGGAGAAGTATAAAAAGAAGAAAAATTATCCCCCGTGGTGAGTTTTTAAACATAGCGACCTCTTGCGGTTACTAGCTGCGACAAAGGTCTTACAAGAACTTACAAGATCACCATAAGAAATTTCAAAATGAATTTATTGAATTTAATTTATTTGAATAACAAAACACCCTCTTGCGGTTGCTAGCTGCGACAAAGATCTTACTATAAAGATACCCATAAGAAATTTAAAAATTAATTTATTAAATTTAATTTATTCGAATGACAAAGTGCCCTCATGCGTTTGCTAGCTGCGACAAAAATCTTACTAGAAATATAATCGTAAGAAAGAAGAAATTATTTCCAACAGGGGTGTTCAAGCCGATAATGTATAACGGCTGAGTATATCTTATGGCTTCACAGCTAAAATTATTTTGTTATAAGAGGCTAACACAAAGTTATAATTTTGTATTTGTAAAATTTATTTTTTTTTTTTGGAAAAAAATTTGCTAATTTAAATGTACAACCCGTGGTGAGTTTTTTAAACAAAGTGACCTCTTGCTGTTACTAGCTGCGACAAAGATCTTACAAGAAATATCCCCATAAGAAATTCCAAAATGAATTTATTGAACTTATTTTTTTTTAATAACAAAACGTCCTCTTGTGATTGTTAGCTGAGACAAAGATCTCACTAGAAAAATTGTTCGAAAGAAATTAACACATTTGAAAAAGAAGAACGTATTTCCAACAGGGGTGTACGAGCCGATAATGCGTGACCATGGCTTACTTTCAAAACAAAAATTAGTTAGTTATGACAAGGGGCTAACACAAATTCCCTAATTCTAGAGCATTTATAATTTTGTGTTTGCACAATTTATTCTTTTGAAAAAATGTGCTGGTGAGTTTTTAACAAAGCGACCTCTTGCGGTTAGTAACTGCGACAAAGATCTTACAAGAAAGATCACCATTTCAAAATGAACTTAATTTAATTGAATTTAATTTATTTGAATAAACTAAACGCCCTCTTGCGGTTGTTAGTTGGGACAAAAATCTTACTAGAAAGATGCTCGAAAGAAATTAACACGTTTGATAAAGATGACAATATTTCCAACAGGGATGTTCGAGCCGATAATAGGCCTGTTCGATTGGGCTTACTAGCTTAATTTGTGTATGGAATTTACTCGCTTAACACGAAAGTAGCTTACTACTCTCTTAGTGTCGCTGCCAGATTTTTCCTCTTCATTTAAGAAAAAAAAATAATAAAAATGCCACCTTATCAAGTCTTTTAATTGTAAGCTAGTAAGCCCATTCGAACAGGCCTAATGAGTGACGGCAGAGTATGGTTTCACAACAAAAATTAGTTTGTTACGGCAAGAGGCTGACACAAATTTCCTAATCTACACCATTTTCATTTGAAATTGATAAAATACAAGTTGAAATTGAGAAATAAAAACTAAAATTGAGAAAATACAAATTGAAAATGAGAAATGTAAATTAAAATCGAAAATACAAATTCAAATTCTGGACTATAAATTGAAATTGAAAAAATACAAATTGAGAAAAAAACAAATTGATATTCAGAAATCTAAATTGAAATTAATTTGTATTTTCTCATTTTCAATTGTCCATTTCTCAATATCAATTTGTATATTCTCAATTTATAATTACATTTCTCATTTTCAATTTGTATTTTCTCAATTTCATTTTGTTTTTTTTTTTTTTCAATTTCTCGATGAAAATTGAAATTCTGAAATCTAAATTTAAATTAATTGATATTTTCTCATTTTCAATTGTTTATTTCTCAATATCAAATTGTATATTCTCAATTTCAAATTATATTTCTCATTTTCAATTTGTATTGTATCAAATTGTATATTCTCAATTTCAAATTATATTTCTCATTTTCAATTTGTATTTTCTCAATTTAAATTTTTTTTCAATTTCTCGTTGAAAATTTAAATTCAGAAATCTAAATTGAAATTAATTAATATTTTCTCATTTTCAATTGTTTATTTCCCAATATCAAATTGTATATTTTCAATTTAAATTTACATTTCTTAATTTAATTTTGTTTTTTTTTTTTCTTTCAATTCCAATTTGTATTTTCCCAATATCTCAGTTTCAATTGAAAATGGTGTAGACCATTTATAATTTTGTATTTTTAATATTTATTCTTTAAAAAAAAAAATGTGCTAATTTAATTACTTTCGCTATTACGTTCAGCACTTGTTAGAAACAAGAACTGGTAGGAAATACCGCTCTAAATATTTATTTTCAAACACACTCGGTGTACAAATTAAATGAAATAAAACGTTTAATTAGTTGTCCAATAAAAAGAAATCAAGAAATCCCAACCAAAACAAATATGACACGTCATCAAAGCAGTCATATGGTCTACGGCGTCGATCATGAGTTCGAGACGACGATACGCAAATAAATAATCAATTTTTGTTAATACAATTAAACCGAGTTTGGTCCAGCAACAGCGCAAAAAACTGGTTTATATTTTTTTTTGTTTGAAAACAAAAAAGAATGCGCAGTGCGAAAAAATACAATATTAAACAGAAGCCCTAATTTTTTCATATTAATGTCAAACGTCATTTATTTTATCGTTTTTTGTTCTCTTTCTTTTAAGATGTCACAGCAGATGTGTGCTAAAAATAATTTAATATTATCGTGCGATAAATTCAAAATGACACTTAATATGTCAAGAGGTTTTCGAAATGATTTCAGTTACGCGCCGAAATAAAATCGATATTTGATAAACACAACAACAACAACAGAATGTAAATATTTCTAAATAAATTATAATTGAATGAGGCAGACGTCACCGCCCGCTGCGCGGAGAAAATTTAGCTGAGACATACTTTTGCACTCTTAACGACTGAACGGCAATTACAATTAAGACAGGCCTCAGTCAACGTCGGCGGAATTTTGCGGGCAATCCTCTTTTGTTTTAGCACCCAAACAACGAACGACAGAAATCCATGTCACATGATGTCGAAGATTTCATAACGATGTCAAAAATCACGTTGACGTTGGCCGAATGATCATGAACATTTCGATTTAATTGAAAATTAAATGTCGATACTTGTCATCGTTACTGATACTGGCTAAAGTAACGAAATATCATTTCTTGGGATTCTTTTGTTCCGATTTATATTGTTCAACTGTGCCGCGTTGCTAATTACCTACTACATTAGGGGGGGGGGAGTGGATAAGAAACACGGAATTTTTTAAATCTTCATTTTTTCTTCTTAAGCGGCGATTCTAAATTAGTGCACACTCCAACAGTCAAGGAAGGACGATCCACCTCGGTCACAGATAATGAAGTCTTCAGTGGAAGTATCGCTCTGAAATCGTAAATCTGAAATATGTTCGACAAATATCCAAAAACCATCCAAATTTCTCCAGATTAATCCCTTCGTATTCCTGAAAACCACGAACACTAGGGATTACCTGCTTCAGAACATCGAAAGTCATTCCGAATTTCTCAAGGAAATTTATCAATATGCTCATCTTTCCGAATTTCTTCAGACTTCCCTTCCCTTTGTATTCTTGAAAACCATCCAAGCTCCAAATCATCAGTATGCTTCGAAAATCATTCTGAATTCCCCTCGGAATTCTCACAGAAATTTACATTACCAATATGTCCATAGTTCGAATTTTTCCAGATAAATCTTTAAGTATTCTTGAATATCGTCCATACAAGTGCGGCATTCTCTATATGTTTAGCTGTTTGCATTCAAGGATATGAGAAGTACACACTCCTCTGTACTTTAGCAATTTCATGTCAACAAAATTTCAGGTTTTTTATTTCACTATTTCACAAATTTTAATCAGCATTGGCAACATTGGGATAATGCATTGGTATGCCAACTTCGTTTGTGGGATATCTACAAGCAATAATTCTCATTTTGTCAATGTGAATTCTGCTATAAGTATTTACCCCGATTTATGTCAAAGGCACACATATTGCAAAGGTTCTCGTAGATCGGGAGTAGCGACCAGCCAGTCAACCCTGCTGCAGTAAAAGAACAATTATTAAATTGTTTTGTTTTTGTGAGTGGGAGCGCAGTGTCATAAATGACAAACAACAGACACACAATATAAACAAACAACAAATGTGTAAATATTCTAATTAGTATTTTTTGTTGACAATATTTGAAAGTGGATTCTTAATTCTATCGCGCAATGGTAATTACTTCGGCACGTCTGGAAGAAAACACTATGCAACAACAAAAAAAAATTGTGTGTCCAACCCAGAAAAAAATATATTTTTTTTGTGTGCATTGACATGCTGATTCAAATAATCATTATTATTTATAAATATATTTTTTTTAATTTTACTAAAATTAAAATTTCCGTCGTATGTTTCTTTAATATTTGAACTCTCATTTTGGATATATTGATCCGATCGTACCCATTTATATGTTCAATTAAAGGAAATTAGGATGTCTCACAATGTTGCGAATTGCACTGTCACCTAGAAACAGTGGTTTAGATACAGTCTAAAAAAATGTGGAAAAAATATTTTTTTTTTTTTCGAAAAATATCAATTTTTCTGGCACGAAGAAAATCATATAAAAATAGAAAGAAAAATCGGAAAAAAGTATTTTGTTTTATTTTTATATGTAAAAAATGTATGGATAAATGTAGAAGTTATGATAGTCCTTGTAGACGTTCCTAAACCACCTAGAAACAGTGGTTTGGGAGTAACATACAAAAAATTGGGAGAATTTTTTTGATTTCGAAAAATATCTATTTTTCTGGCACGAAAAAAATCATAAAAAATAGAAATAGGTAGGAAACAAGTATTTTGTTTTATTTTTTAAACAAATCTATGGATAAATGCAATCTAACGGTTTTTTTCAACTAGTCAACCGTTGGACTATTATTTGTGGGGTGCCCTCAGCAGCCATTTGAATGAAATTATTTTCCATTATTAACCGGAAGGATTGTACTTTCAAATAAAAAAAGAAATTTGAGAAAATATTCAGTAGTTTTTTTATAGCATTTTCAAAAAAAAAGTTATTTGGCGGACCCTATATAAGTTACATACTATTTGTAGACTCTATACATTTTTGTAAAAAATTGTATTTTTTTTTAATTTTTGTTTAAATAGCGTGAAATTTTTTCCGATTTGTTTTCTATTTTTATGATGTTTTTCGTGGCAGAAAAATAGATTTTTTCGACAAAAAAATATTTTTTACCAAATTTTTGAAGACTGCTTCTATGTGAAAGTGTAATTCGCCACCATGAGTACCTTTAATTTAGACTATAACCGGGTGTTATCGGACTTATGCAGTGAAAGCTCTGCTTGCGAACAGCTCCCGTGAGCGGACATCTCCCTTGTGCGGACAAATTTTGTTTTCAAAGGCCCATTCCGCTCTACTACACGGACATCTCCACTTTACGGACAAAAACTTCGCCGACGTTGAGTGTCCGCTTATGAGAGCTTTCAATGTATTTCCAAAATGAGTGAACATATATTTAGGCGAAAATTGAAATTTTAGTTAAAAATTTAAAAAAATACCATAATTTTTTTTAATATTGGCTTTCGAGTTTAGTAAGCCAAATATACATCTTTTCTAAAAAATACATTTTGTTGCCTAGTGTAATCGGACGAATTTGAGTAATAGACAATAACAACATACAGTAGAATGGAGATTTGGAAATAAAAGTATCTTGATGCGATTAATAAGATTCATAAAAAATAAACAATCGCCTTTTTTACTTCTAGAAGTCACTAAGCAATAACAATAACAACAAATAACTTCTGGTATTCATCGCGAAAGCGGCAGAAGATTCGTCGTCATGTGAAATCTCTATTATCCGCAATTCTTTCCAATTTCTTAGAGTGTGACTCACGAAACTCTTTAACTTGTCGACGCACTGTGGTTCACAATCAAAATCCATTGTGCCAAAATTCAATAGCTTTTGTTCTAGTAAATATTTTTGAGTTCTGTAAAAAATTTAAATTAGACAATGACCCAATGATTGTTTTCAAATATTAACATTGAAATTGAGCAAACGGACATATTTTAGAAATTATATTTTATATTTTTAGAAATTATAAATTATAAATTATATTTTTCGATTTTAAAGAAAAGTAAAATTTTAATTTTTGTCTTTTTAACAATATTTAGCGTATTTGTTCATTATGTGTAGTAAAAATTGTTATTTTTTTCTAATTTCAATTTTTACAGAACTCAAAAATGTTTACTAGATCAACTGTTATTGAATTTTGTCCGATGGATTTTGATTCTGAACCACTGTGGGACGTCTATAATGGCAATATCAGTGTCGCTAACGTCGCACAGTGGGATAACTTCAAAAAATATAAAGAGTGCTCGTAGAGTGATGAAACTTGGCGTCGAGCCTTTTCCGAACGCAATTAACACATGGAGTGTTAATGTTCATACAAAAATGTTTGTTTTATTCCGAATGACTTGAAATTTGGCACAGAGTTTACAATTAACAAAATAAAAAAAGCTCTGAAAATTTTCTCAAAATGGACCACGCCCATATAACCCAAATTTATTTTTATACAAAAAATTGTTGTTTTGATCCGAATTTCATGAAAATTTTCACAGAGTTTTCAATTAAGAAATTTAAAAGCTCTAAAAATGTCATAAAAATCGACCACGCCCATTATATGCCGCCCATATAACTCAAATTTAGTTTTTCCTACAAAATTTTTTGTTTTGTTTTGATCCGAATGTCTTGAAATTTTGCACAGGGTTTAAAATTAACAAATTAAAAAAGCTCTGAAAATGTCATAAAAATCGGCGACGTCCATCATATACCGGCCATATAACTCAAATTTAATTTTTCCTACAATTTTTTTTTGTTTTAGTCTTAAAATTTTTCACAAAGTTTAAAATTAACAAATTAAAAATGCTCTGAAAATTTCATCAAAATCGACCACGCCCATATAACCCAAATTTATTTTTTATACAAATATTTTTTGTTTTGATCCGAATTTCTTGAAAATTTTCACAGAGTTTACAATTAAGAAATTTAAATTTACAATTCTGAAATTTGCACAGAGTTTAAAATTAACAAATTAAAAATGCTCTGAAAATTTTATCAAAATCGGCCACGCCCATCATTTACCGCCCATATAACTCAAATCAAATTTTTCCTATAAAACTTTTTGTTTTGATCCGAATGTCTTGAAATTTTGCACGCGGTTTGTTCAACGATTGGTAAAAGTTGGTTGATATTTTTTGCATAAATTTAAAGAATAGATTCTTCCGCTTCATTCTGTAGCAGTAGCAGAAGACGGAGGTGGACGGAACTAACTTCTTTTTTTTTTCAATGAAAACTGCAAACGCTGAATTTTATAAAGACATGTTAATTCACTCATATCTACTAAACTACATATACAATACAAAAAATATTTTTTATTAAAAAGAAGGTGCTATTTTAGAAAAACCATATTAGAATGTTAGCAGAGAAAATATCGTACATGTAAAAACTACTTTTCTCCTCTTTTAACTTCTAAAGGATATATTTGTCTTAATAATTTATTTTCATACATTCGAAAGCCATACACTGGCGATATGGGTATCAAATGAAAGAGAAGATTGTCTGTTAAAAATACTAAAAATTTCATACCTCTATCGGTATTAGTTTAGCATTAACAACCATTTCAAGTTTTCCCCCCTTAAATAATAAAATATGAATAAACTAAATAAATTTGGAGAAAAACTTGAAATTGTTGTTAATACTAAACTAATGCAGACAAAAGCATTATGTTTAAATTATTTTTAACAGATATTCTTCTCTATCATTTAATACCCATATCGCCTTTGTACGTCTTATTAAAGTATGAAAATAAATTATTTAAACATCTATATCATTTGGAAATTAAAAGTCCTGTAAAAGGGAGAAAGGATCACCAAATCAAAAATTGAGTACACAATTTTTCTATATACAATCTGTAGTTTTACATGTATATTGTCTTGCTCAGGTCCAATAAAACAAATGTAAAATTGTCACACGGTGCAGTAATTAAGTGACTTTAGTGCATTTTTTTCTAAGAAAAAATATTACTTTTTAATAATACTAATTATGGATTTTTCAATAGTGAGACTCTTTTCTATAGAACATTAGATCATTAGATTTTTTGAAAATTAATTATTGCTTTTTTTGCCAGCAAAATTCCACTGTTCGTTGTCTATCCACAGTCGCCGAGAGACACAGAAGAAGTTGGACGATATCAACTCCTCTTCAACCTCACACCTCCTACAATAGTCGTTTGAATCGATTCTGGTATGGACACCTGCTGTTCACCAGCACCAGTGTCTTCCGGCCTCAGTGTTCGACACAAGATTGTGGCGCAACCACTTCGCAACTTCGGTTTGGTATAAACTACAGATCTACGAACCACAAAATGTTTGCTGGTTCACATCACTTTCATTGTGTGTGTCGACCTCATAGGGGCCCAGTTTTGTGATAGGCATAACCCAGCAAACAATTTAAGTTCTTAATAAAATTAATTAGATTATCTGATGAGGTAATGTCATTTGCCATTTTAATTGCATATAGCTAAAGGCAATATCACTAACTGCCACGGCCACAGCCACAGCGATGATAATAATGGTGCTGGCGACGGGCGGAGGAATTGCCAGTAATTATGGAAAAACGTGAATATTTAGCAACAGCATATTTTTTGTAACAATTAAATTAATTGCATTCACAGCGAAACGTGATTCACACACACACATAGACATGCAGCCCCACCGCACACACACACTCATCCAACCCCGTATATGTATAATCTTCCAAATGGATTACCATAAATTCACATGAAAATATGAGGAAGCTGGTTGCAGATGTGTATGTAAAATTATATACATGCATATGTATGTATGTATACAATACACTCTCATGGCGAACCTTCAAAAATTCGCAGCTACAGCAAATGTAAAATGCTAATACAATTTTTCACAATCAATAACTAATTAATTAAAATGGCATGGATGCCAAGGGAACGAGGGTACCAGGGTACGCGCGCATACCCAAGTGAAGTGGAGCAGAATCGCAACGAAACGATTTGAGTTGAGCTGAGCTGACTTGAGTTGAGATGAATGAAAAAGCTCGTGCATCAGGTGCAAAACTGGATGAAAGTGATGAAATATGAATTGATGCCCTGCTATTTACCTCGTGTATATTTTATTTGGAATCTGTATTGTAAATGGAATGCATCGGGGTGCAAGTGCGATATTTACGAGGGTACCAGTATATTTCTAAAGGTTATTGTTATTATTTTAAACTGTGGCATTAAGTATTTCTGTTATCTGAAGTGCAAATTGTTGTTGTGGCTCACTGTCTGTACGACGAGTAGGTCTGACGTAAATATTATAATAATTTCTATTAACAAATACCCTCCGTACTTAACATATCATTAAAATGTTTTTACAATTTTTGAATGAATGGTATAATATATGATGATAAAAAGTCAAAACCCCCATTGTCACCAAGCCAGGTTAACAGTGGGAACTAACCAACAGATATTTAGCTATCAGTTTGTGTGGAGTGTGACATATGTATATAACTGTTGGATATCTCTTACCAGAGACCAATGAGCTATTCTAAAAGAAGAATACAAGAATATAAATTTATATTTAAAGTTCTTTCAAGTGTCTCTTAATTAGGACAAAATTCGATATATAAAAAATTATGGAAAACATGATTTTAGGGGTTTCTTCAGGAGAGTTCATCTAACCGAATTTACACTGGGACGAAATATTTTGCAATGATAATCCAAACTTTATTATACACTCCACGAGAGTATTATGGCTATGTGCATTTGTTTGTAACACCCAAAAGGAAGCGAGATAGACCCATTTTTAAGTATACCGATCGACTTACTGAGTCGATTTAGCACTGTCCGTCTGTCTGTCCGTCTGTCCATATATTGTTGTAATCAAAGTACAGGTCGCAATTATAGTCCGATCTTAACAAAAATTGGCACAAGTAAGTTTTGTGGATCAAGGACGAACGCTATTTAATTTGAGGCAAATCGGTTCAGATTTAGATATAGCCCCCATACAAATGTCGCTCCCGATTTGACATTTTCCGCTCTAGAAACAATATATTGTACCCGATTTTCTTTAAATTTGGCACAACAGCTTATAATCCAAGTAAAAAACCTATGGTGAAAGTGACTAAGATCGGTTCAGATTTAGATATAGCGCAAATACAAATGTTGCTCCCAAATGTTTAACCGATTTTGGCCAAACTATACATATTATATTTCACCTATTTCGTTCCAGATTTCAATATTCCCCCATACAAATGTCCTTTCCGATTTAACATTTTTTGCCAAACACATACATACAGGATACAAAAATCCTTCCCGTTTTCACCGAATTAAATTGTATTCGGATTGAAAGTGGAGTGTATCATAGAGTCGGCCCCGCCCGACTTTAGTCTTTCCTTACTTGTTTTTGATTGAAATTGACTTTTGTTTTGACTGGAAATTGTTTTTCTATTTGTATGGACCCCGACCCAGCCTAATATATATATGTTCAAGAGTACATTCAATAAGAAAATGAATATTTCATATAAATGTGGGTAATTTTCTTAAAGCAATGACTATAGAAATACCTTCTTGAAAGAATACCTTCTTAAAATTAAAATAAAGTAAAGTATAATGCAATGGTACTTTTCTATAAGAAAGAAAGGATTTTTGAGACATTTAAAAAAATCAATTTTATTTAAAACAATACGTTTTCTACAAGGAAACACATTTTTCTTCTAGGGATACCTTCCTGCAATTGCAGGATATTTTTTGTGCAAGGAAAATTTACCTTTCTTCAGGGACAGTTGTTTTAAACAAAAGGTACATTTATAAAGGAAAGAGCATTTTTCTATAGGAAATGTTAAATTTGTACAGGGTCCTTTCCCTGTACTTACATATGGGGAAAGCGTACTTTTCTACAGGTTCTACACGAATGTGTGGTCTGTTATTGCATTTCCCTAAATTATACACTTTTTAAAATAAATAACATTTTACTTAAAATGTACTTTTTAACAATAAAATAAACTTTTTTTACAATAAAATGGTACTTTTTATAATAAAGTGGTTAATTTTTATAATAGAAGGGTACTTTTTATATTGAAAAAGTACTTTAATACTAAAAGGGTATTTTTTATTATAAACGAGCACATATTAATAATAATAAGGTGCTTTCTTACAATATAAGGACACTTTCTGTTAGTTAAAGGGTACTTTTTATAATAAAAGGGTAACTTTTTATAATAAAAGGGTAACTTTTTATAATAAAAGGGTAACTTTTTATAATAAAAGGGTAACTTTTTATAATAAAAGGGTAACTTTTTCTAACAAAAGGGTAACTTTTTATAACAAAATGATAACTTTTTACAATAAAGAGTAACTATTTATAATAAAAGTACACCTATTATAACACAAGAGTAGTTTTTACAATATGAGGTTGATATTTATAAAAATATGGTACTGTTTATAATAAAAGGGTAATTTTAACACATTTTTATAACCTACACCACTTCGTGGACTAGGGTATTATAAGTTAGTTTCGCGCCAAATGTTTCTAACACCAAGAAATAATCGAGCTAGACCCACCTTTAAGTATACGGATCGGCTTAGAATCACCGAACGATGTCTGTCTCTCCGTCCGTCTGCTGACCATCTAAGCTATTTCGCACTCTACAGGTCGCAATTGTGGTCCGATTGTCATGCAATTTGGCAGAGGTTACTTTTTTTTAGCCAAGGACGATTGGTATTGAATTTGGAGAAAATCGGTTCAGATTCAGATATAGCCTCCATACAAATATCCCTATAATTTACACTATTACTGCTCTATAATACACATTTTACACGGGATCAGGACCAAATTTTCAGGATCGTGTTATATTTGTACTAGAAACAGCTCACGGGAAAGTGGAATACATGGGTCTATGTTTTAATATAGACCCCTTACAAATGTACCTCCGATTAAAAATATAACTTCTCTAAAATGCACATTATTATAAACCTTTGATAGACGATTTTGAATAAACTTTATCTGAAGATAGAAAATTTTATTAAAATTCCAATTCCAAATTTTGTTCTACAAAAAGGGTCAAAACTTATGCATTTATCCATATATTTTTCCTTAGGCCTTGTTTTCGTCTTTAAGATGGTAGCTATTACAATATCAAATAATCATGATATTTAAAAATTATAGTTTGCGTGCACAAAGATTGCCACAACTTCCAAATTTATCCCCAGATCTCTTATATATCTAAACTTTATCTGGCGATAGAAAATTTTATTAAAATTCCAATTCCAAATTTTGTTCTACAAAAAGGGTCAAAACTTATACATTTATCCATATATTTATTCTTAGGCCTTGTTTTCGTCTTTAAGATGGTAGCTATTACAATATAAAATAATCATGATATTTAAAAAATATAGTTTGCGTCTACAAAGAATGCCACAACTTCTATATTTATCCCTTGATTTTTTACATATCTATTTTGTTTTCTTTCTTAAAATGTTAGCTATTTCAAATAAAATTTTTTTTTGTTTTTTTTTTTAATGATTTTTTTTTTTGTGACAGAAAAAAAATATCTTGATCAAATTTTCCACACAATATTACATTTATACTAGAAACACGTATTTTGAAAGCCAGCTATATAGGTCAATGTTTTTGTATAGCCCCCATACAAATGGACCCCCAGTTTACACTATTATCGCTCTAGAACCCACATCTTACTTTGGATCTTGATAAAATTTTGCAGATCATGTTATATTTCAATAAAGAATACCTACTTTGAAAGTGATCTATAAGGGTCCACTTTTTAATGTAGAGCCCTTACAAATGAGCCCCCATTTTTATTATTACCTTTCTAGTACCCACATTTTACATCGGAAGTTTATCAAATTTTGGAGGTATATTATATTTCAACTAAGAATACATACTATGAAAGTCAAATATATGGGACCAAATTTTTTATATTATATTTCAACTAAGAATATATATTATGAATGTCAAATATATGGTCCACATTTTGTTATAACCTCCATACAAATGGGCCCCATTCTACTCTATTACACCTCTAAAAACTACGTCTTACATCGGATCATGATATATTTCACTACCGTGAATGGATCAGACCCCAAGTGTTGTTATAGGCCCCCTTTGAAATATCGGTCCGATTCATCCTATTACTACTGTATAATTAGTAATTACTGTATAAATTGTAATTAATTTTGTCTATCGTAAAATTGGATGAATTATTTACCAACGACCATCGGTATTTAATTTATGCAAACGAACTCGATGCAAAATTTCGCACCAAAAACAAACAATTTTGTATGGGTTATATGGGCAATATGTGACGGTCGTGACCGATTTTGTCAGAGCTTCTTTAGTTTGTTAATTATAAACTCTGTGAAAAATTTTAAGACATTCCGAGAGAAAAAAAAAATTTATGAAAAAATCGCTTTGGGTTATATGGGCGGTATATGATAGACTTGGCCGATTTTAATGGAATTTTGATAGCTTTTTCATTTTGTTAAATTGTTAAACTATGTGAAAAAATTTAAGATATTCAAAGCGATACAAATATTTTAAGTTACATTGATGGACGCGTGGCTGATTTTGATGACATTTTATATTTTCCTTAATTTCGTTCAGAAAATGCTCGGCGCCACTCTACGAGTACTCCTTATATTGTTTGGACTCAAATGTATGAAGCTATCCACAGTCAATAATCTTGTTAAGGAAAACTGTCTCGGATCGGTTGAAGTCACTTGTCTTTCTGAGTTGCATTTCTATAGTATAAGTGAATCATATATCTATATCTATATATATAAAAGAAAGTGTCCGAAGCGATGTAATCCCATAACTCGAGATTGGCCAAACCGATTTTGATGATTTGTACTTTGTTGGAAAGGTATTTTCTCAGCACAGGTTTAAAAAAAAATGGAAATTTGGATTTTCATTTTGTGGGCGGAGTGGGCGTGGCAATAGTGTTTTTGGGAGCTAGAAGGCTGAAAATTGGTACATATATACTACGGACCACGAGAATGATAAATATGATGTAGAAATTTGGATTTTCATTTTGTGGGCGGAGTGGGCGTGGCAAAAGTGTTTTTTGAGCTAGAAGGCTGA
This sequence comes from Polietes domitor, assembly GCA_947397865.1. NCBI lineage: Eukaryota > Metazoa > Arthropoda > Insecta > Diptera > Muscidae > Polietes > Polietes domitor. The sequence goes on along the minus strand of OX377621.1, from coordinate 171,497,743 downwards.
AAACTGTAGCGTATATATTACTGAACACGAGAATGATAAATATGATGCCGAAATTTGGATTTTCATTTTGTGGCCGGAGTGGGCGTGGCAATAGTGTTTTTGGGAGCTAGAAGGCTGAAAATTGGTACATATATACTACTGACCACGAAACTGATAAATATGATGCCGAAATTTGGATTTTCAATTTGTGGGCGGAGTGGGCGTGGCAATAGTGTTTTTGGGAGCTAGAAGGCTGAAAATTGGTACATATATACTACTGACCACGAGAATGATAAATATGATGTAGAAATTTGGATTTTCATTTTGTGGGCGGAGTGGGCGTGGCAAAAGTGTTTTTTGAGCTAGAAGGCTGAAAGCTGTAGCGTATATATTACTGAACACGAGAATGATAAATATGATGCCGAAATTTGGATTTTCATTTTGTGGGCGGAGTGGGCGTGGCAATAGTGTTGTGGGAGCTAAAAGGCTGAAAATTGGTACATATATACTACTGACCACGAAAATGATAAATATGATGCCGAAATTTTGATTTTCATTTTGTGGGCGGAGTGGGCGTGGCAATAGTGTTTTTGGCAGCTAGAAGGCTGAAAATTGGTACATATATACTACTGACCACGAAAATGATAAATATGATGCCGAAATTTGGATTTTCGTTTTGTGGGCGGAGTGTGCGTGGCAATAGTGTTTTTGAGCTAGAAGACTGAAATTTGGAACGTATATATTACTGAACACGAGAATGATAAATATGATGCCGAAATTTGGATTTTCATTTTGTGGGCGGAGTGGGCGTGGCAATAGTGTTTTTGGGAGCTAGGAGGCTGACTATTGGTACATATATTACTGAACACGAGAAACATCAATTAGATGCCAATATTTGGAATTTCGTTTTGTGGGCAAAGTTGGCAAATAAATAAATAAATAATAATAATAAATAATAAATATTGTTTTTTAGGTAGAATGCTGAAAATTGTAACGTATATATTACTGATCATTACAAAGATGAATTTGATGGCGTATTTTGGATTTTAATTTTGTGGGTGGAGTGGGCGTGGCAAAAGTGTTATTGAGAGCTAGAAGGCTGAAAATTGGAACGTAATTTAACCATTTGTTTTTTTTTTTGCCTGGCGAAGCGGGCGGGGTTCAGCTAGTATATATATATATATATATCAAAAACTATATTTCTTGTAGAAAATTTTCCTCAATATGTAAAAAAGGTATTTTAGCTGATCTGATCTTTCCGAAATGAAACATGCGCTCCAGATCAACTGAGTACACTTTTCTGTTATTCAGATCTATTTTCAATTATATATGATGATAATTTTCTATAGGAACAATGTGCATCGGAATTAGTTGAGCACACTCTGCCACAAAGAAAATTCAAATTGTCTCGGGATCATTTAATGGAATAGTACGCATGCAGTCGTTTATATGCCCTAAATAGTCCCGACTTTTCAAACTTATCCGGCCATAAATTAAGTCAGTTGTGATAACAATAAGTCTAATGACTACTACATGTGTTAGCTAGGCTACATACGAGACTGCTAATTAAGAAGCGTACAGTGAAGTCTATCTACAAAGAGCCGACTAACATGACACATTCCCCGTTCCATTTGATCTACAGTGGAAAAGTGTAATATTTACTTTAAAGTCGAAGCAGTATCTCGTAGATATCAAAGAATTTATCTCAGAGATACAACAGCCATCAACCATTGACAGGCAATACCATTCGACTGAATTCTGTCTTATCAGTGTTTTTTTTTTCATTTAATTTTTGTGTTAACACCATTTTGTTGCTGCCAATTTTACTTTTGTTTCAGCTTTTTTTGTTTTAAATGAGGTTTAATATATATAATTGGCTTAATTGTTTCTTTTTGTGTACAGTATCACTCACTACTTGCTCCTCCCTTCGGCTCTCTCTCTGCGTTTTGTTAATTATTTTATGTTTAAGTTGTATATATTTTCATTTAACATTTCCTCGCTGACTTTATTCCGTTAGGATGTCGTCCCACTATTCACTATCAATTTGATTTCAGCAACAACAAATGCTTATAGTTTATAAAAAATATTCTTTGTTTGCTTATGATTTATTTAATTAGTTGCAACAACACAGCGTTTTATGAAGTGTTATTTGTTTTGTTTTTATGGTTTGTAGCGTGCTGGTATTTATATACAACTGTTTAACTGCTGTTACTAATATTTATTTAAGACTTATTTGGCTTGTAAATTTTGTGAGGTTAAAATAATTATAAATTAATGGCAACAAATTAACATAAATGGAAAATTTTCTATAAATATAAATGAGCCTGTAGATGGTGTTGTTGTGGTTCTTACACACAAATAGTGTTGTACGAGTAGATGTGTAATTATTTAAAATGGAATAAATGCTGTAAAACTGTATTTCCTAAATTACTTAATTACACTATGCAACACAAATTGTGTCGAGGGGTCATGCATAACATTTTCTGATGTATTTTGGTTTTCTAAACACGAAAACGATATAATTTTTTTAATTTTTTGCAAAAGTTCCAAATTTCGGCGATGGTATCTTAAATATTTGTTCCTTAATTTGGAAATATAAGTCCGACAACACCCGGATATATATTAAAATTAAGGTATTCATGATGCTACAAATATTGCGAATTATACTTCCAACTAGTAACAGTGGTTTGGTTTAGTCTCCAAGAAATTTTCTTTATAAAAAAAAAACTATTTTTACTGGCACGAAAAAAATTATAAAAAATAGAAAAAATTCAGAAAAGAGTAATTTATTTTATTTTTTTAATATCTAACATTCTAACGCAAAAAACAATGTTTATATGTAAAAAAAAAATTATTGCGTAAAAATACATCCCCATGCTAGATAGATCGCTTGTAATGGAAATATCGGATAAAGTAGTAGACGATAATGATTTAACATATTATACAAAATATGCATAAATAAAATTGCCGATGGAAAAGTATTTTTAAGTGCTTATGGAAATATTATTTATACAGAATTGATCCATGTAGAAAGTTTTATTCAAAATGGAGAGTGTTTTCTTTTATAATATTATTTATATTTCGTGAAATAAAGTATTATATGTTAGATAAAAACGAATTGTTAGTAACACCAATAAAAAATCTAACATATACTGGAAATACGGTGAATTAGTTTAGTCGATTTTTTCCTTATCATTGCTCTCTACCAACAATACAATTTTCTGACCTTTTGGATATCATTTACATTTTAATATCAAGATCTTCGAGAAAATCTGATATATTCATACCACATCGGCCGTCGCTAAAATCGCATTTGACTAATGAAACTATCATTAGAAGAACTTTTTATAGTTGTTTTCATGTTAGTGTTGATTAGAAAGTGTTAGTTTTGATGAAATATTACACAAAACTTGATCGAATTCTTCAGTACTTAAAAGACCACAAAATAAGTGACAAATGTCAAAACATAGTCTAGGCGAAAAAAATGAGAAACTAACTTTAAAATACAATATCTCAAAAACGAAAAAAATCAATAGTTTGAAATTTGATTAACTTATAGACAACTTTCTTCTAAAAATATTAAAAAATAAAAGTGTCCGCAGATTTCGAAATGTTAAATTTATTTTTAATTCCTAAAAGTAAAGGTGAACATTAAATTATATATTTTTGCGATGGTTTTCCAAAAACTATATATATTATATATTATTCAGAATAGTCGATTAAGGAAGAGCACCTTAGTGTAAAACAATTAAAAAGGCGTAAAGTTCGGCCATGGCGATTCTTATATACTCTCCATATTTTGTATTTTATCGCAAAAATCCTTTTGCAAATTAGATATCAGAATATTTTATTTTAGTATGTAATAACGACAAAAAACAGGCCTAGTTAAAGAAAATCTATGGATAAATGTACAAGTACATGTATGACTAAATCAATTTAAGCAAAAATGTCGTACACGATTTTTTAAAATTCCCTTATTTCTACATAAGTGTCATAACATCTGCATTTATTCAAAGATTTTCTTCAAAAATGCCTTATTTTCATCCTAAAGATGACAACTATTACAAATAAAACAATATATTCTTCTATATAATTTCTAATGAGATTTTTCGCTCTATTTAAATAAATAAAAATCATGATTTTTTTAAAAGAAATCTTTTGGGTCTACAAACTTCTATCACTACTTCTACATTTATCTATAGATTTTTTAAATATAACCATATTTTTCTCTTTAGAATGCCAGCTTTTAAAAAATAAACAAAATACATTTTTCTGATTTTTTTTTCTATTTTTTATGATTTTCTTTTTGTATAAATAAAAATAGTTTTTTTCCAAAAAAAATATTTTTTTCCGGGTGTAATCGCACCAATTATCCAATGAGAGTACAAATGTTAAAGGTATGTAGGACGAAAATTTTAATTTTAGTAAAAAATTTAAAAAAAAATTATCCATAAAAAAATTTTTGTGTTGATTTTTCAGCATGCCTTTTATTTTTTTCAGCTTGGGCACAATTTTTTTCTTTTTGTAGCATAGTGTTATCTGCACTGTGTTGCATATTTATAATATTTTATCTGGGTTTAAATGCCCCTATGAATCCTATATATAATCTAAAGGAAATAATAATAAGGGTTTAAAGAGTGCCTTTATATTGTAAGTGTATATTATAAACCTTTGATAGATGATTTTGAATAAACTTTATCTGGCGATAGAAAATTTTATTAAAATTCCAATTCCAAATTTTGTTCTAAAAAAAGGGTCAAAACTTATGCATTTATCCATATATTTTTTCTTAGGCCTTGTTCTCGTCTTAAAGATGCTAGCTATTACAATATCAAATAATCATGATATGTAAAAAATATAGTTTGCGCCTACAAAGAATGCCACAACTTCTATATTTATCCCTTAATCTTTTACATATCTACTTTGTTTTCTTTATTAATATGGTACATATTAAAACATAAAACAATATTTTTTTTTTGAGATTTTTTTTTCTATTTCAATGCATTTTTCCGTAGGCTGTTACAAATCCACTGTTTCTACATGAAAATAATAAATTAAATAATTAAAATTTTAAATGGTAAAACTACCATGATTTTTTAAAAAGATTGCCACAACTTCCAAATTTATCCCTTATATATCTCTTTTGTTTTCTTTCTTAAAATTTTAGCTTTATTTTTTACGATTTTTTCTAATTTTTAATTTTTTTCGTGACAAAAAAATATTTTTTTGAGAAAAAAATCAATTTCCCCCTTTTTGGAGGCTATTCCAAATCTACCGTTTTTATATTAAAATTATAATTTAAACTTTTAAATAAATTATCTCGATTTTTAATTAATTTGCGTCTACAAAGAGTGCCACAAATTCTACATTTATCCCTAGAAATTTTACATATCTACTTTGTTTTCTCTCTTACAATGTTAGCTATTAAAAAATAAAACAAAATAATTTTTAAAGATTTGTTTTGGTTTTTAATGTTTTTTTCGTGACAGCAAAAAAATGTTTTTTTTTCGAGAAAATAATTGTTTCCCTATTTTTTAGGCTGTTCCAAATCCACTGATTCTATATGAAAATTATAAATTAAACTATTAAATAAATAAAATTATAAATTAAATTATCTTGATTTTTAGTTTATGTGCGTCTAGAAAGAGTGCCAAAACTTCCACATTTATCCCTAGATCTTTTACATATCTACTTTGTTTTCTCTCTTACAATGTTAGCTATTAAAAAATAAAACAAAATATTTTTTAAAGATTTTTTTTTGGTTTTTAATGATTTTTTTCGTGACAGCAAAAAAATATTTTTTTCGAGAAAAAAATAGTTTTCCCTAATTTTTTATTCTGTTCCAAATCCACTGTTTCTATATGAAAATTATAAATTTAACTATTAAATAATTAAAATTATAAATTAAATTATCTTGATTTTTAATTTATGTGCGTCTAGAAAGAGTGTCAAAACTTCCACATTTATCCCTAGATCTTTTACATATCTACTTTGTTTTCTCTCTTACAATGTTAGCTATTAAAAAATAAAACAAAATAATTTTTTAAGATTTTTTTGATTTTTTCTGATTTTTTCGTGACAGCAAAAAAAAATATCTTTTTCGAGAAAAAAAAATAGTTTTCTCTAATTTTTTAGGCTGTTCCAAATCCACTGGTTCTATATGAAAATTATAAATTTAAATAATTAATATTATAAATTAAATTATCATGACTTTTTTAAAATTAGCTTGCGTCTACAAAGAGTGCCACAACTTCTACATTTATCTATTCAGAAATAAAACAAATTATTTTTTTAAGATTTTTTTTTCCAGTTTTAATAGTTTTTTTTTTGTGACAGCAAAATATATATTTTTTGAGAAAAAATATTTTTTCCTAATTTTTTGTACACCAAAATAATTTTTTAAATTTTTTCTATTTTTTTTCGTGTTTTTTTTTTGTGAGAGCACAGAAAAACATTTTTTTGAAAAAAAATATTTTTTTCCCCAAATTTCTTCCAAATCAATTCAATTTAAAAATTATAAATAAAACACCCTTTACGAAAACACCTAAGCGATTTGGCTGGAAAACAGCGATTTGGCTGGAAAACAGCTATTTGGATTCTCTCTACAAAGAGTGCCACAACTTCTACATTTATCCATAGATCTTTCACAAATTTACCTTGTTTTCTTTTTTTAAAATGTCAGCTATTAAGGAATAAAACAAAATAATTTTTTATGATTTTTTTATTTTTATTGTTTTTTTTTTCGTGACAGTAAAAAATATATTTTTTAAGAAAAAAATATTTTTTTTTAATTGAAAAAATAATTTTCCTCAATTTGTTGGAGGCTGTTCCAAATCCACTGTATCTATAGGAATTACAAATTAAACGCCCTTTACCCTTTTAGCGATTTTGCTAGAAGTACCATAATAGGCCACTTAACATTTCAAATTTGAACTACCGATTACTTTGACTTTGAATAACATTAATTTTTATTTCAAGGTTTATGTTTGACACTTGCAAAATGGGACGCTATACGCTCCAACGAAATTGGGAAAATATTAAAAACGTACTTCCAAAGTAATGAGTCTTTAACGCAAACTGTAAGAAATTTACATGGACTTTTTTTGTGGCTCATTTTCATCTCGGTGGTATGTTAATATTCAAAATTGCCGCATATGGGGTTAAAGAACCCACACGTGAGTATTGGGAAGCCAATGCATCCACAACGAGTCACTGTTTGGTGTGGATTTTGGGCTGTACTGAAATATTGTGCTGATGGGATGAGGTATTGCCGAGCCAGAGTCATATGAATGATATTGTGTTCCATTATTAAATGACAAAGTTCAACCTTTCCAATAAAAACAGAAATTTTAAAAATTAATCAGTAAGTTTTTATAGACGATTTTAAATTAAAGTTCTCAATGGCTCACCCTATATTTATATACACTCTACTACTCTAAGGCGAAATATTCTTCATTCCGCGTTGGGAGCCAAACACATAAAATTCAGATTGCAATTAATATAACAGAATTAAATTATTCTAAACCCCAAGAATCTTACGTTATTTATAAAAATTTCAAGAAAACCTATTTCCGGCTCGTATTTTTAATGTATGATTTGATGATTTTTGGCACATATTTCATGTGCTAATTTTTTTCGTATCGCCAATTGGCCCACCCTATGCTCCGTTCTTATCAAAGTGAAGGAACGTGTCCATGCATATACGTCATAGCCAACTAAAACTTCATGACAAGTTGCTCAGTGTGTCGCTGCTGTCATTAAGTCATAAACGTATCGTATCTGTCCCCCCCGTACCCCGTATCACTTTTGTTTACAATCTAATTAGAGTGCGACGCTGTTTTCTTTCTAAGCCGGCTTGTTTGAGGGACTTTTGCAAAGTTGTTTTCTTTTATTTTAGTCTTCTTGTTTTTGTTTTGTTTGTATTTGATTATTTTAACGGCAACAACACCGGCAGAGGTGATTCTTTCAAATATCAGTAACAGCAGCAGAATTGTTTTTAGATGCCAATTTAAACAAAGTGACGACAACATCGGGCAACAACAGCAATTCAAGTGTTCATTCATTGAAGAGTACTAGCAACAGTTGTTGTTGCTGTTATTGTATCAGTCGAGTTCCGACGCCAACCTTAGAACAAATGTTCTCGCAGCACTTGTTCTTGTACTTGTCATCGTACGTTATGTTGTGCTACGATACGACACGACACGACCGCTACCCTTTCATACTCATACTCGACACGACTACTAACTATGGTCGGTGGCTGCTGTAGTGGGGATATAACGACAAAAGGTGCAAAACGCACATACACTCGCACACACACACACACACACTCAATCTCAATCTGGCCTCTCACACAGTTCGAGACATATCTATGGATGTGCGAACGTACCCTACCGTATAGACAGTGAGACAGACTGACGTACGGTTTTGTTTGCACTTTTGTACATACCAAAGTATCTGCCGCCGAGCAACTCTGCCGCTGCCGTAGCCGCCGCCTGCCAGCCTGTTGGGTGTTGGTGTGGTGGTGTGTATGTGTGTGTTGTGGTTGTTGGGCTGCCTTAAAAAACAATCTTAAAGTGAAACAGTTAAATTAAGTTGAAAATAATTGCAAACAAAACAGTTTAGTTAATTGTTGTAAACATCGACGAGCGGTTTATTTTTTTCTCACTCCTTTCATTAAATTAAAAATTGAAAAAAAAAAAAACAAAAGAAACAACAAAAAATATTTCTTTTATAGAAAACAAAACAAAACAAAAGTTCTGCAAATGTCAGTGGAGATTTTTAAAATAATTCATAAATATTGTACAAGTTTAGCAATAAAAAAAATGTTGAATTGAATTACAACCTGTAGCAGGAAACGTGGCCATTAAGCCATAAATCAAACTAATAATTCCAATTCCGCGCCAAATTTTCTTTGCCGGTAACAATATTTTGACAAACAACAAAACACAGTGTTTATAATTCATTCTTTTTTTTTCAAATTTATAAACAAAAGCGAAAACAGTGTAGCGTCATTGAAAACCAAAAAAAAAAAAAAAACAAAATAAATAAACGCCAGCCTGAGCAAAACGTCAATAATTGTGTGTGACAAGTGATTATTGATGGATGAAGCCAGCAAATTACAAACAACCATACCTATACATACATACATAATTGTAATCAAAAGAATGTCAGTGGAAAAAATTGAAAGAAGTGTTAAAAAATCAGATCGAATTTAAGACTCGCGCACACTGAAGCTTTCTAGTTTGAACGCTGTGTTTTTCGTGAACAAATTACAGGGAAAACCCTAAAATAACACACTCACAACACGCAGGAAGTTAAATAAAATGAACCGATAATAAAAATTTATATATTTAAAATACATACATACATAATTATAATCAAAAGAATGTCAATGGGAAATTAAAAAAATTGAGGAAATTCAGATCGAATTTTAAGTTTCGCGCGCTCTGAAGCTTTTTAATTTGAACGCTGTATTTTTCATGAAAAAATTACAGGGAAAGCCCTAAGAATAACACACTCACAACAGGCAGCAAGTTGAATATAAAAAAGTGCATAATAAAAAGATTCAGCATGCGCGAGCCTTTATTTAAAATGTGTTCAAATAACTTCCAAATTGGGCGCCAAAACAACAAATATTCGAAATGCCATCAGGAAATTAGATTGAGCTTTAAATGTACAATTTCCCAAAAACCACAGAATTTCCAAATGCAGTTAGTTTATAGAAGTTTGATCGTTGGCCATAAACGAACAATAATAAGTTACAGAAACAGGTCCATAAAATTCAATCGATCTATTTTGAATTCTAGTTGATATGTTGTCGATTGAAATTTCTTAATTTCTTAATTTTGAACTGCATTGGGAAATGGTGAACGACTTCCAGTTTAATCAAAAATTGTATGTTATTTTATTACTTATCGGTTAACAGATCTCAGTGAAACTGGTTCGGTTTTGTTTTTATTCATCGGAAAAAAAACCTAAACAAGAATTGTTTGTGGGGTACCTTTCAAAATTAATCTTGGTTTAGCTTATGATGATTTTCGAACTATATAAAACCACAATTTCAAGACGGGTAACACCCCTAATTACGAATTTTAAATGGTAAACCGGCTGCTGAGTCATGATGGGTGATTTGAAGAAATTGGTGTGTCAAATAATTTCATCATTTCATTCCTCTTGACCGGATTTATCACAAAATTAAGCAGATGAGTGTAGACTTCCTGAAGTATACACTCTTTGAGTTGCGGGCTGAAGATCACAAACTTTCGCTTTGTGGAAAAGAAAGCTGTCCCAACTGACAGTTAACAATGTTACTTCTATTGTAGCTGATCAGATATTTTGCCCCAAAACGGGTGTACGAAAAATCTCCAAATGAAAAATCGCCCAAAAATAAAAAATGACCCAAAAAAAGTGGGCGATTTTTCTTATAAAAAAAATTGGGTCAATATTCATAATATTAGTCAATATTTAATATTTTTAATTTGGGTCGCCAATGCAGGAAACCATTATTATGCGTATCCAGATGATATATTTTTGGTCGATTTTTACTATTAAAAATTATTCAAATTTTTAGGCGATTTTTCATATGAAAAATTGTCTTCTTAATTTTTTTTGGGTGTAATTTAATTTTTCGTTTTGGACCTTTTTTGACCCAATTTTTGTTTTGGGCGATTGAAAGAAATAAAACTTATTGCAGACCATTGCGATTATTGTGTCACAAGCCTTATGGTGTGGGTGGGTAATTTCAGAAAAAGTGCTGGGTGTTCTTTTGTCCCAAAACTAGCCAAACAATTGGCATTTTTATCGAAATTATTTTTATTGATTAGAATGTATTTTAAACAAGTTCTCAACGCATATTTGAATATTTATAAGCTACTTTCAGAATCTGGCAGATATCTCCAAACAGAATGCAAATACTCTGCTACAATATTTAACATTTTCGGGGCTCATTTGAAACTTTTTCGAAATTTAATTAAATAAAGCATCTCGTAGACCAACTCGATAGTATTACCAGAGAACTTATGGTGTGGTTGGACAATTCCAGAGGAAGTCCATTATCTCATGCAATGAAAGTGATCATTGACAGTTATCAGTCATTCATTGTCTCTTCTATTGTAGCTGACCAGGGATCAGCAGAATTTATCAGGTCTGTTCTGACTTGCACATTGTTTACAAATCGTGGCTTCGTGTTTTCAAAATTGACCTTTGATTTCGGAACTGGAATATTCTTATGTCTAATTATTCTTAGACAGTGTGACGGAAGATATTTGGTGGAAGTCAGAACAGGTTAAAAACACTATGCAACAAAACTTTTGTCAAATGCTCATGTATAACATTTTCTAATATATTTTGCCTTTCTAAAATCAAAAATGATATTATTTTTTATGATATTTTTTACTTTTTACTAAAATTCCCATTTTCGGCGAAGGTACCATAAATATTTGTACTCTCATTTTGGAAATAAAAATATGATAACACCTGGTTATATGATGGCTCCAAATATTGCGAATTATACATTCACATAGAAATAGTGATTTAAGAACAGTCTTCAAAAATTTGAAAAAAAATATTTTTTTTTTAAAAATCTATTTTTGGTGGCACGAAAACAATAGAAAAAAAATCGGAACAAAGTATATTGTCATCTAATTTGTAAGGTTTTCGCGCAATTTAAACAAAAATTAAAAAAATAAATGATTAAAAAGCTTTTCAGTCTATCATAATTTTTATATTTATCAATATAACATATAACATATAAACAATGTTTTTTGCGTTAGAAAGTCAGCTATTAAAAAGTTAAACAAAATATTTTTTCCGACTTTTTTTCTATTTTTTATGATTTTATTCGTGCCAGCAAAAATAGATGTTTTTTGCGAAAAAAATATATTTTTTTCAAAATTTTTTGAGGCTGTTCTTAAACCACTGTTTCTACTTGAATAAGTAATTCGCAACATTTGTAGATATCATAATTACCTTTAATTGAACATATAAATGTGAGTACTAATATTAAAGGTACCTAGGACGAAAATGTTAATTTTAGTAAAAAAATAAAAAAAAATAAACATAAAATTTTATTGTGTTGATTTTATGTATCATATCATCATGCCTCAATGCACACAAAAAATATTTTTTTTCGACTTGGACACAAAATTGATCTTTTTTGTTGCTTAGTGTAATTGAGAAACATTTAAAGAATGTAAATCTATCACAGAAAGACGCAAGCGTTATGTCGCTGCGACGTTTATATGAGAATCTGCAATACGTCACGACTGTCACACAAAAAAGAGTGACTCGTTTTTCTGTGATCGGCTTAAATTGAAAAAAATCTTGAAAATAAAGACTCGTGTACACAAACTCTATCTTTGACGATGTGCTTTTCTTGAACAGCTGATTGACATACACTACGAATAACACACACACATAATCTAACGATGAAAAATAAAAAGTTTCAGTCTGAGCGAGCCCTCACTCTTTCGTCTATAGCCTTTTCAGACTGCATGCAAAATCGAGTTGAAATGTCGGTTTACAAATGTCAGATCCCATACAAGTTTGACATTTGAAAATCGACTTTATGTCATTTCAAATCGTTGGTTTTGCATGCAGTCTTAAAAGACTATTAAAGAAGATAAATGAGATTAAAATCCCAGAGTTTAACTTAAACTATACACGCTGCTTATGGATTCGTCGAGAGGATACCTATTTTTATTCGAAGTATATTCCCCCAATCACCACCTACTAATACCCATCTCCATCACACTTATCGATTTTTAGAACTATTCCAGTTTTCTATCTATTCGTAGTAATATTTAACCGGAAATTTGTAAATGTTAGCAGCAACATTCCAAAACGCACGTACAACAAACATGAAATTATGACTGAATGACTTTCATTGAGTCACAAAAAAAAAACGAAATATTCGAATACAGGCGATTCCATTTCAAGATGATCTTCACGTCATGGTTAGGTTTTTGTTTTCCTGTTAATTTGCATGAGTTTCATTTATCTACCATTTTATTCTATGAAAAAAAGGCGTTGAAACTTTAACTAATCGCAGTTGTAATGATGATGATTGATAAACAACAACGCCAAAAATTCCAAATAACAACAATGAAAATAAATAAATAAATAAATATTTATATGAGAATTGTTATTGATCTTTAAGTTTCAACAACATTTTTGTTTGGGTCGTTGTTGTTGCCAACAATGTGGAAATGGAATTCAAAAAGATGACGACAAACGACGAGTTGACGAGTGGCTTCATAAATAAAATCATGATTAATTGATTAAAAACAATAATGATAAACAATAAATAATATGAAAGCAAATAGTGTCCATTAATAAAAAATTGATTATAACCGTAAACTCTTCAGAAGCAACAGCGGTATAGCGAAAAAATCTAATCAAAATCACTCCTACTAAATACAGACACTTGAGACGAAAATATATTGCAGTTGTGTTCGCCCAATGGAAATTTTTGTTTTATTCGAAAGTATTTTCGTTGAAAAAATATAGCAGCTCGGGGTTCAATTTAGGAAAAGCCGATTGAAAATATCTCAACCCGATTATTTTTGGTTTTATTTGCTTAATTGTTGACGTCTATAGATTTTCTAATACGGTCTTGGTCTTAGTCTTAGGGAAATTCCATAAAAGATCAACAAAAAGCCATGTGTTTCTAAAGTACACACTTTGGACGCACATGTGGCCAGGGCTGTTTTAAGCCTATACTGCGCCCAGTATGCCAAGATAGAACAAGGGCCCAGGCATATGATCAACATTTTCTATTATCTAGATCTTCACCATTTTCAGTTGAAATTGAGAAATGGAAATTGACAACACACAAATTGAATTTGAGAAATGAAAATTTAAATTGAGAAAATACAAATTGAAATTCAGAAATGCAAATTGAAATTTAGAATATACAATTTTTTATTTTATTTTCATCATAAAAAATAGAAAAAAATGAAAAAAAAAAAGAAAAAAAGTCTGGAAAAATATTTTGTTTTATTTTTTATTAGCCAAATCAACACAAAAAAATGATGGATATATATTTTTTAATTTTTTACTAATATTTGAATTTTCGGCACAACAACACTATGCAACAAATATTTTGTCGAAGGGTCATATATAACATTTGCAGATGTATTTTGGCTTTCTAAACTCGAAAAGGATATTAAAAAATTATGATATTTTTTTTATTTTTTACTAAAATTTCCAATTTCACCGAAGATATCTTTAATATTTGTACTCTCATTTTGGAAATATAAGTTCGATAACACCTGGTTATATGTTAAATTAAACTCATGATGGTTACAAATATTGCGAACTACACTTTCACATAGAAACAGTGGTTTAGGAACAGTCTTCACAAATTTGGGAAAAAAATATTTTTTTCGCAAAAAATCATAAAAAATAGAAAAAAAAATCAAAAATTCTGAAAAATATTTTGTTTTATTTTTATTAGTCAAATCAACAAATACAAAAAATTGTTGAATATTTTTTTTTAATTTTTTACTAAAACTAAAATAATATTTTAAATTAATCATGATGACTACACATATTGTGAATTACGCCTGGTTTAGGAACAAAAATATTAAACATTTGGGAAAAAAAATATTTTTTTTTTCGAAAAAAATCAATCAAAAAAAAAAAATTATGAATATTTTTTTTAATTTTTTACTAAAAATTAACATTTTCGTCGTAAGTACCTTAAATGTTTGTACTCTCATTTTGGAAATATTAATCCGACAACACCCGGTTAAATGTAAAATTAAAGGTACTCATGATGTCTAAAAATATTGGGATTTACACTTTCACATAGAAACAGTGGTTTATGAACAGTCTTCAACAATTTAGAAAAAAATTATTTTTATTTTTTCGAAAAAAAAAAATCATAAAAAATTGGAAAAAAATGTCTGAAAAATATTTTGTTTTATTTTTTATTAGCCAAATCAACAAAAAAGTATGAATATATATTTTTTAATTTTTTACTAAAATTTAAATTTTCGTTGTAGGTACCTTTAATATTTCTACTCTCATTTTGGAAATATAAGTTCGATAAATAAAATTAAAGATACTCGCAATGGCTACAAATATTGCAAATTACACTTTAACATATTGGTCCAGCTAGGAACAGTCTTCAAAAATTGAGAAAAAATATATTTAAAAAAAATATTTTTGCTTTCACGAAAACAAAAATTAAAAAAATAGAAAAAAAGGCCGGAAACTAATATTCTGTTTTCTTTTTTAATAGCCAACATTCCAAAGCAAAAAAAAACATGTTTATGTGTAAAAAATCTATGGAAAAATGTAGAAGTTATGATACTCATTGTAGACCCAAACGATTTTTTAAATCATAATTATTTTAAATTTTTGTTTAAATAGCGCGAAAATGCCTTTACATTCATATCATATCATCTCGGCCGGAATTACTTTAACGTTTTCTGATACTAGCGGGCGGTCATAGCAGGTATCTGCAGGTCTTGGGTATTATATGTCTGTGTTATTCCTTATCTGTGTTATTCCTCGCAAAATCCGAATAAAATTCGTCAGTAGAAATTTTTGATTTGAATTTAGCATTTTTTTGTTAAAAACTCCAGACCACGCGAAAAGTTGTTCACAGTTAAAATTTGCAGGGCCTTAATGTTACCTCACAACCTCCCCCCCCAACCACCAACATGATATTGAATATGAACGAATAATGATACTTAATGAACGAATATATTTCCACCGATTGTTTTTTTTGTCAAAAGTACAACAACACATAAATATTGAACATTCATAATGAGTACTCAAATATTTGCCAGAATATATTGACACACTAAACAAAACCACAAAACTCAGCACAACACAGCACAGCACAGCGTCACAACAACAACAAATACTCCTTGAGAAATGCATTTAACGATGCCATAATCGTTGAATACGACACAAATCACGAGTGAATTGAGAAATTAAACAAGTACGATCCAAATGTGACAAAAACATGAGACATTTAAATTTTTTATATTTTTAACGTGCGAATGTTGAAATTTTGCACTCAACATTGTCAACTAATCAACAAGAGGCTCGTTTCGATTGGGCTATTCAATATTTGCATGGTAATTATTACACGCTTAGTTATCGAGTATGGTGCTGCCAGATTTCTCTCCCGGATGCATTTAAGAAAAAAAAGCAATTGCAAAACAATAGTGTACCTTGTTAAGACACTTAATTGTAAGCCAATAAGCCCAATCGAACAGTAGCCCATAATGCACAATAGAATGGGTCACAAAAATAAATTTCTGCGGTCACCCCACACTGTTATCTAAACGCTCCTGAAAATACCTCTAAAAATTATTTTTTTTTCGCGAGTATTTTTTTATGTTGCATTTTTGTCCATTTTTTTCTGAATTAATAGACCCTTGGAATCACCTTAAATACAAATTTTTATTCTTGTCTTAGAATAACTCATTGGTAGAATTATTGGACGGTTTTATTGATTTTTTATGAGGTTGTAAGGTCAAAAAAAAATTACATCCCTGACTCCATTTTTCTGAAATAATTTAATGCAGGCGATGGTTTTCACAGCCAAAATATTCAAACTCTTTTTATAAAAATGAACACTGCGGCATCAATTTTTATAAAATAATACCACCAAATACAAAAAATTCAGTTGTTACTTACTGTAAGAATGTACAAAAAATACTAAAAACGTCCACTAATTCGGCCAATAAATTACTCTAAGACAAGAATCAAAGTTTATATTCAAAGTGCTTTCAAGGGATGGTGTTGGACAAAAATGCAACACAAAAAAAAATAAACGGGAAAAACATGATTTTTAGGAGTATTTTCAGAAGCGTTTAGCTCACAGATGGGTTGATATAGGAACGAAATATTTTGCAAATCATCATTAAACAATCCAAACTTTATTTTCGTGGGGTAACTGGAAATTGTTTTTCCTGTTGTTTAATGATTTTTTAAGAAAATCAAAAATCGATTTTTTAATATTTAAATTTAAATCCATGTGAAGCGATCACATAAATTTTGTCTCTTCTCTTCGACTTTGATGAAATTTACCAACTATTTACGGCGAATAATGTTGAATTTCCCAATTTAAAAAAAATAAAAATAAAAAAAACCTTCGATTTATGTATAATAATTTTTATCAATAGCTAAAAGTGTCCAAAGGACACTCCATAAGTTTCATGATGGTATTCCTGGTTCTTACTCTAAAACAATTATGAACATTATTGCTGTCGAATTAAAAAATATTTAATATAAATTAGTTCAATGAGTTATCCAAAAATATTTATATTATATTTATATTAAATATTTTTAATTTCGCCAACAATAATGTTTATAATTGTTTTAGAGTAAGAACTAGGAATACCATCATGAAACTTATGGAGTGTCCTTCTGACACTTTTAGCTATTAATAAAAATTATTATACATAAATCGAAGGTATAGTTTCTTGGTTATAAAATAAATGAAAAATAAAAAATAAAAATATATATATACATTTTTTTGAGATTTGAAAATTTTATTTAATACTGGAAGAAATTTTATAAAATTACAAAAATATGTATTTGTATCTAATGCCCCAAAAATTTTAAAAAATAAAATTGCCTTATGACAAAAATACTTAAAAAATCGAAGGTATACTTTTTGTTTTTTTTTTAATAAATAAAAATAATACTACTAATTATAAATTTTGACAATTTTCTGTAAAACTTTAAGAAATTTACTTGAAATTAGAATTATATATTTGCACATAATACCACAGACAAGTTTTTGTTATGACAAAAATACTTTATTTTCGATCTGCCCTACAATTTCTAATTTTTTGAAGATCGCGAAATGCAGCATTATTCAGTACATTTTTTGTTTATAAAATAAATAAAAAAAAATAAATAAAAAAAAATAAATAAAAAAAATAAGAAAGAAAAATAAATTTTCTGTAAAACTTGAAGAAAGTTGCTTGAAATTATATATACCACAAAAAATTTTAAATTTTTTAAAATTACCTATGACGGAAAATGTAGCCTTATATAAAAGTACATAATTTTAAAATTTCATCACAAACTTGATTTTTAAACTTTCTTATAAAGAGTGATTTTTTTGAGGTTAGGATTTTCATGCATTAGTATTTGACAGATCACGTGGGATTTCAGACATGGTGTCAAAGAGAAAGATGCTCAGTATGCTTTGACATTTCATCATGAATAGACTTACTAACGAGCAACGCTTGCAAATCATTGAATTTTATTACCAAAATCAGTGTTCGGTTCGAAATGTGTTTCGCGCTTTACGTCCGATTTATGGTCTACATAATCGACCAAGTGAGCAAACAATTAATGCGATTGTGACCAAGTTTCGCACTCAGTTTACTTTATTGGACATTAAACCAACCACACGAATGCGTACAGTGCGTACAGAAGAGAATATTGCGTCTGTTTCTGAGAGTGTTGCTGAAGACCGTGAAATGTCGATTCGTCGCCGTTCGCAGCAATTGGGTTTGTGTTATTCGACCACATGGAAGATTTTACGCAAAGATCTTGGTGTAAAACCGTATAAGAACTGAAGCCAAACGATCTGCCACAACGTCGAATTTTCAGTGAATGGGCCCTAGAAAAGTTGGCAGAAAATCCGCTTTTTTATCGACAAATTTTGTTCAGCGATGAGGCTCATTTCTGGTTGAATGGCTACGTAAATAAACAAAATTGCCGCATTTGGAGTGAAGAGCAACCAGAAGCCGTTCAAGAACTGCCCATGCATCCCGAAAAATGCACTGTTTGGTGGGGGTTGTACGCTGGTGGAATCATTGGACCGTATTTTTTCAAAGATGCTGTTGGACGCAACGTTACGGTGAATGGCGATCGCTATCGTTCGATGCTAACAAACTTTTTGTTGCCAAAAATGGAAGAACTGAACTTGGTTGACATGTGGTTTCAACAAGATGGCGCTACATGCCACACAGCTCGCGATTCTATGGCCATTTTGAGGGAAAACTTCGGAGAACAATTCATCTCAAGAAATGGGCCGGTAAGTTGGCCACCAAGATCATGCGATTTGACGCCTTTAGACTATTTTTTGTGGGGCTACGTCAAGTCTAAAGTCTACAGAAATAAGCCAGCAACTATTCCAGCTTTGGAAGACAACATTTCCGAAGAAATTCGGGCTATTCCGGCCGAAATGCTCGAAAAAGTTGCCCAAAATTGGACTTTCCGAATGGACCACCTAAGACGCAGCCGCGGTCAACATTTAAATGAAATTATCTTCAAAAAGTAAATGTCATGGACCAATCTAACGTTTCAAATAAAGAACCGATGAGATTTTGCAAATTTTATGCGTTTTTTTTTTTAAAAAAAAGTTATCAAGCTCTTAAAAAATCACCCTTTATATAGATATGTTCATATATATTAAAAACTATTGTTTTTTTTTGTGGGTTTCTTAACGAAAGTACAAATGTTGAAGGCACCTTCGACGAAAATTTTAATTTTGGTAAAAAAAAAATAATATATAAAAGTTATCCATACAAAATTTGTGTGTTGATTTATGAAACAGTAGGGCTAACTACACAAAAATAAATATATTTATAGTTCTCGGACACAAAATTATTATTTTTTGTTGTTAGTGTAAAACTTAGAAGCAACAAAAAATACTTAAACAATTGTTAAATATTGTCGAATGGTCGTGTAAAACATTTTCTGGTGTATTTTTTACTAAAATTAAAATTTTCGTCGTATGTACCTTTAATATCTGCATATATTAAAGTTAATTATGATGTCTACAGATGTTGAGAATTACACTTCCACATAGAAACTGTGGTTTAGGAACAGCCTCCAAAAGTTTGGGAAAAAATAGTTTTTTTTTCGAAAAAAAAAATATTTTTGCTGGAATGAAAAATATCAAAAAAGTAGAAAAAATATGAAAAAGTATTTTGTTTTATTTCTCTATCACAAAATATAGTCATAAAGACGAAAGACACTGTTTTTTCATATATTGCGTATAAAATACAATCATATGTTTGTATAGATGTATGTACGAGCATACATATGTACGTGTCGTAGATACGAATTGATAGATAATTGTGTAGATTCCCTTGTATCGGCCGGTATCTGTGACTTTTATCTGTCGGCCTGCCTGCCTGCCTACCTGATATTGAAACACTTGCATTTTGCACTGGTTGTTGTTGTTATTGTTGGCCCATAACCTGCCGACGAGGTATTGACTCGTAAACTGCTAACAACAACAAAAAACAATGCACACACATACATAAGCATTTATATCCGTATATGTGCATGTGTATTTGCTGCATTGATTAACAGTGATTTATTTTGAAATTAAAATTTATATTAATTGGTTTTTATTGCTTATGATGATTGCGATGACAGTTATTGATTTCTTTATTTGATTGCTTTGATTAATGCCTCCCTGGGAATCGAGAGCAGAAAAAATCGACAACTCTATAATTTTTAGTGGCGAAAATGTGCGTACAGGGTGTGCCAAAAATGCACCCAAAATTTAGGGGTTTAATAATAAATTTGAAAATTTGTATTTATTCACAAATGAAATTATGAGTGCATTTTAGGAACCACTTAGAACCAAACATTTCAAGAATTTGTTTTTGAAGGGTTCCTAAGGCATTGTAGAAAGCAAGTCTTTGGTGAGGACTTTAAAAAATTAGATCTGGAACTCTTGGCAAAGATCACCAAAAAACTTCCGTAGAGCTGTCCTTTTTTTAGAAAAAAGAAACACAGTTTAAGAGCAAATTATTCAATTGCCGTGAGTCCCTGTCTTCCATCAACATTTCCCATTTTTTTGGCAATTTTTCCCTCCTCAAAAAATCATTCTTTTGATTAAACCCATTGTATCTGGAGTTTTATTACTTTTTTTGCTCAAAACCATACGATATTTTGTTAATATATTACTCTGAAAAAAAAAAACAAAAATAAGTATAAAGTATAACAACACATAAATTTATACATACAAAATTAATTAACATTTCTATGTTAACAGATGCTAATGAAAATATAACAAAGATCTACGAATCTTATAAGAAATAAATAAAAAACGAAACGAAATACTCGAATATATCGAAATAACAATAACGATATTCCCCAGAGACGGTGGCAGTTCCATCCACCCAAGTGTGAGACAGGCAGCAGTGTCTGTTTGTGTGTGGAAAAATCTAAGATTAACAAAAATTGAAATTCGTGCAAAGAATTCAGTCACAAAATGACAACGAGCAACTAAAGACAGTGATTTGACAAATAAAAACATTCCACAAAACAACAAATTCTAAATAAACAAAACGAAAATCGAACAAACGCAAGAAATAAACAAAAACGACCATGGCCGATTTGCAAATTTTGAGAGATCTAACAACAGCCGCCACCAACTCCAGCACAACCACTACCACCACCACCTCCCTGATAGCCGACGCCTTCGACTTCGATTTGTTGCAAAACTATTCGGTGCTGATCAACAAATTGGAACAGCTGGCCGTGGGTGTCGATGCCACTCTGGGCAACATCTCGGTGGACCACAAGGAATTTGAAATATCTCTGGGTGATCCTATAGCGGCCAGCCGTGCCGGCCCGCCCCATGTCACCTATGCCCATGGCCTGGAGGAGGCCGAATACTCGCGTGTGGTCAGTGACATTTGGATTGGTGTCATACTGACTCTGCTCATTGTGTCGGTGATATTTTTCATTTGTGCTTGTTTTTTGTATCACAAATTTCAACAATGGAAGAACTCATGTAAGTTTTATTATTTAGCGAGCGTTTCACGACAACAACACAAGCGTTTATTTAAATATGAAATTAGAGCTAGACCAAAAGTAAGTCTGGATGATAAACAACAAAATGATTTTTTTATTTATTTTATATCTCAATAACACCAAAATTTAACTTTTTGGTTGGTTTACGTGGCCGCTCTCGCCTGAATGTTTGAGATATCTGATTAGATCTCTGATATCAATTTCAAGATTAAACTCAATTTTTAATAAAGTTATACCAGTTTCTGTGCTATTTTCAATTGAACTTGAGAAAATACAACATCATATTTCAGAAAATACAAATTGAAATTGAAAAATGAAAATTGAAATTGGGAAGATACAAGTTGAAATCAGAAATGTAAATTGAAAAAATACAAAATGAAATTCAGAAATGCAAATTGAAATTTAGAAAAAACAAATTGAAATTCAGAAATGAAAATTGCAATTGAGAATATACAATTTGATATTGAGAAATAAACAATAGAAAATGAGAAATTTAGATTTTTTAATATAAATATTTATTTTCAATTTTCATTTCAATTCATTTTCTCAATTTTAAATTGTATTTTCTGAACTTCAAATTACATTTCTCATTTTCACTTTGTATTTTCTCAATTTAAATTTACATTTCTTATTTTCGATTTTTATTTTCTCAGTTTCAATTTGTAATTTCTCATTTTCAATTTGCATTTCTGAATTTCAAATTACATTTCTGAATGCCAATTTGTATACTCTCAATTTAAATTTTCATTTCTCATTTTCAATTTGTATTTTTTAAATTTTAATTAAAATTTCTCATTTTCCATTTTTGTTTTCCGAATTTCAATTTGCATTTCTGAATTTCAATTTATATTTCTGTATTTGAACTTCAATTTTTTAAATTTCAATATTTTTCTTAATGTCAAATTTAATTTCTCATTTTCATTTTTTAATTTTATGAATTTTTATGATTTTCAATGTTCGTTTTCTCAATTTCAATTTTCAATTCTCAATTTCAATTTACATTTCTCATTTTTCATTTGTATTTTCACAATTTCAATTGAAAAATGGTATAGACATGATGGCTAAGCTAGGGATGCTATAAATTTGAAGTTATTTTTAAGCGGCTTAAACAATAATCTCCAGATATCCTTCCATATATCCTTGAAACAAAAGTTTGAACTTCATCTAATGACATTTATACTGAATACTTTCCAAAAATATAATTAATCATACGTCCTGGAGTTCATCTAAAGACATTTGTAATGAATACTTTCTAAAAAATAATATCAATCATACGTCACACTTTAACCCATTTAGAGCTGGAATTTTCTTTTTGAAGATGCTAAAATGACACCGTCACCTAATGTGAGTTAAATCCTTTGGAAGTTCCCAAACTGACCAAAGTCGTGTGATTTATTTAATGAAGAGTCTGTAAAATTTCGATGCTTTTAGTATACTTTGGGCAATTCTTTTTATCTGATGTGTACATTGTTTTACTTGACCACTCTCACGGGAGCGTCAAGTAGTGTCTCAAGGCACCAGCATGGAAGATTGAGATATTTGATTAGATCTCTAATATTAATTTCAAGATTAAACTCCATTTTAACTAAAATTGTCAGTTTCTGTGCTATTTGTTTTAGTTCTACTAGACATGATGGCAAATTTATTTTTTAATCAAATTAATCCTTATATCCTTGAAACAAAAGCCCGAAATGTCATCTAATGACATTTGTAATGAATACTCTTTCAAAAATAATATCAATCATACGTCACAGGGCACTTAGAGCTGCAATTATCTTTTTGAAGATGCTAAAATGAATGGATAATAATATGATATGGACTAAATCCTTTGGAAGTTCCCAAACTGACCATAGACGTCAGATTTATTTCAAAAAGAGCCTGTACAGATTCGATATTTGCAGCATATTTTGGGCAATTCTTTTTATCTGATGTGTACATTGGTTTGGCGCTCTCACGAAAGTGCCAAGTAGTGAGAGCGGTCCTTTTAAAATCACAGCGGCTGATGTCTACGTACAAATTCTGATTATTTTTATCTCGAAAAGGAGTCTCAACAAAAACTGATTTTTGATTTTCTGATTTTAGTATATTTTAAAGAATTGAGGCAGGTAGACACTATCACCAGCATTTGAAGAACATGGGAAGACTGATGCTGTAAAAACAGCAAAAACTGAAATCAATGTCAATCATACGTCACACTGGAAATTTTCAATATCTCTCATAAATCCCCGCATTTAAATAGATCCGACGCCAATCTATCTATATATGACATAAACTGAAGTGCTTTAAAAGAGGTCTCTTAAGCGGGAGTTCTGAATTTTTTTAGAAATTGGAAAAGGCGCTAAAGTCCAACGAACCTGGATAAGTGGGAGCTCGATGGACACGCATAGAGGTTTCCCACTAACCCAGTTTCCGATTTATTCAACAAATATGCCCCCCTTAAAAAGGTAAACTTAGTGACTTTTTGAGAGATTCCTATAGTGTTTTTCCTTTAACAGCGTTTCCGGCCATTGGAACACTTTTTATTTGACAAACTTTTATCCATGTCACCAAACAATTTCCCACTTCGGAAATCGGATCTTTTAAGTCTTTTCAGTTTACCTTGTCTTCAAGTGAAGCACCATATATCAAGCCATTATTTCGAAGTAAACGTGATATTGTTGATTCTGGAGCATTGAAGGCTTTTCTTACTCTTCCCTTTTTGGAATTCTTGAACAATTTTCAAGTTTTGGTTCATATTCATTATTTTTAGTTTTCTCTTCGCACACTTATACGAAGGTCTATTTTATTTATTGAGCTCTTGCAATACGCGTTGTGCGAAATTTCCGATAGTCAAAAAATTAAAATAAAAAAAAATGAAAAAAACGACCGCAATGTCAAAGTATGAAATCCCAATTGAAAAAATCCATTTTTAAAGGTCCACAATGAAAGCGAAACCCCAAACAGGCAAATTCCGAAAAATGCATTCCCACTAATAGAGAATTCCCACTTATGCAGATCCCACTTATCCAGGTTCGTTTGTATTAGAAATTGACATCAGTAAAGAAAGAAGACTGGTCGACTAAATGTTTTATAGATCGTTGATTTCTACATCAG
Source organism: Polietes domitor (assembly GCA_947397865.1). Classification (NCBI taxonomy): domain Eukaryota; kingdom Metazoa; phylum Arthropoda; class Insecta; order Diptera; family Muscidae; genus Polietes; species Polietes domitor. Next base: position 171,472,915 of record OX377621.1, on the reverse strand, counting down.
ATTTCCTAGATAATTTATTCATTTTGGTGTAATAATTTTATACTGAAATGTATGTATGTGAAAAAATGTTATTAGTCAACTTGGGTCGACATTGTGAAATTTATTAATCAAAATTCATATTAAAATTACAACCAGCGTGAATTTTGGGACAAACTTAGTTTGAAGAAATGTGAGAGATTTTAACTCTCGTAAGTCTATGCTAACATTTGATAAATTAAATTTAATATCAATCATACGCAACAGTGGGCTTGCGGAGCTTTTTATTGAATTTTTTATTAATGCTAAATTTATCAGAAATTTCCGAAAACGCCTTTGACGTGAGAGATCAATTGTTATCGCAAATCGAAGGCGTTATATTTATTTTTTTAATTTCTGTTTTAAAAAAATATTTTCTTCTTTCTTTCCTTTTGTGGTAAGGAAATATTACTTTTTCGAATTAAAATAAAATACTCAATTTTGAGGAGAATGAAAGTCAGTCCATCAACTGAAACCTCCCTTAGAGGTACCAACGATGCCGATTTTTTATAAACGTTCGTTATAGTAGCAGAATATTCTAAGAAAAAATTAATGCTTCGTTGGAAAAATGTTTTTCAATTGACTCAAACACATATCTCAAAACGGATAAAGTGTCACTTAGACCACTATCATACTAACTGGCAGATTTATTTATTAAATATTACAATCAAAGTCAAACTTGGTTGTAAATAAATATCCGAAAAAAGAGATTACAACTCTCTGGCAAAATAAAATTGATATCAATCATACGCCACAGTGGCCACGTGGAGCCATTTATTTGTATACGTTAAACTTATTAAAGATAATATTACGCATACGCCCAATCATCACACTGGCGGGCGGAAAATCAATTTAGAATATACCAAAAAATAAGGGATAACTTATAAACACGGCTAGCAACTGTGTACTCAGTGTATTTGAACTATCCCGAGTAGTGCTGTAATTATTATTACTTTTTTAATTTTGATATGAAACATTCATGTCTTATGAGTGTGTAACCTGTGCTATGGTCCCCGAGATATTTTCCCCATAAGCCGTTTTGGTTATTAAATTGTTGATGTCTCAGATTTAACATTAATTATATAATTCAACCCACTTGACCGTGTTGAATAATATCGATGACTAATAAAGCTTCTCCTGTAAAAAATCGAAAGCGGACGTCATTGTTTTAAATCTGTTTAAATTATTAAGTAAATCGATGTAGAGAACTTGAATATTTACCAAATTAAAATTGCTCATACGTTGTCTTATACGACACTCATGCTAATAACGCCAAATATGCCATGAATGTTGTTAAATGTCCTCATTTTTACTTTGTCCCCCTCCTGTGATTTTTCTATTAAATTATGCAAACAAAATCAATCCATTTGCTCTGTCATTTAGTAGATAATTAAACTAATTAAATACTAAATTGTTTAACAAAATAATGAATTCGGAGCATTTACATAACTTAATTATGATTTGAATTATGCATACGTAGACGCATACACACATTCACATATATGTATGTCCACATGAATAAAACAATCAATTAAAACAACATTTACATAAAATTGACACAAAATTCAAACACACTACGCACTCAAACTTTTCAAACTGCCACCTACTGTCATAGCAATCTACAGTAATTGGCAGTAAATTTTATTAAATATTTAACAAATTTGTTGCTGTGATTTTGGAATAGCTACAAAACTATAAACTGTGGTTTTTACGACAGTTCACAAAATTTCGGCTGAGCACCCACCCGAACACACATTGGCAAAGTTTGGAGGAGATATTCATTTCCTCGCACTCCCACCGCGCCCCCACACAATGCCATTTACAGGTCGTTAAACTTTTTTGCGATAAACCTATGGAAGGGGAACCCTGAAAACGGTTTTTTGTCAACCCATAAAAATAAGTTATGCAAATTTTCTGGTCGTATGAGTTGCTTGCCAATGTGTTTCTTGGGGTGTTTTGTATGTCTCAAGTTCAAAGTTGCCGCAAAAACCAGGAAGCGTTAAGCCTTTTTCTCATGGGCCCTAATAGCTCACGATTTATATTGTTATGATACAATATTTATACAACAAGGTCAATGTATCCCTAATCTTTAGGGACGCCATATCAATCAGTGGCAGTGGTTTGGTTCGAAGTAAAAAAAAAAACTCGCCTAATTTTGAACCAGGTACACTTTGTTTTCCTTTTTGGTATCAAACGGCAAGTGTTAATTCGTTATTATTAAAAAGCTTAAGTCGTTTATTGGCCACATGATAATACGTTATACACGAGCTTGTAGCCGCATCATAATTGAAAAGACACGTTTCCCGTTTTTGCAAACCAAAAAAGTGTTAACTGAAACATTTGTTGCTTAATGCGGTGCGGGGGAGGAACGATCACAGAATGACGAGGAATTGTTTCTGGAAGGAAACCATTGTTAATTGGTGAAATGAGGGAGTTTTTAGCAATCAAGCATTTCCATATAAGGAAACTGGACGAAGCTCGGTAAACAGTTTGCATTATAAAGCTCACCGGAAGGGATGTAGAATCTTATATAGGCAGGTCGTTGGGAAAGTATTTTGCTTTCAATTGTGACCCTCACACAGCGTTTCCAAAGGTTTCCAAAGGCTAGTTAACACCCTCTTGTTTGTGAAGACAGTAAATCTTACCACTTCTTGGTGCGGAGAAAATTTAATTATGGATGGATAACTTTAAATGCAAATATGGCCCCAAATAAAGATGGGTTCGAATGAATAAAAATTGTGTGTATACAATTACACATGAACTCCTCAATCTGGATCCCAACGGTTAGTTAACATCCTCCAGTTTGCGAAGATAGTAAATTTTGCCACTTCTTGATGCGAAGAAAATTTATTTATGGATGAATAATTTTAAATGCAAATATGCCTCCAAATGTAATTAAATATATAATCATACTTACCAATTAATTTCAGTATATAGACATAAATATTGGCATTGAAATGACCATAACAAATCGAAATTTCAGACTAAAATAATAAATCGAATTGCATATAATATAATATTAGCCTTGGTGCCAGGCTAATATAATATGGTTGGAGAAGGCCTTCCGACGTTTTTCAATATTAGTGCAACCTAATTTAAAATTCGTGTAAACTAATTTTAATTGTCAAATATGTATTTATTTGTAGAGTTCATAAAATTTATAAATGATAGCACTTCGACAAAAATTATGTCGAAGGGTCATGTATAACATTTTCTGATGTATTTTGGCTTTCTAAACTCGAAAACGATATTAAAAAATTTATGATATATATTTTTTTAGTTTTTGTACTAAAATTTAATTTTCGACGAAGGTTCCTTAAATATTTGTACTCTCATTTTGCAAATATAAGTCCGATAATACCCGGTTATATGTTAAATTAAAGGTCCTCATGGTGGCTACAAACATTACACTTTTAAATAGAAACATTGGTTTGGGAAAACATATTTTTTTAACAAAAATCTTTTGTGGTGACACTAACAAATCATAAAAATAGAAAAAAGTCGAAAGAAATATTTTGTTTTATTTTTTTCAAATATTTTGAAATATTCTGTTATCTAATTTGTAATGGAACTTTTCGCGCTAATTAAACATAAAATTAAAAAAAAATAAATAAATGATTAAAAAAATTCTTTTGCGTCTATAAAGACTTTTTACATTTATCTATAGATTTTTTACATATAAACATTGTTTATTTGGCATCAGAATGTCAAATTTCATTGCGAGAAATCTATAAAGCACAAGAGACTATAATTCTTACCGGCGTTTTATAGAAATCAAGTAATAAATAAGTGATTATTGATCGTTCGCCGTAGACGAACGAAAGTAAATTAAAAAAAACAGGCCCTAAGAAAAAATACCCCTTAAAACTTTTTTATCCGCGCAGTGTTTTAAAGGCATAATTTTTGTTTCAAAATTTTAACATAACCAAATTAACTGTTAACTTTATTGAAAATTATAAAATCTTATCATTTTATCTAATCCGATTGCTGTAAATAAAATATGCATATTATGCATGAAATACTTCCTTGCTTCGTCTGAAACAAAAAGTCACACAAGACAATATGTATTTCTTGCTCCAAAAAAGCAAAATTTCATCAAATGTTTATCTACTTTTTTCTACATAATATTTGTCTCTATTAAGGGTGAACAGAAAAAATATCTGTATTTTCAATTCAACATGAAGAAAAAATAAAATATATCACCTTTATTGTCTCCAAATACCTAATTTTTTTCAAATTCAAATTCAAATTTAAACGCTGTTACAAAACATCCATGGCTTTTCCCTTGTACATTGTTCCACTACCAATTAACCCAACCATGGCGAGAATAAAAACTTTGTTTGGAAATGGCGGAGAATATGTTCCACACTCACACTCTAAAAATGTGTTTCAACCGGTTTTTAAAAAGCAACACACTCACGCACAGCACACATGCATATGCACCGCAAAACAACAAACAAATATAAACACAGTGCTGGTGCTCATACATGAAGTATTACTTTGTGCTCTCTCACTCACATGTATTCAAATAGGGCTTCGGCAATTAATGACTACACAAACAAAGTCAGCGACCGCTAACGATGATGTTTACGAGTGAGGAGGAGTACTGTGTGTAAGCTTACACATACACGAGAGGCGAGAGTAAGACTTTTGTTTGCGTGAGAGCACAAAATGAAATGTGTTATGATTTATTATGATGCAAACAAAGAGAGAGAGACAGACGAAAATAAAAACAAAATCACACACACACGCATACTAAGTGAGTGGCTGGTTCAAACAAACAACTAAATAACCCTTCACAAAAAAAGAAAAAAAAAAAAACAATGAATGATATGAAACAAAATAAAAATCATTTCAACATAAAGAAACGCACACACACAAGTATAATGTGAGATAACAAATATGTACATTCAACACATGAAATGAACAACAATAAACTAATGACAATAATGAGCTAGTGGCTTGGTGGTGGTTTAATGCCTCTGCCATTATTATTTAATTATTTAGTAAAGAAAAACGAAAAACACACACTACAAGAGTGTAGGTATGTGGATATGTATGTATGTGTGTTTGATGGTGGTGCAGTAGAAAATACAGTGAAATGTGGAGTCTAAACACACCGAAATAATGCCGCAGGCATTGAAGCATAAACAAAACTTCTATTTAAAGCAATGCATTCAAATTGGACCCACTGCAAAGAAAAAAGTGTGAAAACAACAACGATTCTTATTAATTATTCATTCTCTTCCTTCGTTGGTACGTTCACAATCACATTATCATCATCAGCGGAACGAACAGTGAACATTATTTGACTTTTGGAAGTTGTCTGTTGTTAGATCGTCGTACGTGGCACTCGTGGCGTATGCTTGTTTTTTATTTTATTTTTTCTTTGTGTCTTTATTGCGTTTTATTTCATTCTTCTTTTCTCTCATTGTACTCCAAGTACTGTGATTTACATTTTCGTTATCATCGGCTGCATGTTCGCTTCGTTCGTATTGCGTCGTATATTTCCATTATTTACGAAATATGTCGGTGATTTTTTGCGGCATCAGTGGTTTTTTATTTTTCGTCTACTGTACCAGTTGACGTATGAATAACCTGTAATTCACAGAGTTTGCAGTGAATTAAGAAGAATAAATACGTTTGCTGTGTCTGTGACATGATAATGATGTCATTTAGGAGGGGGAGGGGTTTTTTATTTTATACTTTGATAGGGAAAACCCAATATTTTTCATATAAATATATAATATAATAAAATAAACTGATGATAAAATATAGAAAACTGGAGGTGATAGCAATTCTATAGAAACTTCTATTAATTAATAATTCTATGAAAAATGGCTTTCAAATGCATACTTCAGAAATTCTCATGTGAAGCACACTTCCCATAGCAATTTGATAAAGTGTTGTATGTTTAAGTAGTAAAGGCTTGAACAATTTGACACACGTTTCTAACGAAATGACCACAAATCTGCACTTATTTCGAGAATCATTATCGCTGTTATAAGATTAATACAGAACAAATTTTAAATTCTCAGAAATTTTCAACAAAAAAAAAAACGTTTTCAAGTCAATTTCTTTCAATCTAATCAGAAATAAGGGGTTTCTATGATCGTGAAAATATGTAGGCTTGTTTACTTTTAATACAGATATAAATAGTTATGGGTGTGGTATGAGTAATTTAATTTCACATTACTCATACCACCCATTGTTTCTATGCGTATTACTCATACCATCCATCAATTGCCTGTTCGTCCGCTGCCACCATTTCTTCGTTTATTACACTGTGCTACAAAAAAGAATGAAGTGGTAAACTCTGGGAAGTGATATTATTTTTCTTGTAGGTATTATCGAGTAGAACAAGAATCCCAGACACCCCCAAAATCCCTTTTTGCACACATAAGCCTGCAACTTAGAAGGTTATCAAACGAATTTCTCTTTCCTATCAGATTTGAAAAAAATAAATCTGGAGCTTTCGATTGATATATAGCTTATTTACGAAAACTTAAGAAATCTGTGTGCTTTTGTCCAGAAAAGACATTTTTATAAACAATTTTTAGTATTTTTTTTTTTCAACTTTAGCAATGTTTTTGAACATTATTCTGTTTGGTAACCGTGCCACGTGCAAATTTATTTAAATAACAGATTTAGTAAGGAATAAAACGCCGCTTTGTTTTTTAAAATCCATTAGTAATTCACTGAGTTATTGAAGATTTTATTAATAGTAAATATCTGCAAAAATACAAGTTTTGATCATACCACTTCACATCTCTTATAATTTTACGAATAAAAATCCTTAAAAATCGTCAAAATGATAAAAACAATGACAAAATACTAGATTTTGCATATAAAAAAATACCCAAAGTGGGGAAAATATGTTCCAAAATTGGGGATTTTTTATAAGATGGTCGACATTTTTACCATTTTTATCTTCACATTACCCGAATACCCAATGTGGGGAAAATGTGTTCCAAAATTGGCGATTTTTTAATTAAATGGTCGGCACCATGCCTTTTTACAATTTTTATCTCTTTTGAGGAATTTTATCTATTTTTATTGGACTTCATTTCGTATGAAAATTGAGATGTGAACTGGAATGACCAATCCTAGTATTTTTGCAAAAATTTAGTATTAATAAAAAATCGTCGTTTGTCGCTCGCTCCTAGGTTTTTTGTTCTGTGGATAAATTCTAATCAGCCTCTGCTTGTCATTCCTTAGATTTTCTGCGTTCTTTCTTCTTTTTTTTTGTGAACGTGGGTTTGGACCTGAACTTGGCCTATGTGGCTACATTCTTTGATTCTGGCTGGGGATTGGAAAAATCTCATAGACACTTATGAGCAAAATTTTACTTTTAGTTTAAATATTTTTTAATATGTGTATTTCATTAAGGCCACTTTTCCTAAAAAGTGTCCCATAAGTTAACACTAAGTTCGAATTATTTCAAAAATTGTTTTTAAAAATAACACAAAACTTTTATTTGAAAATATAAAAACGTATTTTATTTCTTAAACGGTAGTAGAAATATTGATAATTAAATTTAAAGTAGTATTCAAAACGTAAATATCTGGTATAAAATTTCCCACTAGAGTTCTAGAGTTATATTTAACCAGATGTATTTAAACATCCCATATTGGAAAGTCTTTGACTTTTAGTATTTGGCGAAAGACACACAAGTTTACAAATAATAAATCTTAAATAAAAATTTTCAAAAGTAATATTATTAACATATATGAATAAAGATCAGACCAAGCACAAATTAAACACTTAAAATTGTCGTAAACAAATTCCAAAAAATATCTATTTTTGCTTTGAGTTTATTCAATTCGAAATTGAAACATTTTTTAGACAAAATATATGAACAAATTTTAAAACATATTTATAAAATTATTATATATGTCTATGAAGAAGAAAAAAATACTTTTGTATGTGGAAAGGATCTACGAAGTAGATTTAATTTCTAAACATAAAAACTGGCATATTTTTAGATATAATAGCAGATAAAATAGGGGTTAGGAAATAATATTTAAATCAAATAATTTCAATGTTGTCCAACCGTGGCTTCTTTTAAAATTGTATTGCGGTTGTTTGATAGGGGTGAATTTGAAAAATCCAATGACTTTTTATTTTATCTTGAATGCAACTGGGATTTTGCATCTGAAAAGTTTCCAAGTTAAAATTCGAATGTAATGACTTGAATCCACGAAAAAAGCGATATTATCAAAGCATTCCTGAAAGTCATCTTAGACGCAATGGAATTATTTTTGTAATAGTTGCTAAAATGCTCAGTTAAATCTATATCTGTTATAGAGTCACACGAAGGTTATGAAAAAGTAAGTTAGGTCAGGGTAGTTAGTATATTACACTGCGCATCACATTTTTTGGTGGATGATTCTTGATTCGCTAGAATGATAAAAAAGTCTCATGGGGTTTACTGCTGCATGAATACATTTTTTAAGGCCTCTTGATATATGTATACTTTTAATTTTGTTTACAAATTTGTAAGAAAACCTTTGTTTGTTTTAAAATGTTATCCAACTTTCCTCGCCATTTTCTTTTGGCCATGTTTATTATCGTTTCTGTAGAAATGCCTCAAAAAATAGGCCTTTTAAATGTGGATATGGTTTGCGGCAAAGGCGAATCGCTTTAAAAGATAAAAAATATACAATCTTCTCAAGGGTTTAACAAAAATATTGTAGTGTAAAGATTAAAGATTACTGTCGCAGTATTACGTGAATGTGTATAAGATCAAGCGAATGGTGGCTAAAGCAAAAACAAATGAGGTAAGAAAAATTAAAAAAGATAAACTTTAATGTTTATCTTATCAGGTCACAAAGACTTTTTTCTTTCGAAATGTGCATCATGTGTGCATGTGACCAAGTACATCGTTTCTTCTCACATCCTTCGTCCTTGAGCTGACTTCCGCAATATTTACAATCCTCATTTCTTGCGGTTTCGAGTTTTTAAAACAACTTTATCAATTGTCTTTCTTTTGTGACGTGCAAATGAAGGGGATGTTTGAAAAAATTAGAAACTCGAAACGAAAGATTTTACATGCGTGTCATCTTCTTGCTACAATATTGTTGCTATTCACACTAACGTCCATTTCTTCTTACATCTCTTTGAATGACCAACGTTTCTCTCCACAACTCGACATTCTTTTACTAACTTGTTGTTTTCTTCTCTTTCTTTATAACTCGCTGGTGGCGTCCATCTAAAGGTAACTGCAAATTGGAAACGCCTGCATTCTCCTTTTCTGACCCGGTCGTCGTCGTACTGGGCGCCACATTTTCAACCTTCATGGAAACTGTCAACGAGACCAACGAAGTTTTCTGTTCCTCGATTTTTACCCAAGCCTCATCAACATCCTCCTTATTTGCCTGTTCGCCTGTTAACTCGCTTTCTTCGCTTTTGATTTGCTGCTTTAGTTGATTCTGCAGCTCCTCAATGAGCTTCTGCTGTTTGGCTACTTCCTCTCTCCAATCCTTGGGCTTGGGTCCCGGTTTCTTGCGGATTCGTGGCTCCGGCGCCATATGATCTCGTTTCATGTGGGCTTTAACATTGACATTTGACGAATAGCTACGGTCGCACATCTCACATTTGAAAGGCTTTTCGCCCGTGTGAGACCTCATATGGATCTTGCGGTCGATGTTACGCATAAACTTCTTTTCACAATACTCACATTTGAAGATTTTCGAAGCATCGCCCATGTGTAACTTCTTGTGCACGATGAGATTTTGATTGGCCCTGAAGCATTTGTTACAAATATCACAAGTGAATGGCTTCTCGCCGGTATGGACACGCGAGTGTGTCTTCAAGTCGGAACTACGCACAAAGGCTTTGGGGCACATAGTGCAAGGGAAACGGCGATCGTTGCTATGATGACGCATGTGCAGATTGAAGTCCTGCTTGGTGCAACAGCCCAAATTGCAGATTTCGCAAACAAATTTTTGCTTTTTGGAATGCCGCTGCTTGTGCTCATTCATGCGTATATATAAACGGAATTGTTTGCCACACTCCTCACAAGTGAAGGGTTTCTGGCCGGTGTGTACATATTGGTGTTCGACCAGGCGGTAGTGTTTGTTAAATGAACGTGGACATTGATCGCAAACAAATCGCTTTTCGCCCGCTGCTTTCTGCTTCAACGAAGAATCCAAATCCGCGCCTTCTTCTGTTTCTTTATTTGTGGACTTGCGTTTGCGCAAGGACTTTGTCGGGGCCGGGGGTGGCTATGTGTTAGAAAAAACATCACTTAGATTTGTATTGGTTTTATTAATTTGTTTTAATGAAATGATTTCGAGCACTATTGATCTGAAGAACAGCACAAATTAAGCCGAAAACTTGAAAAAAGTTTTCTAAGAATTTTCTTAGATATCGCGACGAGTAAGACGTTAAAAGTCTAACCCTACATGAAACTCCCGTGGAAGTGAAAGACTTTAAAAGAGCCAAAAACACCAGTGAATTCAAAAACTCTTTCAATGTCGTGTCCTTTTCACTGTTTTAAAGTATTTCTGGTCTTTTTCAATTTCATCGAAACTAAGCAGAATATCGAACAAACATGTATGTATGTTGTATTTATATCTTTATCTTATTTATATTCAATAAGGAAATGAGTAGCGAATCGTGCTGTACATTCAATGTGCGCCTGTGTGCCTGACTTTTGTGGTTTGATGTGATTTGATCTTCTTCGCTTGTCTAATTTAGTTTCTAGCTATGATCTGGCAATGAAAACTTAAAACTAGTCCTCCGACGACTTACCTCAATTTTCCGGGTACTCCTGCGTGGTCTATTATACGGCAACGGTGGTGATTCTACCCGTATTACCTTGAATTCGGGCTCGCCTTCATCGCTCGTAACCACCTCTTGTTTTACTTCCAAGTCATCGCTTTCCTCCAATTCCTCGTCGTCGTCTTCGCTATTCTCTGCCTCTTCATGGTATGGATCTTTCTTATCCTCCTCCTGATGATTAGCTTCATCCTCGTCATTCTCCTCTTTGATATGCAACTCATTATTCTTATTTACAACTTCTATAGCTGCTTCAGTGCCACATTCTTTTTCGATTTTGATGGGCACATGCTCCAGCAGCGTGTTGATCATTGTTCGAGGGGCCAAATAGTTAATAAGAATCACCGGAATAGCTCCCCACTTCTTTTTCAGCCCGTGAATTAACTTTTAAAGCACCTTTCCCCCCAAAAATATCTGATATTTATTGAGTTTCAGTTCCGAGTTTCATTCACAACTGAATTCCACTGACGCCCGCCGCTTTTTCTTGTTGTTGTGCTGTTTTCGTTTTACTTTCAACTGGCCATTCGTCTCTCTCACTCGCAGTCAAACAACTCACTCTCGCACACAATATTACAGTGCCCGAAATAATGATAAGTTCACATTTTGGGAAATGTTCTTTCTAATTTGATTCTATGAAATAATTTCATAAATTAAAAACACATATAATATATAGGGTGGGTCATTTAAAATTTTAAATTAGAATCATCAAATCAAATTAGAATCAGCTAATAAAAGTACTGATTATTTTCTGGTTTTATTGAACTTTGTCATTTAATAATGGATTTTGTGGATCATTAATATGACTACTACGACTACTGCCAAGCAGTACCTCATTCGATCAACCCAATTTTTCAGTACATGGCCCAAAATCCACACCAAACAGTGACTCTTTGCGGATACATTGGCTTATCAATAGTCACGTGTGTGTTCTCTGAACCTCATATGCTGCAATTTTGCTTAATGACATAGCCAACAAGAAGAAAATGAGCTTCATCTGAAAGCCCAAAAAAATCTACATAAATTTCTTACAGTTTGTATTTAAGACTCACAACTTTGGAAGTAAGTTTTTAATATTATTATTTCCCAATTTTATTCGAGAAAAAATAAAAATTAATGTTATTCTACCTTTCAAAGTCAAAGAAATTAGTAGTTCAAATTTAAAGTGTATACTTTATAGACCAGCAAGCTTCCAAATATACATGACCCTCATCTTGAGTTTGTCTTTTGAATGTCATCAATTATTTCGTTTAAATAAAAATTAAATTAAACAACATGTTTACCTTGAAGAATTTATACAAAATATATTTTATATACATACATAAATATTGTTACGATTATCTTAATTTAATTAATTTTAAACAGAATATTTGTTTACAAATTTACAAGCGTTGGCTCTTGTAAATCCTTGCTTGCTATCATGCCATCATCTGCAGAAGCATCTGCAATTGGATATTGCTCGGACAGCACTCGTGCCTTAATCACAGACTCCACGTCAGCGTAAACAATTCTTTCGCGTGTGCTGTAGCGGTATCCAGTGGTTTTCGTCAAACAAAAATAACACGATTCAGCCAAGTGCTCAGTTGGCTGCGGCAGCCAAGTCACAGGTCGAACGTATTTGATTTTATGCCGATTCGAGTTGCTTTTCCAGCCCATTAGACTGCGATAGCAATACTCGCATACGACTTCTGGGACATAGCTCAAGTTGGAAACATATGAAACAGCGAAAAATTCCTCAAAAGCTGTGACAACACTTTTGGTTAAATTCCTGACGCTGTTTTGGGGAGCGAATAGACCGCAGACATAGCAAAATTGATTGCGATTTGGACAACCCACCATGGGCGCACAACTGGTTTCCTTAGCTACTTCTTTCTTCTTGGCTGGGGGCTTGCATTTGGCCTTAGCCTTAGTCACTTTGGTACGTTTTGGCGGCATTGGCTGTGGGTGGGGGAAACAAATTTAAATTAATATAATGGAAGACTATTCTCAAATAAATCTTGCAAGCGAAATAAAAATATGTGGACAACAATGGTTTAAAGGGTGTTGGTGGTGGTTGTGTAAAATTCTCCCCACCCACAGTTGCTTACCTCACTTGTCCTTCTGCTGGCATTCCATCGCAGTCTCTTGTGCATTGTTAACTTAGGTGATTCAACACGTAGTACTTCTAATTCGGGAGCTCCTCCAATGCTGTTCGGTACCTCTTCTATCTTCACCTCCAAGTAATCACTCTCCAATTCCACAACTTCATCAACATTGGTGTGCAATTCATTATTGTTGTTTACGATGTCTGTGTTGATGTCAGCATCTTCAGTTTCAATTTTAACGGCCACAGGCTCCTCCAGCAAAGGGCTGGTCATCGTTTTCTTTGGTTAATTAACAAACATACTATAATTTCTTCCAAAAAGTTCTTGGAGTTTAATGAAATCCATATCCCACAGAAGTCCGTCCGTCGTCGTCTCGTTTTTTTTATTTTATTTTATCTTCACATTCGCCAGCCAGTCAGCTGTTTCACACAGAGCTAAATGCATGTAAACAACTCATGCTCACAGATATGTCTACACTCCATGAAATAATGATAAGGACACAATCAAGGCGTATTTATACAGGTTATAGCACTAGAACAACAACAAATTCGGCAACAACAAAATAGAAGTAATTTTTTGAAAGCAAAATATATGGGATTTGACAGTTTCGGTTACTTTTGAATGAAAAAAATTTCAGTCAGCTGGGCTCCTGCTATCACCTAAATAAGCCTTGGACACAATGCACTAATTTAAAAATACGACTTTTTAAAAATATTTTTTTTTGTTATTGAATTTCTTATGATAAAGCGGACGAGGACAATAAACAATTTCACGTAAAGACATTTTGTTTTTTTTTTCTTAGATATTCATATAAATGGTTGGATCAATTTTATGGTTCAGTAACATCTGGCAAACATTTATTAATGCCCCCAGAAATTAATTTTGGGGGCCATATTTCTACTCATCGTGTCACCCATTTGAAAAATAAAAAATGCAACGATTTTTTTTATTTATACGAAATCTTTTTATTTTATATAAAAAAAGATTAAATTTAATCACTCATTCAGGAATATAAACTAAGTTATATATCTATGTAATTAAAATACACGTACTCAACATTTTTTCTTCATACATATGTATGTAGTATCACAACGGCCGCGTTTTATTTTTTAATATATCTGCAAAATTCATAATAATATTTTAGCTTTCTTTTTATATAAAAATAGCACATTTTGTTTTTGTTTTAATTTTTTATTCATTCCATTTATTTGATTCGCACTGCGGGGGGAAAATCATATAACTATAATTAGATATATTTTTTTAAGAAAATATGTAAATTAATATCATACATAAAAATAAAAACTAAGTATTCTATGAAGATGTAAAAATAATAACTTATAAGTAATAATAAAATATAGCCTAAAAATCAAAATCAAGATACTTGAGCTCAAAGAAAACAGAAAAAGAATGACAGAATCATTGAAGAGATTTATTATCATTATTATCACAGCCATTCTTTACATTCCATTCCATTCTTTCACCACTCTTTTAAGAAACCAAGTGTTATTTCCTTTCTTTCTTAACACTTCTTGGTCGGCTTTGTCGCCTCGTAATTGCCGGAGATGATTTTGGGCTCACCGGCTCCTTCACTTTGCTTGAGTTTTTCAAAGGATTTTGTGCGATTTTCTTTTTCGTTGTGGCTACTGATTTTGTTTTTCCGGATGAGAGATGTTTATCCAAGGCTGTAGATGGTGTTTTACGTGAATTGATTTCGTTTTGTTCTGTGTGTGTGGCATCAGCAATTTTTGGTATTTCTTGATCGCCCACCTTTTGGGAATGTCGTTCCCTATGTTCAATCATAGACTTATATATGCGGAATTGTTTGCCACACTCATCACAGCTGAAGGGCTTCTCATCGGTATGCTTAGATCTGTGTACGTCCAGGCTCAACTGTGTTTTGAAGGTACGCGGACATTGATCACAAACAAATTGTTGTTGCGGAATTTGAATTTCGAAATGTTGCTGTTTATGTCTGCACATACTGCCATAAAATTGAAATACCTTGTCGCACATATCACAGGTAAAGGGTTTGTGACCGCTGTGCATAGATCGGTGTTCGCGTAGACGTACTTTATTGTTGAACCTTTGGGGACATTGATTGCAAACGAAACGTTGCTCATCCCCAAGGGGGTCTTGTACATCAGCAGAGGTCGATTCAGTATCTTTTTTAACAGTTGTGGACGTTTTGTGTTTTGACATGGACATGGTATATTCTTCTCCTTCCGAGGTCTCTGTGAGCTGTGGGGCGGGAAAGAACAACACACAGATTTCGTATCAAAAAAATAACTTGCACTCTATTTAGCAATATGAACGAAGACATTAGAATTTCGTTTTAATACTAAATTAGAAGGTGTGAAATGTTGGTAAATTTCAATGAATTGTGTAAATGACATATGTTCCTCGAGAAACCTATCGCGCACCTACCTTAGTTGTATTTCCAATATTTGAGTCCTGCGATTCCGATAGAGGTTCTTCATCGCTGTTCGCAGTCTCTAACTTTATTTCCAAATAATTGTTTGTCAACTCGTTCTCATCATCATCTTCATATAGGTCGTTCTCCTCTCTTATGTACACTTTGCTGCCGTAGTAACCCTCCAATTCATCTTCGCCATCCTCGTGATATGCATTATTATTCAGACTTCTTTGAATTGTTCTTGGATGTACAATTGTATCCGACCTTTCTGCGAGTTGTTTGGACAACATTGTAGCATTCACTTTCGGGTTTTCTTTAACTTCTTTTAAAATAAAGCTTTCATCTCGTCGACTAAGTTTTTTTGGACGCCCACTTCTGGGCTTTTTTTCAACAGTACCCGTATTTACGAAGTTTTTGCATATAGTTTGGACAGTTGATTTACTTAAATTAACCATTTTAGCTATTTCGCCTAAAGATTTCTTTTCGTTTCTGCATTTTATTACTAAATTTCGAATATCTGTTGCAATTTCTTTACGAGAAGCCATTTTCGCGGACTAATGTTTCTTGAATTATATTTATTTAAAGAAGAGCAAGCACAAGACAAATGACAATACAAATTTCGTCAATTCTCCTATAAAGTACATTATAAAAAATGACGTAAAGCATGGGATGCTATGTCGTATGTAGACTTTTGTCAAAGTGTTTTTTGTTTATTTTGCCTATATCTTTTAAGTTTATACATATTGAAGTAAAGCATTTTGCATTTTGTTCCCAATGAAGTCCGTCCGTCGACGTCTCGTTTTTTATTTTATTTTATCATCACATTCGCCAGCCTGTCAGCTGTTTCACACAGAGCTAAATGCATGTAAACAACTCATGCTCACAGAGATGTCTACACTCCATGAAATAATGATAAGGACACAATGCACTAATTTAAAAATACCACTTTTTAAAAATATTTTTTTTATTTTTGTTATTGAATTTCTTATGATAAAGCGGACGAGGACAATAAACAATTTCACGTAAAAACATTTTGTTTTTTTTTTTCTTAGATATTCATATAAATGGTTGGATCAATTTTATGGTTCAGTAGCCTAAACATCTGGCAAACATTTATTAATGCCGCCTGAAATTAATTTTGGGGCCATATTTCTACTCATCGTGTCACCCATTTGAAAAATAAAAAATGCAACGATTTTTTTATTTATACGAAATCTTTTTATTTTATATAAAAAAGATTAAATTTAATCACTCATTCAGGAATATAAACTAAGTTATATATCTATGTAATTAAAATACACGTCCTCAACATTTTTTCTTCATACATATGTAGTATCGCAACGGACGCGTTTTATTTTTTAATATATCTGCAAAATTCATAATAATATTTTAGCTTTCTTTTTATATAAAAATAGCGCATTTTGTTTTTGTTTTAATTTTTTATTCATTCCATTTATTTGATTCGCACTGCGGGGGGAAAATCATATAACTATAATTAGATATATTTTTTTAAGAAAATATGTAAATTAATATCATACATAAAAATAAAAACTAAGTATTCTATGAAGATGTAAAAATAATAACTTATAAGTAATAATAAAATATAGCCTAAAAATCAAAATCAAGATACTTGAGCTCAAAGAAAACAGAAAAAGAATGACAGAATCATTGAGGAGATTTATTATCTCACAGCCATTCTTTACACGCCACTCTTTTAAGAAACCAAGTGTTATTTCCTTTCTTTCTTAACACTTCTTGGTCGGCTTTGTCGCCTCGTAATTGCCGGAGATGATGTTGGGTTCACCGGCTCCTTCACTTTGCTTGAGTTTTTCAAAGGATTTTGTGCGATTTTCTTTTTCGTTGTGGCTACTGATTTTGTTTTTCCGGATGAGAGATGTTTATCCAAGGCTGTAGATGGTGTTTTAGGTGAATTGATTTCGTTTTGTTCTGTGTGTGTGGCATCAGCAATTTTTGGTATTTCTTGATCGTCTACCTTCTTCTCCCCTCTTCTCGCCCTCAAGGCTGGAGGATTCTTTTCCACCGTATGCTCCCTCTCCATGTGCCGTTTTACATTGAGTTTCGAGGAGTAGCCACGATTGCATACCTCACATTTGAAAAGCTTTTCGCCGGTGTGCGACGTCATGTGCGACTCGAGGTGAAAGCTGCGTAAAAACTTCTTGTCACAGTGTTTACATTTGTACTTTCTTACATCGGCGCCAAGGTGAGCCTCCTTCTTGTGATTGTTGAGATTTCGTTTGGCCCGAAACTGTTTGTTGCACATGTCACAACTAAACGGCATTTCGCCCGTATGGACAAGCAAGTGCACCGTCAAGTCGTAATTTCGCACAAATGTTTTGGGGCAGGCGGTACAGCGATAGCTACGATCCTCGACATGACGTCTCTTGTGCTGATGCAAATTCATCTTTGTGCTGCATTCCAAATTGCAGATATCGCAAACAAATCGCTTTTGGACGTTGGCATCTTGTACGTCCACGTGTTGCCTCTTGTGGTTATAGAGATTTTGAGTGGAGCTGAAGCATTTATTACAAATATCACAAATTATAGGTTTCTTGCCGGCATGGAATCGCAGATGTATTTTCAAATCGGAATTGCGCACAAACGTTTTTGGACAGGTGGTGCATTTGAAGCGATGGCGCACTTTGTGCTCATTCAGCTTCATGCGCTTACGGAATTGCTTGCCACACTCATCACAGCTAAAGGGCTTCTCGCCGGTATGCGAAGCTCTGTGTTCGTCCAGGCATACCTGTTTATTGAACGAACGCGGGCATTGATCGCAAGGAAATCGTGTCTGGTTGTTTTTGGAATGTCGTTCCCTATGCTCAATCATAGACTTATATATGCGGAATTGTTTGCCACACTCATCACAGCTGAAGGGCTTCTCATCGGTATGCTTAGATCTGTGTACGTCCAGGCTCAACTGTGTTTTGAAGGTACGCGGACATTGATCACAAACAAATTGTTGTTGCGGAATTTGAATTTCGAAATGTTGCTGTTTATGTCTGCACATACTGCCATAAAATTGGAATACCTTGTCGCACATATCACAGGTGAAGGGTTTGTGACCGCTGTGCATAGATTGGTGTTCGCGTAGACGTACTTTATTGTTGAACCTTTGGGGACATTGATTGCAAACAAAACGTTGCTCATCCTCAAGGGGGTCTTGTTCATCAGCAGAGGTCGATTCAGTATATTTTTTAACAGTTGTGCCCGTTTTGTGTTTTGACATGGACTTGATATATTCTTCTCTTTCCGTGGTCTCTGTGAGCTGCGGGGCGGGAAAGAACAACACATAGATGATTTCGTTTCATAATAATAACTTTTACTTGATTTAGCAATATGAACGAAGACATTAGACTTTCGTTTTAATATTAAATTAGAAGGTGTGAAATGTTGGTAAATTTCAATGAATTGTGTAAATGTCATATGTTCCTCGAGAAACCTATCGCGCACCTACCTTAGTTGTATTTCCAATATTTGAGTCCTGCGATTCCGATAGAGGTTCTTCATCGCTGTTCGCAGTCTCTAACTTTATTTCCAAATAATTGTTTGTCAACTCATGTGGTGCATCCTCCTCGTTCTCACCATCATCTTCATATAGGTCGTTCTCCTCTCTTATGTACACTTTGCTGCCGTAGTAACCCTCCAATTCATCATCGTTTTCATTTTCGCCATCCTCGTGATATAAATCTATTTCCTCTTTTATTTTCAATTTATTATCTTTACTTAGAGATTCTACGGCATTAGTTTCTTCATCGGCATGTGCATCCTTTGTCTCTTCTAAAGACATTTCAGTAATTATTCCCTTCTTCATTGTTATACCGTCAGTTTTGATGGGCAGACCATCCAACAAAAACACAGAAAATAGTCACTGGAATCTGGGTGAATTGTTTAGCAAAGGACTTTAAATTTACACAACTCTGGCCAACTGTGACGGCGAAGTAAACGCTCAAGATTGGTCTGGTATTTTTTTGTAATTAAAAATGCAAGTTTCTTATCCACAATTTATATAGTTTTATTTAATGTATGTACTACTTGTCCAAATAGTTCCAGTTCCTTTGGGTTTCGTGTTTCATTCACGCTTTTTTTCTTCTGTAATACCTAATACCTCAACAAATAAAAACCACCGAACTGAGATGCAGTGATGTCAACTCCAAGGAACCAAAACGCGTAAAAATCTTTTGAAATTTTATTTTTAGGCATTATTACCCATTGGCTGTACTTATATGAATCAACAAGAAAAATCTGGCAACAACTCTAAGAGAGTAGTAAACTACTTTCTTGTTAAGCGAGTAAATTTCATACAAAAATTCATAGAGCTGAATAGTGCTAAACCTACGCGTTTTTTAATTTCGGGCTAAAAATATTTTTTCGCGTTTCGGACAACGGGCTAAATCTAGCCCGAATGTGGCTAAGTTGGCATTACTGCACCCACCCCAGCATATGTTCTCACTCAGTAAGTAGTAGCTCACTCTCTCATATAATCACACGCACATACAGCACACGAAATAATTATAAGTTCAGGGTATTGCGTCAAAAGTAATTGATTACTTTAAAGGTTCTCTATCCGGAAGAATATAATATCCAAGGCTCAAAGTTCTGACTATATTTCAAAATATAAAGAAACATTGGTGGCCATGCTATCGATATCTCGCTTAGTTTTTGAGTTGTTCAGACATTTAAGTTTAAAAAATCGCCAGCTGTTGTCTCACACACACTCCCATACTTCGCCGTTCACACAACAGCTGCATGCATTTGTAAACAAAGACAATGAATTGTGAGACATACCGTCAAAAAACAATTCAACATAAAGATGTACCGCGCGACTCTTCACAATAATCGTGTTTTATTGTTATAAATTTTATAAGTTATAAATTTTATTTACAGAAAGCTACCATATGTAGGCATTTAAATAATATGTTTTATTGATATATAACTTGGTCAGATTTTAGAAAAATTAAATTTATAGAAAGCTGTCATCTGTATGCATTTGAAGTAATTTTGTTTAAAAACAAAGTTATTGCAATTTTACTGTATGCGAGTTCGCTTATTACCATTTGCATTTTTATGCAAAATATTTCATATATTACAATAATTAATAATATCAATGTATTATTATTGGTTAGAAAAGATTTTTATATATGTATTTTGTAATTTATTTTATATTGTCCAATGGGCTTAGAATTACAAGCCAAGAAGAAACATATGAAATGAAAATCGTATTTTGAACGGATGGTTTTAATTGAATGCCGAATGATTTTCATTACAAAAAATATTTTCAAAAATCGATATTAGAATATTTTCCATAGCGATGAGCACAATTATATGAACTAAAAATGCATAAAAATTGCAAAAAATCCTTTGTCTACTCATTACTCGCTTAAGGTTTTATTGCAATATGATGACTTAGATATGATGTTTACAGGGCATTGGAGAAAATGTCATCCCTTGATATTCAATCATTTCTGATGAGGCATACTCATCTCGAAAAAGAAACTAAAACCAACACTTTTGCAATAATCAAATTTAAACTTTATTAAATCGTAAGTAAAATGGAATCTGTATTCAAAAAATGTTAAATCGATCTTTTGAAAATTATATATAATTACATATGTATGTATATAAATTGATATTTGTAAAAATGAAAAAAATATAAATCAAACAATTTATCTTTTCGTAGATAAAATAAAATATAAATGGAATTGTAAAATAATGTATGTAAGGTAATTTGTTCAAAAATTATATAATAATATAGCTAAAATAGGAAAAAAGTCCTAAATTAAGTTATTTTAATTAAACAATATAATGTAAAAAGGAAATAAGGACAAATTGAAAATGTCAATCAAATATTTAAAAATTTATAAATTTAGTGTGTTAAGGATTTCAAATCCTCATTGACTTAACATAACATAAAACTTGTTTTCTTACGTTCATAACAAGGCATGTGTATATGTGATATATCAAAAATAAATGGTTTTCAGTTTTGTATAGAATTCATCTTTAAATTGAATATTTACTACAGTTTATTTCTTATATAAATACAATAATTATAGTAGTTAATATAGTTATACAATTAAATACGTGCTTATTTTTGTATTTATTTTGCCATAGAATATTTTCCAACAAAATACATTTTAACATTTTTATTATTAAGTAAGATTTTTATATAAAAATGTAATTATAAGCTCAAATAATATTAATTATTAGTAATTCATGAACACTTTCTTCATTGAGAATGAATAGTTTTCAATGTTTTAAGAGTACGAGAAAAAAACATAAATCCAAAATTTTGAATTTGAATAATCAAATGCACACTATAACGGAATCGACTGAAGAAGTAACATATGTATAAGCTGATAACAGAAAAGATGAAATTCCTACGTCTCTTTCTCTCTCTTTAGGAAATGATAGCAAATCAGAGATTTTTGAGATCAGCATTGAGAATAGAAAAAAGTGCCACATACAGTGCTTTTAATTAATACTCACTCTTCTTTTTGAAATGAAATCGAAATTAGTTTTAATTCAACAAAGCAATGCCGTACTATAACTTATTCCGTATTAGTTTTGTAAGGAAATTTAAATGGGGGCCAAGATGGGGGCTATTTTTTATTTTTTAACAAAAATATAAAAAGCAGTAGAAAAACACTACTGCTGTAAGTAAATTATGTTTCCTTGATCCTTCCTCCAACAACGTACTTTACCTCTGAATTAAATTTTCTTCTCCATCTGCCATCTTCAAACGTCTTCTATTTCACTTGCAGTCTTTTTCCCTCTGCTTTCATTTGAGACATTATTTCTTTTCTTTCTTAACACGCCTGGCCGGAGTCGTTGTTGTGGTTAATTGTGCAGTAGTACTGCCCGCAGTGCTCTCCGAAACATTTTCCATCTGCATTGAAACAGTTACCGAAACCTGTTGAATGATTTTGTTCGACGACGTCGACAAATGTTTCTCAATATTCTTCTTTTTTGCTGCTTTCGCAACTGGCGATGACGGTTCCTGCTTGACCGTGGTATGTGGATTATCCGAGCCCGCTACTGGAGTTGAGGCTGGTGACGTTGGTGACTGGATTTCGGAAATTATAAACCATTCATTTGCTTTGCCATTATCATTGTTCGTTGGTGCTAATTTTTCTTCAGTTCTTATTTGTATCAGTAGTTGTTTTTGTAGTTCCTCAATGACCTTCTTCTGTTTCTCCAACTCCTCTCTCAAATCCTTGGACGAGGGTCGGGCTTTCCTTTCACCATTCGCCGATATGTGCTCTCTTTCCATGTGAATTCTTACATTGAGTTTCGACGAGTAGGCACGATCGCATATTTCACATTTGTAGGGCTTCTCGCCGGTGTGTGACCTCATGTGGGTCTTACGGTCGATGTTGCGCATAAACTTCTTGTCGCAATATTCACATTTATAGGTTTTCGAAGCTTCGCCCATGTGCGACTTCCTGTGTATATTAAGATTTTGATTGGCACCGAAGCTTTTATTGCATATATCACAAACATATGGCTTCTCGCCGGTGTGGACGCGTAAATGGATCTTTAAACCGGAATTACGCACAAAAGCCTTGGGGCACAAGTGACATTGGTAGCGGCGATCGTTCGTGTGATGCCTCATGTGCATGTTCAGATCCTGTCTGGTGCAACAGCCCAAATTGCAAATCTCGCAAATGAATTTCTTGCTTTTGGCATGACGTAGTTTGTGCTCATTCAGCTGTATTCGTAGGCGGAATGTTTTGTCACACTCGTCACAGGCGTAGGGCTTCTCGCCGGTATGAAGACGCTTGTGATCGACCAGGTTTGTAAGTCGGGTAAATGAACTGGGACATTGATCACAAACAAATTGTTTCTGGACAGTGTTATGCCGCACTTTATGCTCATTCAGCTGGAGGCGCGTACGGAAACATTTGTCACACTCATCACAACTGAAGGACTTCT
Source organism: Polietes domitor (assembly GCA_947397865.1). Lineage (NCBI taxonomy): Eukaryota > Metazoa > Arthropoda > Insecta > Diptera > Muscidae > Polietes > Polietes domitor. The sequence goes on along the minus strand of OX377621.1, from coordinate 171,449,674 downwards.
CGCCCGTGTGTACGGACTGATGTTCGACCAGACGCACCTGTATATTGAACGTGCGTGGGCATTTATCGCAGGCAAAACGTTTGTGATTTTTGTTGAAATGACGTTCCTTGTGTTCATTCAGGCACCTAAATATGCGGAATCGTTTGCCACACTCATCACAGCTGAAGGGCTTCTCGCCGGTATGTAGGAATTTGTGTTGTTGCAGGCATACAAGTTTGTTAAACGTTTGCGGGCATTGATCGCATACAAATCGCTTCTGTTTGTCGGAATGTTGCTTCTGCTTGTGTTTGCACATACTTCCATACAGGCGGAATTCCTTGTTACAAATATCACAGGTGAAGGCTTTCTTTCCCGTGTGTACATATTTGTGTTCGAGGAGTCGTACTTTCTTGTTGAACGTTTGCGGACATTGATTGCAGACAAAGCGTTGATCATCACCCAGGGGATTTTGTTCTTCATTGGAACTAGAATCAGCTTTCTTCATAGTTGGAGACTTGCGTTTCGGCATGGACTTGCTGAATTCATCTTCTGTGGGGGTGCTTGCCTGGAGGAAGAAAATCTTATATGTAGATATATAGGAACAGAATAGCGACCCTAAAATTCTAAAAGGGCGTGTTGAGTAGACCATTTTTGCAGAATAAACTTATAGTCCAACTGATCAGTTTTTTTACAGTGGTCTAAGTTTTCATTTTTTAGTCGAAGGGGGGAGCATAACAAAAGTGAAAAAATTGAAATTGAGTTAATGCTGAGAGAATTATTATTGTCAGAAGTATATTGTGGAATTTTATGAGGAACACTTTTGTAGAAGATCTTAACCCTCTAGCTCCTTTCTTTATAGTTCAATTTGACCCTTTTTCGAGAAAATAAAAGTCCTTTCAAAAGGACATTTAAGGACTTAATTACGAATAAATTTCGGTTTAGGTCACCCATAACACCAAAGATGTAAATAAAGCTCTTTACGCTTAAATAGCAAAATTACACGCCAATTTAAAAAAATGTATTTGGTTTGCAGTGATGCTTTTATTTATCATTTGCTCGTCTTTATTTATCATTTACGCTGACTTACCTTGTTAGCGTTTCTCCCACTCCTTCGTGGTCTCTTGTGAGGTGACGTTGCCGATTCAACACGTAGTATTTCCAATTCAGGACCTCCATCGCCGTTCGTGACCTCCTCTGGCTGTACCACCAAGCTATCACTTTCCACTTCCTCTCTTTCGCACTGGTTCTCATTCGAATTCTCTACTTTAATGGGGACTTCGTTATCGAAATCATATTCCAATTCATCGTCATCATCATCCTCCTCCTCTTCTTCACTATCCTCATCATCCTCGTTGGAGTCATCCTCCTCCTCCTCATCATCTTCCTCGGAATCTGCATCCAGCTCCGGCTTTATGTGCAATTCATTGCCTTTGTTTATCATTTCAATATCATTGGTACAATCCTCCTCCTCGGGAAGTACCACATCATTCTCCTGTTTTATGTGGACTACATTATCTTTGCCCATCAATTCGATATCATCAGTTTCGATTTTGATGGGCAGGCGCTCCAACAATGTTTTGCTCATAGTTGTCGACCACGTTTATTTGTATTTTTGAGACACTTTTGGCCAACACGGTCAGGTGCCTTTTTGGCGTATTAAAACTTTTTAAAATGGTATGATCGGTGTGACGTGTTTTAAGTACAACCACAGCAAAGGCTTCAATTTTACACATGTGATTTAAGATCAGAAATGAAATTGGCAATTGGACGATTCCCAATATGCCAGAGCTCTGGGCAGCCAGGAAAGTGTGTGTGTGTGGATGGTGTGTTCGACCAATAACTTGTGGATAAAAAACCAGATTCACTAATTTTTTTAACTGGAAAATTTACAATTAATTCCAAATTATATTTTATTCCATTCCATTTTATCCGATTTTATTGTCACTTCTTATTTTCTGTTTTTCACACCGAACTGACGCGCTGTTTCCAGTTTACTTGTTGTCGTTGTCGGGCTATCATTTTTTATGAGCTCTCGCTCTCTCTCACACACACACATGCAGAGGTTTCGCTCTTGTCCATATTCGTACAGTGTACGAAAACATAATAGGTTCAGTTTGTAATTTACTTGTGATTGTCACAAGCGAGTTTTTTTCTGACATGACAGTCACAAAAAATATTTTTAGTTTTACAAAAAAAAAACTATAATGGATCACATAAACTGATCGACTTTACGTCTTGATAATTCATCCCATTGTAATGTTTTCCTTGTGATTAAAAAAGGAAATAAAACCATACTTTCATTTGATAATATAAAAAATATATTTCATTAATTAAATTATTCTATTCATACATGAGCTTAATAATAAACATTAAAAAAATGTTGTTTTAAGTAGGGTGAAAATGTATTTTTTAATATATTTCATATTCATATATAAAATGATAAATTAAATTATTCATAAATCATTATAAATATATGTATCAATACATATGTAGTTTATAATGTTTATATTATAGTGATTTCCATGGATAAAGAGAGAGTCCCATGTAAAAAATTTTGCGTTCTACTTAACCATCTATTGGGGACTTAGAAACAAGTGCCAGATTAAAATAACCTCACTTTCTACGACTGGAATTAATGCTTCGAATGGCCATTTCAAAACAAATGGAAGACTTGCGGAATGTACACTCATAATTAGTACAAAAGAATTCTTAATGTAAGCCAAACCAAACCAAGCACTATTCACTGTTTCAGGAATTCTTTTTGTAACTCATTTCTATCTATGTTTGAATGTAAAAACATAATTTGATTGATGGAAAAACCATTTGGTGCTATGCTGCATTTTTTATCCGCCATCAAATTGCGTGCTGCAGAAAATGTTCTTTCGGACGCGGCACTGTTGGCAGGGTTTTATAGAGCAAAGGAAAATCATTCTTGTGTTGATGCCACCACTGTAGAACGTTAAACTCATCGTGTAAAATTGTATTGACACATTCATACATTTGAATTTCCTTGTTGATTTGGTCAACTGCATTCACACTCTCCGGCTGCAGTACAATATCTGAAAAAACGTCTGCATTGGAGTAAGAAAACGCTTGAGTAATCTATCGTAGCTCCTCGAAATAACCTTCCTCGGTCATGTAGTTTTCCATTATACGTTTACATTCGGTCTTTATGCAATGCTTATCAATTGCATTGAACTGAAGTAGCTTTTTGGCTGGAGGGAAAACGAAAAAGCGCAAGTTTGTGCAAAAGAGATAAGTTGTTTAGTACTGCAGAATCCAAGTACTTGCCCAGCGATTCTTTAAACTTTTTAACAATTTCTAAATCATGTGCCTCTGTTTTACACATCTTCAATATCTTCTGTTTTACACATCCACAATAGCCAAGTGAAGAGTTGCAGTTCCCTCTTCCTCCAACTTTTTGAAAGTTTCTTCAAAGGTTACCAATAGTTTGATAATACCGGTTATATGATTTACATTAATATCGTGTATTCTATTCATTTCTTTGCTTTCTTGCAAAAGCTGCAAAATCTCTTGATTTCAATAGACATATATGTGGTATTCTACCGTGTTGGCCTCTTAGTGTTGCAGCAAGCAAAAAATCCGATTTTTTCTTTAGGGGCATTCGGTGTATCGGTGCCATTGAAATCGTTTAGTGATACCTCATCATCTTCATGGCCTTCCTCGAAATCTACACCGTGCTCCTATTTTATATGTTACTCATTATCATTGTTTATCATTTCTATATCAGTGGAATCTCTCTCCTCCGGATATACCATCTGCTGCATCTTGCTCATAATCAAAAATCAAATCACTGAAGTTATTCCACAACACTTTTAAATGTATTTGGCGGAACCCTTTTATTTTTATAAAAAAGATGGTTCCAAATTAGAAAAGAAAATAAAACAAAACTTGCATTTGAGAATGTAAAAAATATATATTTCATATACATATATGTACGTACGTGTGTGAAAAAATGATCTCTTACAAAATAATTAAAATTAAACATTAAATTGGTTTTCATAAATCATACGTGAGGTGGAAGTAGTATTTTTTAAAAATGTTGTTTTAAGTAGATCATGTGTCTTTTTCCTTTGTTTTGAAAATAATATGTATATATATAAATATAAATTGTTTATATAATAGTGATATCCATGGACAACTTAAACATAGTTATATAAAGAGAAAATCATATGTATTTGCTTTGTTTTATTTCATTCATTCTTTCATTGTTTGAAGCAAAAAAACCCACCCTCCCTAGTATAGTAGTAGTATAAACAACTGAAGATTGAAGTAGATTAACGTGTGTGTATGTGTGCGTACAAATGTAATTTGTTCAGAAAAGAGTATGAAATAATTTAATTATAATTAAAGTAGGAAGATAACTTAAATTAGGTTTCTTTTTCTTTTTTTAAAAAACTGAGTATGATTGTAAATTAAATAATGGTATGTAAAGAGTAAATGTGGTTTAAGAGTTAATGAAAATCAAATGTTAGTTTCTTTTGTTTCTTGTGTATAAAGTTCTCCTTATTCTGCCAAGGATTTTAAATCGTTATCACTAACTTATTAGCTGTTTGATAGACAGACAGACATAGGTATGTATGTTTAATGGTTGTTTGTTTATAATAAAATTGAACCTGCTTTTTTAACGGTTTTAAGTCTTATGAGTCTTTTTGTTTTGTTTCAAATGAAAACATTTCAACAAGGTTGTTTGGTTATACAACATTTCTTTTGTATAGGATATATCAAAAATATATGTATGTTTGTGTAATAATTAAGCATTTTCAACAGTTTTTTATAACAATAGTTATAGTAATATCATATCATTAAAGTTAAATTTATAGATTTTTCGTGTTTGCTTCTTCGTCAGAAGTTCAAATGTTCCAACAAGATGTAATGTTTGTCAGAAGAGGCTGCCCGATTTGCTTACGGCAAGTCTAATTTTGTATGTGTGTTTGTATATTTTTTAGAAATTATCATTTCATTTCGCTTTTAAATACATATAAAAAACTTATCAACTAGAATTCCATAAACTTGTGGTATAAGAAAATAAATTAAGGGAAATATTTTCGTTTCCATAAATGAAGAGTTAAAAAATCAATCCTGCTGCGAGGTTACTTGTAGAGTCACTTATAAACTTTACATAAAAGTGAGTTAATAAATTTACAATTAAGTTATCAGAGAAATGAAAACGCAGACTATAGCATTAAAAAATCCATTTAAAACCAGAGATAAGATTGGAAATAACTTTTATGGAACTGGGGAAGAAGAAAGTGAGAATTATAAAATATCAACTTCCCCTGTTTTTTTCTCTTTAAGAGTGTTGTTGTTGTTATGGAAGATGAGATTTTTCAACAGAGCAGTACTATGAATAAAAGAAATTATATTTCATTTCGATCATGGACAACAAATTGTCTTTAAGACTACAACTTTCCAATATTGTATTCAACAAATTCCCTTCTTCCCTTCTCAATAGTATAGCCTTTTTTGTTAAGTATAGTTTTATGAAATGAGTGGGTGGAATCTATTCTCTTTGTATCGAATTATATACATACTAGGCGAAAAATAAAAAAGTTATATTTTCGCACTGATAGTATTAAGAGTTACGATTGAAGTGGGTTTTTAATTGTTGTGAAAAGAGACTACATTTCGTTCGCAACTTTATCATGACAATATAGATTCCGATACAGAACAAACGCTCGAATTTGACCCTCACCGTCCCTTATTAACCACTCTATCATCATCTATATTACCTCTCGATTCCGTTTTGTTCTCTCGCCGCCCCATTCCTTTCTTCAGACTTCAGCCTTTTGTCCCACTACTGTGAAATAACTTGTAATTTTCCTTTCTTTCTTAACACTATTTGTGGCCGGCGCTGTTGTTGCGGTCAACTGCAAATTGGAAATGCCTGCATTCTCTTTTTCAGGTGTGGTAGTGCTCGCCGTCGAAACATTTTCCACTTGCATCGAAACTGTCACCGAGACCTGCTGTATGCCCAGTGAAGTTTTTTGCGACACCACCTTGGTTGTGGTTGCCTTGGGCGGTGAGGGTGTCAGCGAGCATGGGGAGGAAGACGTGGAATGCTGATCGATTTTCTGCGTTATTGTAAGCGGTACAGCCGACTTTTGTTTAGCTTTGGTGAATGGATTGTCCAAGCCCGGTGGTGAAGGTATTTCCGTCAAGGGTACGGATGTGGGGGAATTAATTTCAGAAATTATAAACGATTCACTTTGCTCTGGGGACGTGGTATGATCCACAATGGACATCGTTTCGTCGCCGCTATCGGTTATTGAATGTTCGGCTGGTATGATCTTTTCATCCGTTTTGATTTGTTGCATTAGCTGATGCTGTAGTTCCTCGATCAGTTTCTTTTGCTTGGCCAATTCCTCCCTCAATGCCTTTGGCTTGGGTCCGGGTTTCTTTTTGCCACTCTCCACTATATGATCTCTTTCGATATGTGCTCTTACATTGAATTTCGAGGAATACGCACGATCGCATATTTCACATTTGAACGGCTTTTCCCCGGTATGAGTCCTCATGTGAACCGTACGGTCAATGTTGCGCATAAACTTTTTGTCACAGTGTTCACATTTATATGTCCTCGAGGCTTCGCCCATGTGAGACTTTTTGTGGACACTGAGATTTTGATTGGCTCGGAAGCATTTGTGACAAATATCGCAAATGTACGGTTTCTCGCCCGTGTGAACGCGCAAGTGGATTTTCAAGTCGGAATTTCGCACAAATGCCTTTGGACACATGGTACAGTGGAAGCGGCGATCGTTGGTATGATGTCTCATGTGCAGATTCAAATCCTGCTTGGTGCAGCATCCCAAATTGCAAACTTCGCAAATAAATTTCTTTTGTTTGGAATGCCGTAGTTTGTGTTCATTCAGCTGCATACGGATGCGAAACTTTTTGCCGCACTCATCACAGACGAAGGGTTTCTCGCCCGTATGTAGCCGCTTGTGTTCGACTAGGCGCACATTCTTTTTAAACGAACGGGGACACTGGTCGCAAACAAATCTCCTCTCGCCCAACTCATTCAGGATGGGTTTTATGTCTACAGGGGATGTCAAATCATTGAGATTGGGCTTAACATTTGGCGACAGCAAGTCTTGTGAAGACACGTTTGTGAACGGTACGGTCAATGTTGTTGGAGGCATAGAACGTGGAGTTTCTGTCAGAGGTTCCTCTACGCTGCTGTTCATTTCATTTTGAATTTGTTCAATGATTTCTGCAACGGGATCCTCTAGGAATTCCTCATCTCTATCGGAGATGGATTCACGGGCAGCTTCTGGTTTTGTTATTGCTTGAGGAGGAGGTGGAGGAGCTGAATCAACCTTTTCCACTTTAGCTTTTATGGGCTTACGCTTTCTCTTAGTGACTTTTGTGGCGATGGGGGTTGTGGTCAACGCAATTTCATTTTCAGTTACAGGTTGTGGCATAGGTTCCTCAATGGACATTTGTTCCTCAATTGGCGTTACAGTTTCTCGTTGCATTTCTTGCTCTGGTTCCTGTTGTGCTTCTTTTGATTTCTCGTCGTCTCTTTTCGCGTTTGAGGCTTTGCGTTTGGGTGTGGGTTTGGTTGTAATTGCTGCTTTCGGTGGCTCGGTCTATGGGTTCAAAAGGAAAAGGTTTAGTTAGAAATGTCCTTTTTATATTTAAAAAATTGAGACACTGAAAATATATACAAAATAGAATAGCTGCCAGTCACTTACCTCTGTTGTTTTTCGGGCATTCCTTCGTGGCCTTTTGTATGGTGATTTCGACGTATCTTGCTTTGCCGGCGAAGATCGGCGTTTGCGCGCTTTTTTCTTTGGAGATGGTGGATTCTTCTCAACTTCTTCAACAATTGCCGGAGGAGGTGGGGTTGTCGATGGCTCTAACACTACCATTTGTATCGATGCCTCCTCGGACAACAGTACAGGTATCTCAGCAACGGTAACACCCGAATCGTGGATTTGTATGGAGGACATAACTTCAGTTTCAAGGGGAATTTCGTTCGGCACAATCATCTCCTCATCACTCTGCTCAATGGTACTGATATCCAAAGGTATTTCAGCAGGTATCGTGACCATTGCTTCATTTGATGTCATTTGTGATTTTTCCACCACCTCGGTAATAATGAAGACCTCTTCCTTCACCTCGGTCTTTGGCACAACGTTCACTTCGTTGCAGGCTCTGTCCTCAAAGACGTTGTGCTGTTGCTTCAAGTGTTTCTCGAACAATTCTACATTGGCATACTTGCATTCGCAATGGCCACAGATGAGAAAGAGTTTGCGGTGATTCAAAATGAAAACATTGCCGCACGATTGCAAGGAATGTTCCGAGTGCAAATCTAGGGTTATGGCAACAGGTGCCAATGATGCTGTTTCTGTTGTTTGACCATGTTCCTTTTTAACACTTAACGATTGCTGTTGTTGTTGCTGCTGTGGTTTCTGTGACAACCGACGATTACCTTTGTTGCGCATGTTTCGGGGGGAATTCTCTTTCTCTTGATCTTCGTCACAATGGAAGAGACGATGGGCCTCATGCAAGTGACAACTGAGATTCTCCAGATCGCCATACTTCAGGTCACAGAATTCACAATTGAATATCAATTTCTGTTGTTGTTGGTAGACGTAGATATTGCCGCAGGATTCTGTTTCGGCCGAATCCGAAGCTATGGACGAGGCCACACTGCAAGTGGAATTGTTGCTTTGTCTGCGGCCGACTTGTCGTAGTTCGCCAGAAGGCAAATTATCCAGATTTTTGTTATTCTCTTTTTTGTTGCGCGGAGAAGTTCTCTGTTGTTGTGTCTTAGGCGCCTCGACAACGACATCTGTTGACTCCTTCTCTTTTGCGGCCAATGTTTGTTCGTTTTCTTTCAAAGCAGTCGAAATGACGGAAGAGGACTGACTGGTGGTGCTGTTTCGGCTTGTACAGCGGCTGGACTTTGAATCCTGCGACTTTTTTCTTGGTCTTTTCTCAGGGAAGCGTATACGCTGCGCCTCCAGTTCGGCTTCTTCGTCGCTGCTCATCAATAAAGTGACCTCTTGCTCTACTTCCAAGGCGTCGCTTTCCAAGTCCTCCTCCTCGTCGTCTTCCTCTTCGTCAGGATCGTCATCTTCTTCTGCATCATCCTCTTCGGAATTTACAACATCATCGTCGTCTGCTATGTGTTCTTCATTATCGTTATTTACTACATCTACATCTTTATTTTCCATTTTAATGGGCACATGCTCCAACAAGGTGTTGATCATCGCGTTTCTTGCCACGAAAAGTACTTAAAATTCTAAAAAATCACCGCAATTACTGAGCACTAGTATTTAATTTCGATTAATTAACACTTTTCGGCTAGTTTTGTCAAGTTTTGACGCGTAAATCTATAAATGTTTCCAAAATATTTAATATTTGTGCAATTTATCTGCTATCTGCCGAGTTTCATTCACTTTAACACCAACCACACACACACAAGCTCGACAATTACAAATTAAATCCACTGAGACGCGCCGTTTTTTGTATTGTTGTTTGACATCCACATTCTCTCACACACACACTCTTGGACAAATATTACCACTCTCGCATACTCACACATTCGCACATTGGCTTTTGCAAAAACAATCAAGAATAAAGAAGTATAAAGACGTACCGTCCTCTCTACACAATTTGTGTGTGAGAAAGGAACATGCGAAAAAGTCGAAATTTATGCCCACTTAAAAGACATTATGTATTTTTTAGGTATAGGCTAGGTTAGTATTACTTGAGGAATTCGTAAAACGGACGAAAAAAACAACAAACATCGCAAGTAGTTAGCCTTCAGTATCAGAAGAGAGTGACGGACCATCTTTAGACTCAATTGTTTGTCGTTTTCGCGCTCTCTGTTTGCTTGTGTGCGTTTGTTATTTTATTGTTGTTGTAGATTTCATTTGTCGTAGGTCAGAGGAAGTCAGCAACACATATTCATCTGGTTGGCCTTTTCTGGTATACACAAAATATACTGATCTCGTTGAAATCCACATAAATGCATGGTTGTAAAAATGGTTATTGAGCAACTGATGGACAGAGTTGTATTGTGGCTACCTCTTGAGAAAGAAAAAAAAACGTTACAGCCAGCTAAACTGTCGTTACTAGTAATTCCTTTTCGTCAGTGGCGGAATTAAAACAAAAATAAATCAAAATTTTCTAACAAAAATAAATCATTTGTTCTGCCATTTACGCTAAATTTTGCATTGAAAATACAATAGCAGCCACTGATTTTCACAGCTTTCTGTCTTGTTTACTAAAACAAAAGATAACTTGTGCAATTTTATGCTGACGGAATATAAGACAAAAATAAATTAAAAATTTCTAACAAAAATAAACCATTTGGTCCGACATTTACGCTAAATTTTTCATTGAAAATTCAATAGCAGCCACATCTTTCTGTTTTCTTTTCTATAAAAAAGATACCTTGTGCTGTTTTATGGTAAAAAGAACATAATTTTCACAGAGATAGTGTTATGATTAAAAAATATTTCCCACTCATAGGGTAACATTTGTTCAGAAACAAAAATTCCGTTACTTTGTAGGCTACCATTTCATACAGAGGAAATTAAGTATCCCACTCCTACTTAGTACAACCCTATTGTGAGAGATCACTCAAATCATTTATTTTGTTTTTCGTTTCCAGCGAATAACAGACCGTTCGATAGTGGTTAGGGGGAGAGATGGTGTGTGTGTGTATGCGTGTGATTAGATTGCAAAACCAAACAGGTTTTTCTGTAGCAAACATACATACATATAAAAAAAACAGCAACAGCGAATAACTTTTATAGGGACACCAAAAAACAAAACCCCGTCCGTTACGACGACACAGCTGCATGATAATAAAATGGATACACAAACATGCATACATATTTGCGAGGCAATAAAAAAAACTACGAAGCGATGACATTCCTTAAGACCTTTGCTTTCGAATGGCGCACAAAAGCGGAAATAAACATGAATTTTTATGTACAGCTGTTGCTTTACTTTGTATCTAGCGGAGGGTGTAGGTGAAATCATCATACTTGCGAATAAAATAAAACTAAACAACGGGGAAACTCAGCGTATACGTGACGAATTGCTAATACGTCCAAGTTAAGTTTTGGGGGAAGGGTTTTTCGGATTTGTGTTGCATAAAACAACTGTACTTTTTCTTAAGAACAACCGTTTAGACCGTTTGAGAGTATATAATTCTCACTTTCCCTTTTTAAACAATATCCTTCAAAAATTACGCGTGATCCCTTAAATGAACATTAATCACAATTGTTATTTATTTAGTACCGCCTGTCAACATTTGGATAGGACACACAGACGGCGTTAATTTTCTAAACCGCGCTGTCTGATGCAAGCAAATGCATCCTGCTGTAATTGAGTCGTGCACACTCCCTCGTGCACACTCACACTTGGTCTCGCTCTCACTCTCTCTCTCTCTTATTCTCGAGTATTAACTGTCCTTTGTTTGTTTGTTTTGTTAATAATGCCACAGAGTTGCAAAAAACTGAACTAAAGTAAACCTGATGCATTTCAGACTTTAAATAAACATTCAAGTACATAGTTTTACGAGGGCAGACTAATAAGTGTAGGTTGGTGATGCCGGAAATAGCATACATGATAAACATATCATTATGCAAAGTTTTATTGAAATAATTGACCCGGTCTTCAAGTTGTTTTCACGGTTTCATCAATTTTCAAATACTCACAATAGGGATGTTTTTATTTAAACCGGAATAAAGAGTTAATTTTTTACTCAAAATAAGAAATATTTTTTCACATTGTCGCTGACTACAATATAAATATAATAATAAAATTTTTAAAAAAATATTTTGTATTGACTTTTTTGGACTTCACCTCGATAACCATCAATTTGACTTACACTGGATAATTATTCAGTCTAAGTCATAAACATAAATTTTAACATAAAATTAATATTTCAAAATTTGTTTTTATATACACATTGATATTACCATTGGCGACAATTAAAAAAAAAGAAAATTATATTTTGAGTGAAATTTTATCTTTTTATTTAGGTTTTGGTTTCTTAAAGAAGAACATCCCAAATATTTCTCAAATATTTAATACTAAAATTTATTTTTTTATTTAAAAAAATAAAAAAAATATATTTGTCACAAAATGCTATACATTTTAATTAATTTACGTTTTTAAGTAATGCTTTAAAAAAAAAACATTTTCTGATTTGCCCTCGTATTTTCAACTGATGAGATTACTAATTGAGAAAATAATAACAACTCAAACGATAACAAAAACATCAACCCTTAACAGTTGCCGACACAGCACTCCGTTTAAAAAATCACAATCGAAAGGGTCTTCTGGTGCTGCAATTAAAATAAATCGTAATAATTATGTATGTGCGCGACCCTTGAAGAGTCTGCAGCAAAAATCGAATTTCAATAAATTCCAGGCCGACTGAGGGAAGAAAACATAAAAGTATCACAAATACATGACCACTTAAACCGTCCATTTGTTTGTAACCACTACCACTTCAAACTATGTATTTTATTTGTTTGCTTTACAAAATGATTTTTATTTCATTACTCATACGCTTTGGTTTATTTTATTTTTTCTACATAATTCTGTTTTGTTTTTAGTGGTAGTGTGAGAGAGAGAGTACTTGTGGCTTTGTAATTTGTGTTGCGGTCTCATAATTCCAATATGTTGTCAAATGTTATGTTGCTGCTGCTGCCTTTGGCTTTTGCTAGTTCTCCTGTTTTGCTTTCTTTGTTCTTTCTGTGGTTTTAGAAAAATATCATTTTAATAGCCAACAATGAATGGTGACCAAACCCCTCTTGGCAGGCGTGCGGAGGTTAGGTGAACTGGAGTTTGAACTAAATATCTACACTGAACAAATTGTTTGCAACACATGTTGCCAACGACACCAACACAAGAAAACCGCCATAGAAAGGGAAATAAAACGGAAACAACTGCTATGGAAGGAGCGACTCGTTCCATACATGTAGAAAAGGAGATATTGGTTTGTGAGAAATATTTTTGGAGTGATTAACTAAACTCTGTGATGTTTTTCCATGAAAAAATACTTTCAAGAGAAAATTGCCAAAAAAATTTCTTCATCCATTATGTTGCGTTAGGATATGCACTCAGAATCCATTTCACCTGTCAAACTCCCTTCGAAAAAAAAAAATAAAAAAAATCCATAGACAAAATAAAACTTGGGCTTATTAGCAATTTGTCACGTATACGCTAAGTTTCTAATTTGTTTACTTACTTTTATTATGTTCGCACATATATTTTTGCTATATTAAGCATTATTTTACATTTCACCAATAAACACGCACCAATGCAGGAATATGTCTGTGTGTTTATTTTATTAATATTTTTGTGTTTGTGTGCATATGAGAGAGTGGGGATGCCAAACAACAATACAAAAAGTGTCTCACAGTGGATTTAATTTGTAATTTGTAGAGAGTGTGTCTGGTGTGAATGAAATTCGAAAAACACGGCCGATAGCAAATAAATTGCACAAATATTAAATATTTTGGCTTCAAAACTTCCCAATTCAAGTCGAAAAGTCTTAATTAATCGCCATAAAATACAAATGCTTAATAATTGGGGAGATTTATTAGAATTACAAGTACTTTTCGATGATCAACACTTTGTTGGAGCATGTGCCCATCAAAACGGAAACTAAGGATGTACATTTCTCTAAAAATAAAACTTATTTTTCTCAATTCACACCCTCTAACTTGTCAAAACTATGCTCATCGGGGTCAAAGTTAAGGGAAAAGGGGAAAAATACACAAAAGCCCCAAAACTGCCTCGTGTGTAAGACCGACTCCCATTAATTTTCCCTACTCAACAATTTTTCAAACACACATACCTTTTATAGCCACTCTTTAATAAGGGGCTCCCATACAAAAATTAAATTTTTATAACATTTACTCCCAACGCTATGATTGACCAAAGGAGGCTGCTAGTGGAGTCAAATGTATGGCATACCTACGTTCTATCTTCAACCCTTAAGGTGGTCCCCATACGATTTTTTTATGACAGCAAGGCTCAAAAAAACCCCCTAGCTGGGTTAAATGCAACCTCCAGCCTCCATTAATTTTCTCTCCCTAACATTTTCGGAACACACTTACTTCCTATCCCCACTTCTTAAGGGGGGCTCCCATACAAAAATTAATTTTTATAAAATTTACTCCCACCACTCTAACTACCCTAAGGAGGCACCTAGTCAAATGTATGACCAACCCCCAATATTTTCTAAGAAGATACCTATCCTCCACCTTAAATGCTTCAGGTGCCCCCCCCCTATTTTTTATATTTTTCTATTAAAGATTGGCCCAAAACTGGCCCCAGGCCAGCCCTATGGTCTCTGGTCTCCCCAACTGCCCCCTATATCCACTGCTTAAGGGTACTCTCATACAAAACTAAACTTTTATAAAATTTGCTTCTACAAATGATATATATGATGAACCCTCAATATTTGTTCGGTCCCAATAATTTCTCATAACAAACCTACCCTCTGTCTTCAACACATAAGGTGGATCCCGTACATTTTTTTTATGAAAGAAAGGCCACAACCTTCCCCTCTGTAGCCCCTAGTGGGGATACATGCAAGGAGGTCAGCATTAATTTTCCCTCCCCAACATACCACTCCTTAAGGCGGAAAATTTATAGACTTCATATTATGCTTAAGGGGCCCCCATAGAAAAGCTAAATTTTTATAAAGTTTGCTCCCTCCGCTTTAGGAGCATCAAATATACAAAATGTTACATCACATTTATATATATATATATTATTTTTTATTTATATATATTATTTTATAGTCATCTACTAATGACCTCGATTGGCTCATAATTTTTTCTGAACCTCACAATATTAGGGGTTCTATCATATCGAAATTGAGGAGTCGTGTACTTTCCCACACCTATTGATATTCTAGTAACTTCTGAAAAACACGCTCTGAAATTTACAGAGTATTTAGAACACAAATGTAGCCATTAACTAAGAAAATTGAATAATATTTTTTGTTTTTAAATTAAAAAAAAAAATAAATTATAAACAAGTAAAAACGGCGTTAAGTTCGGCCGGGCCGAACTTTATATACCCTCCACCATGGATTGCATTCCACAGAGGTTGTCGGTTTTCGTAGAAGTGCAGTAATATTACAGGAAAATATAAATTTTTTAATATACCAAACTAAAACAAATACAAATATTGAAAAAATAATTATATAAATAAATATAATATTTTAATTATATCAAACCATTATCTATTTCAAAACAAAAACTAAATATTCTTATATTTATATTTTCAAAAAGCTTAAATACCATAAATATTGGAAAATAGTGGGTGCTACAATTGGTTGTACTTCCATTCTATTTTAATTCCAAAAGTACAAATTTTGAAAATCCATTATCAGAAGTACATGTGTAAAGTGCAAAATAACCTAACTTCATGATTCAACCAATTTTTGCCGTAAAAGAAAAAGTAGGAATTTGGAAAAAATACTTTTTATTTTGAGTGGTACTATTTTTATCCCCTTTTTTCTTTTTAACCCCAAAAAGTACGAATTTCGAAAAATCTGTTTATTTTAAGCGTCTACGCAATCAGAGAAATGTATACACCGAGTTTCATTATTCCAGGTGTAGCCGTTTGTTTGGTACCATTTTTATCCCTCCGTACCCATTGTATCCCTTGAAAGTACGAATTTGGAAAAAACCTTTTATTTTTCATGTCTGCGTAGTCAAAGGAATGTATACTCCGAATTTCATGTCTCTAGCTAGGTCATTTGATTGGTACTATTTTTATCCCCAAAAAGTACGAATTTTAAAAAATCCGTTTATTTTACTTGTCTATGCAATCAGAGGAATGTATACACCGAATTTCATTATTCTAGGTACAGCCATTTGGTTGGTACCATTTGTATCCCTCTATTCCCATTTTACCCCTAAAAGTACGAATTTGGAAAAAATGTTTTTATATTATGTCTCTACTCAGTTAGAGGAATGTACACACAGAATTTCGTGTTTCTAGCTGTTGTCGTTTAATATGTACCATTTTTATCCCTTTTTTGCCCCATCTCACCCCCTACAAATAAGAATCACTTTATGGTGCACGTTTTTGCTGTAGGGGGAATGCGCATACCAAATATCAAGCAAATATAAACAGACCTATTCAAAAAACATGCTTAAATACGCTAAAATATTAGGGATTATTATGGGTATTTTTAGTCCTTGTGAGGGAAAAATTTTTCCCTTTGGGCCGATTTCGCCCCGTTTCAATCCCAACCGATCTACGACTATAAGACGCATTTATGGAAAATTTGAACGTTCTAGCTCCTTTCGTTTAGATGCTAGCGTGCTTTCAACAGACGGATACCCCCATCCTGGAGGTGGAGGGTATAAAAACAATAAAACAATTTTTAGGAAGCCTTTTCAGTTTTGAATACTATGACAAAGGAAATTTGAGATCTTTAAAAAAATGCATTGACATTTTTAAAAATGAAATAACTTCCACGATTTTGAATTTAAAACAAATTATTTTTAAATCTTGCTTATAACCCCAAACTGAACCTACGTACACATTTTCATCGAAATCGCGGGTCTAACATGAAATTTCCGGTTTCCCATGGATGTACTCAGTCTTCAACAAACAAATGGATGGCTATGAAGATATTCTCTCAGGTTTTCTGTAATAAATGCAGAAGCCATTTATCTTTTTCATAGCATCAAATTACCTCTTAACACTTTTATAGGTAATTTTTTAAGTCAGGGACCCTTTTTTAATCCATTTACTTCCAATTTAAATAATTTACAATTTAATAAGTGCCCCAGCGCCACATAGACATTGTTTAAAACAACTCTAGCTGTAGTATAGCCTAGCTTTCGTTAACTACTCTTCATGCAGGAAACTTTATATTCTTAAGAGAAATTTTTTGTTTAATAAACTTTTCTTTCCTTGGAAAAATTCTCTAGAACTCTTGCTATAAGTTATTCACGATATAGATTTCGTAAGAACAATTTTATCTGTTAAAAATGCATCGCAGGATAACTCACTATAGAAGTGTTCTATTTCCTTTTGGAAAGTCGTTCCTCAATCCACTTTCCCATAACAAGCCATGAACCTTTTGCTGCATGAAAGTTGTACTGACCTAAACGCAAGTGTGGCTCCGAGCTATTTTACATAGAATACAATTTTTTTTCATTTTCAAAGTCTCTAGTAGTTGTAAGATATATGAACATACATACTTCCGTTAATATTACGCGCCACAACTTCCCCTCACTCGTTTGGGGCGAAAAACTGTTCCTTTAATGGTGGTTTGGGAAGAAAGAAATTAATTGCATTTTCGTCGACATCATTTTTCAAAATGTCACATTTTGTGACACGTATGGAGCACAACAGACAATAACGAAACACTTGGAGACCACAATCCATCCGAACATCTATTGAAACAACCACCACTAACCAACCATCAAGCAACGCACCACCAACGCCAACACCAACTCACCTCAAACAAAACATTTATTACACGACAAAGTAAAGCTTTCAAAATATTTGAATTATTTGCCAGGAAACGCAGGACGTGGGGGTAGGGTGGACTTTTAAATATGTTTCATTTTTTAATGGCAACACGTTTTGTAACAATTTCATAACAATCGCCCCCCAATGAATGGACCGAACCGACGAGATGCTGCAGCTACTCGTAGACATAATAAATGTTGCAATAAATGTTCTACTCCAAGGATATCATCAATAGAGACCGAGCTGGATGGGGGGAGGTTGGGGTAGACAGTCATACATAATAAAACAACACCTTTTGCGGAAGACTACGCACTCAAAATGGGGCGAATAAAAACAAACACAAGCCGCCGTATGCTCCGTGGCAGCCACAAAAAAGGGGTGCCCAGAAAGCACTTGGCATGGATGTAACATTTTGTAAACCCCACTCCCACTCAGGAAAGGGAATTCCCTGCTATACGAAACGAACATCGAAACATCGAAGTGTTGGAAACTAATTTCGAAGTGAAAAGTTTTCCTGCCTCAGTGATTCTGCAGTTGCTTTGCTTTTTAATTCTGGGCCGCCTTTTTTTATTTTGAACGCAATAGCATGAGTCATCATACCAGACGGGGGAATACCAAGCGTAAACCATCTCCCCCTCGCTCCCCATCCAACCATTCACTCGTCCATGAGACAATAAACAAGGATTTCCCCAACAAAAAAGTGGCATTTGAGATTACCTTCCTGCTAAAAAAAAAACAGAAACAGAAGGCATAAAAAGCGCAACAAATCTCTCCGAAGGGGGTGGTAAATAACAACAGCTCCATATTCCAGCATTACCGAAGGGTGGTTGTTTGCGGGCCAGACACATCACATCAATTCCATGCTGGTGGCGGGAGAAGGTGGTTTGCTAGATGAGCATATGTTTAAACAGGTTGCACTTTACGAAATTACAAAACGTTTCCCAAAAAAGTGTGTGTGTGTGTTTGAGTGTAACAAAATTTCATTAATTCTCTGTTCCTGGCCCAACATTAAAACAAAACTACCACCACCACCATCACCAAAAACAAAGCAAAACTTGTGCCACAGAACAGACAATGTCAGCATTTTTGCTTAATATTGGGAAAGAGTCTATGGTAATGTTTAACATTTGTTGGAATTTTTAAGTCCGAATAGGGGTGGCGTTGAGGAGGAGTGGGGTGGTTTTTCCAAATCGTATTACTTTAAAGTGTGAAGTTATTCTAACAATTTTTTGGAAAATGCGGAAAATTCCATGACAATTTAATTCAAAATCCTGTGAAACTATAGGTATTTCAAGTGTTTTTCAATTTTTGCCTATGCAACGGTATGAGTGTGCTTGCAGCCCCTAAAAGTATGCTACGGCATTTTGTGGGAATAGTTTACACCATAACATATGTATATTCGAAAGAGAGCCAAAAACACAATTTTAAGAATTAAAAAAAAATCTCAATGTAAAAACATATTTCATATTTTAAAGTTCCCCAACAAATTATTTTGGTCAAGAAAAATCTATTCCAAGGAAAATCTATTACAAATGCAACAAGCTCTACATTTGTAATTGGGCAATAGAAACTCTCTATACAATTGTTTCATGTTGTAAACATTTACTAACTATTTCGAACTATTTTCTGTAGAAAAATTGTAATTGATATTATTCGTTATGATATCAGCAATGTAATAACAAACTATAAAATATGCAGTTATCTAATTTGTTAAGGGATTTTTCGTGCTATTTAATCAAAAAAATAAAAAAATATGATTTTTAAAAAATCGTTTGCGCCTACAAAAAGTGATAGATTTTTTACATATAAACATTGTTTTTTGCTTTACATTGTTGGCTAAATAAAACAAAATATTTTTTTCGACTTTTTTTATATTTTTCATGATTTAAAAAAAATATATATTTTTTCCAATTTTTTTAAGACTGTTCCTTAAACACAGTTTCTATGTGAAAAAATTGTAGACGTCACGAGTACCTTTAATTTAACAAATAGTCAAGTGTTATCCGAATTATATTTTCAATATTAATCCATAGATTTTTTACATAAAAACATTGTTTTTTTAACGTTAGAAAGTTAACTATTAAAAAAATACTTTTTCCGACTTTGTTTATGATTTTTTTCGAGCCAGCAAAAATGTATCTTTTAGAAAAAAAATTATAAATAAACACAGTTTCTATGTGAAATATTTGTAGACGTGACGTCTGTGTACCTTAAATTTCACATATAGTCAAGTGTTATCGGAATTATATTTTTAATATTTATCCATAGAGTTTTTACATATAAACATTGCTTTTTTAGCGTGTTAACTATTAAAAAATACTTTTTCCGACTTTGTTTATGATTTTTTTCGAGCCAGCAAAAATATATCTTTTGGAAAAAAAATTTCCACAAATTTTTGAAGACTGTTCCTAAACCACTATTTCTATGTGAAAGTGTAATTTGCAATATTTGTAGCCACCATGAGTACATTTAATTTAACATATAACCGAGTGTTTGAGGTACCTTCGCCGAAAATCGGAATTTTAGTAAAAAATTAAAAAAAACATCATAAAAAATCTAATATTGTTTTCGAGTTTATAAAGCCAAAATACATAAAAAAATTACCCTTTTGACCCTCCGAAAAAATTTTTGTTGTAGACAAAATGAGTGTACAAATATTTAAGTTACCTTCGCTGAAAATTGGAATTTTTGTAGTGTAGTGTAATCTAAAATTTTTAATTTTTCTTAGTCTAATAAGAGATGCCAACAATAAATCAAGAGGGGTAGAACCAATTTGCATCTTGACAATGGTTGTTAGTAATCGTAATCATTAGTAATTAGATTACTTTTATTTTAAAGTAGAAGTAATGATTACAATACGATTACATTCAGTTTTATACGATTAGTAATTGATTACGATTACAAGTAATAAAAAAATAATCAGGATTACTTGCGATTACTGAAAAATAATAAAAAATAATCAAAAGTAATCAAACATGAGTTCGACTACTTTAAAAGATTACTTTTGACTATTTTAGATTACTTTTGATTACGTTTGATTTTTTGTGATTACTTTTGATTCTCGCGAAATCGGTATGAGAGTCATAGTAGTCTGTTTGTCAAAACTTTTGACTTTTCAATATATGTCAGTTTTGATTTTTTCTGTTCTCGATTACTTTTGATTATTTTTCAGTAATCGCAAGTAATCCTGATTATTTTTTGATTATTTGTAATCGTAATCAATTAGTAATCAGAAATTTTTGAATAGTGGATTATATAATCATTACGATTCTTTTTAAAAAGTAATGTAATTGATTACTAATCGTAATCGAAATTTAACAGCTCTGATTAGGGATAACAAGCTGTGATAACAAAAAAAGTTAATAAAAAGTTATTTTTTTACTCACCAACTACAATATAAATATTTGTATCAAAACAATTTTTTCAAAAAATATTTTGTGTTAACTTTTTGGACTCAGTCTCGGTAACCATAAATTTGGATAACTATCCAGGATAAATTCAGATAAAATCATTTTTTTTTCAAAATTTTTTTTTTCATACACACATTGATATTGCTGTTGGTGGCAATTTTAAAACAAAGATTCCTTGTTTTTGAGTGAAATATTAACCTTTTATTTAGGTTTTCGTTATAGCAGTTTAGTTACCCAGTCTTAACAGAACAGCCCTATTATGTTCAATCATTCAATTTTATTATTATTTTTTCAAATTAACTATGTATGTCGTAGTTTGAATTCCAAAACCAACTAACATAAATTAATTGTCCACATTGCCACAAAATACAAAGCCCCTGACACACACACAACTTCAAACATTATTGGATGCCACCTAAAAGTATGCTCTTAATTTTTGTGTATTTTTTCTGTACACAGCCGACTACATGCAAACATATATTCTTTTTTACTCGTCCTTTATTATTTAAGTACATTCTCCCAGGACATGCTAGGGAGTAACTTTGTTTTAGCAGCTCCATCATTTCCTTCGTTGCTCCAAGGGGACCTTTTAAAATATGAAGTCCCCAAAATATGTGTTATTTTCCTTTTGGTGCGGCATTTTGCTCGTTGTACAACAACGACCTTGTCTTTATGTGAGCGAATTGGAGGCAAAGCAAGCATTAAGTACATTTTCCGTTTTGTTAAGTAAATATCAAAATTCTGAAAGGCAAGTGCAAACCATTGGCAACTGGTGTCATCAAGACAGTTGGAGGAAAAACTTTTCCAAGGAAAAAAGTTGGCAAATATAATTGAAGGACACTTTTTCGGATATTTCTGAAACAATTTATGTCTTTATGATATATGTAATTTGTAAAGCTCAAAATATTTTTTTGATTTATTTATTCTTTTCAAATATGATATTTCGCAATTGCATATTCAGGGATTTGATATACAAATGCAATAACAAAACAAATAACTTAAAAATAGCATATAAACTGCAATATTCTTAAGATATTTGCGAATATCTAAATTTTCTTTTAAAAGTGGTCTATATAATTTACTGGATTTTCTGGGACAAACTCTAAAAAACCTGGAAACACTGATACAACTTCCAATGAGCTTCTAGATCGCTACACACTCTTCTGTTGCAGGAAACAAACCGCCACAAACCTCCCTTTCCAATAATAGTGTACAATAAAAATTTTGTCGAAAGGTCATGTATATCATGTTTTGATGTATTTTGACATTCTAAACTCGAAAACGACATTATTTTTTTTACTAAAATTCTAATTATCGGTGAAGTTACTTTATATATTTGTTCTTTCATTTTGGAAATGTAAGTACGATAACACCCGGCTATATGTTAAATCGAAGTTACTCATGCTGGCTACAAATATTGCTAATTACACTTTCATATAGAAATAGTGGTTTAGGAACAGCCTTTACAAATTTGGGAAAAAATATAAAAAAATCATTTTTTATGTCACGAAAAAAATCTTAAAAA
The DNA here is from genome assembly GCA_947397865.1 of Polietes domitor. Lineage (NCBI taxonomy): Eukaryota > Metazoa > Arthropoda > Insecta > Diptera > Muscidae > Polietes > Polietes domitor. Next base: position 171,427,252 of record OX377621.1, on the reverse strand, counting down.
ATAAAAAAGTCTGAATAAACATTTTTGTTTTATTTTTTAAAGCCAACATTTTATCCGTTTAGAAAATTTCATCAAAATTTTATCCGTATCGAAAATTTCATCAAAATTTTATCCGTATCGAAAATTTCAATGAAATTTTATCCGTATAGAAAATTTCAACAAAATTTCAATTTAGAGAATTTCGTTGAATTTTCATCCGTATAGAAAATTTCATCGATATTTATCCGCATAAAAAAATTTCTCAGAAATTTTATCCATATAGAAAAGTTCATGGAATTTTTCCCGTATAGAAAATTTCATGGAATTTTTCCCGTATAGAAAATTTCATGGAATTTTTCCCGTATAGAAAATGTCATAGAATTTTTCCCGTATAGAAAATTTCATGGAATTTTTCCCGTATAGAAAATTTCATGGAATTTTTCCCGTATAGAAAATTTCATGGAATTTTTCCCGTATAGAAAATTTCATGGAATTTTTCCCGTATAGAAAATTTCATGTTATTTTTCCCGTATAGAAAATTTCATGTTATTTTTCCCGTATAGAAAATTTCATGTTATTTTTCCCGTATAGAAAATTTCATGTTATTTTTCCCGTATAGAAAATTTCATGGAATTTTTCCCGTATAGAAAATTTCATGGAATTTTTCCCGTATAGAAAATTTCATGGAATTTTTCCCGTATAGAAAATTTCATGGAATTTTTCCCGTATAGAATATTTCATGGAATTTTTCCCGTATAGAATATTTCATGTTATTTTTCCCGTATAGAAAATTTCATGTTATTTTTCCCGTATAGAAAATTTCATGGAATTTTTCCCGTATAGAAAATTTCATGGAATTTTTCCCGTATAGAAAATTTCATGTTATTTTTCCCGTATAGAAAATTTCATGTTATTTTTCCCGTATAGAATATTTCATGGAATTTTTCCCGTATAGAAAATTTCATGTTATTTTTCCCGTATAGAAAATTTCATGTTATTTTTCCCGTATAGAAAATTTCATGGAATTTTTCCCGTATAGAAAATTTCATGGAATTTTTCCCGTATAGAAAATTTCATGGAATTTTTCCCGTATAGAAAATTTCATGGAATTTTTCCCGTATAGAAAATTTCATGGAATTTTTCCCGTATAGAAAATTTCATGGAATTTTTCCCGTATAGAAAATTTCATGGAATTTTTCCCGTATAGAAAATTTCATGGAATTTTTCCCGTATAGAAAATTTCATGGAATTTTTCCCGTATAGAAAATTTCATGGAATTTTTCCCGTATAGAAAATTTCATGGAATTTTTCCCGTATAGAAAATTTCATGGAATTTTTCCCGTATAGAAAATTTCATGGAATTTTTCCCGTATAGAAAATTTCATGGAATTTTTCCCGTATAGAAAATTTCATGGAATTTTTCCCGTATAGAAAATTTCATGGAATTTTTCCCGTATAGAAAATTTCGTGGAATTTTTCCCGTATAGCAAATTTCGTGGAATTTTTCCCGTATAGAAAATTTCGTGGAATTTTTCCCGTATAGAAAATTTCGTGGAATTTTTCCCGTATGGAAAATTTCATAGACGTGATTTTATAAAAAATATTAGTTTTGCGAACTCTTTAAAGGATGTTTAAAAAAATACCATCGATAAATAAGACAGACATTTTTGTTTTATTTTTTAAAAACCAACACTCTACCCCAAAAACAATGCTTATATGTAAAAAATGTATGGATAAATGTAGAAAAATATGATACTCTTTGTAAACTCAAAACAATCATGATTTTTTTTTCATTTTTTTAAAATAGCGCGAAAAGTCCCACTACAAATTATATAAAAGAATATATTGTTTTAGTTTATAATACTTAGCTGGTATATTAACGAAGAAAACAAGGCCTACTTAATAAAAATCTAACGATAAATGTCGATGTTAAGACCCTTATGTAAAAGTAAAGGAATTAAAAAAAATCGTGTCATTTTTACGAAGTTTTTGCTTAAGTTGATTTAGTCATATGTGAAGACGACATGTACTTCTACAAGAACGACCATAACTTCTACATTTATCCATTTTCTTTAACTGGAATGTTAGCTACTAAAAAATAAAACAAAATATTTTTTCGACTTTTTTTTCTATTTTTTATGATTTTTTTCGCGCCAGCAAAAATAGTTTTTTGGAAAAAATATCCCAAATGTTTGAAGACTGATCCAAAACCACTGTTTCTATGTGGAAGTATAATTCGCAATATCTGTAGCCATCGTCATTACTAATAATTTATAAATATAAGTGTTATTATATACAAGTGTTATCGGTCTTATATTTCCAAAATTTCCAATATTTTACCTTCGCCGAAAATTGGAATTTTAGTAAAAAATAAAAATACCAAAATTCCATCATCAGAAAATTTTATACATAATTCATCGACAAAATTTTTGTTGCATAGTGTAATTTATACATTTTTCGTTATGATATAAAATTTTGCTTTATTTTTTGTTAATTTTCTTACCCTTCCGAGCCACTTTCCTATAAACAAACTCCAACACTTACCCACCCCACCTTTCAAAGTGACCAATGACACTTGCATCCACTTAAGAGTTGTGCTCCATGTAAGCCTCTTGTTCGATGTTTAATTGACTTTCATTATGTTAATGCTGTTGATGGTGGCCCCGAAAGGGGTGGATTTCATTACAAGAATCTACCCAAATGACAAAGTAAACAAAGGGCATGATAAACTTACTCCTCATACTCTGGCTGTTTAATGGAATTTAAATTTCAACAAAATTCCAAAATGAGGAATGGCATGATGGTGGAGGTGGAGGTTGAAGGTGGAGAAGGTTTAAATCCAAAAGACAAACAGGCTTAATAACCCCCCTTTAATGGAATTTATGGCTGGAACAACAGAAGGGTGAAAGTAAACAATAAATATTATTATTAACAGTAATTAAACAGGGGGCAGGCGAGAGACTGAAGGGGGTGGAGGAAGGCAAAAGGGTGGTTGTTGATGTTCTGCATACATAAATAAGTACTTACATATATATGTACATGTAATTTAATATCCCAGTTCAATAATTTCAAATCACACTTCATTTCTCTCTTTCTCTCTCTTTATCTCTTTGCAGATCGCACAAACAACAATGAACCGGTGGACGTCTGCCGCAATTGCCCTCCCAATTATGAGGTGGAATCGTTGCCCTCGTACACCATTGTCTCTGGCCTGCCCACCTACGATGATGCCATCGAAGAGTTCCGCAAGGCGGGCATCATACTTACGCCGCCAGTGCCGATAATCAAAATCTTCGAGGCCAAAGACTCCAAGGATATCATCAACATAGAGAATGGGGTCAATGAGGGCGATAACATATCCCTGAATTCCACAAACACCTGCACCTGTGGTGCTAGCAATAATAATGGCAATACCAATAACAACACCAACAACAATAACATGCTGTTATCGCCTCTTTCCGGTGGTCTGTCGCATGCCCACAGCACCCAATTTATAGAATTGACGCCCGACCAATTGGCTCATCTGTCTCAGAAACGTTTGTCCTTGCAAATCGCCTTTCCCCAGCCGACAACACAATTTCGCCGTAATTCCCGGCCTCGTGATATGCGCAATCATTTGCTGAGATCGCGGGCTGTGGGCAATGCCTCCGGTTTTGAAGGTCTGCCGCAAATACATCGCACCTCGTCCACATTTTCACTGGCCAATGAACGAAATATGTCGGCGCATATGCAACATCGAGGTTCATTGTTCTGACGAGGTCCACTTCACTTCGTTCAGTGTGCACGGACTTGTACTTAAATGAATTCACAACAATTTTATTTATCCTTAGTTGTTTGTTGTCCATAGTCATGTGCTTGTTTTTTGTTTTGTGTTGTTAGTTGTAATTTTTATTGTAAATATTTGTTCATACTTTATAAGTAAATAAATAAAAGAAATATACGTTATACGAAATATATATACGATTTGTTTCCCTAGATTTATTTTTGAGTTCAAATATGCCCAAGAATTTTGAGTAATCCCTTTTGTGGATTGTTTTATTTATTTATTTCAAAAGAAATTGTAACGGTTGAGAAAAGTTCAAGGATACAGAATAAAAGTTTAGTAAATGTTGCAAGAGCTTTTCAAAGTATCCAAAGGATACGTATAACGATGGTGCACAATGTTCCATCGTATGTACAAACATACAAGCTTTGGGAATGTGGTTCAAAGCTGAACTGAATATATTAAAAGCTATAACGGGTAAGTATGGTGGAAAGCATTACGAAACTAATAGAAAATGGAAATGAAGGAGTTGAAGGACAAACACAGGCATGTGAACAACAGAAACAAAGGACATTTTATCCGCGTAGAAAAGTTCGTCGAAATGTTATCATCATAGAAATTGTTATCCATATACAAAATTTCATCGACATTTTATCCATGGAGACATTTGTACTGAAATTTTATACGTTTAGAAAATTTCGTCGAAATTTTATCTGTTTAGATTTTTTATCGAAATTTTATCCATATAGAAAATTTAATAGCACTTTTATCCATATAGAAAATTTCATAGATATTTTATCCCTATAGAAAATTTCATAGAAATTTTATCCATATAGAAAATTTCATAGAAATTTTATCCATAAAGAAAATTTCATAGAAATTTTATCCATAAAGAAAATTTCATAGAAATTTTATCCATATAGAAAATTTCATAGATTTTATCCATATAGAAAATTTCATAGAAATTTTATCCATATAGAAAATTTTATCCATATATAAAATTTCATAGAAATTTTATCCATATAGAAAATTTAATAGAAATTTTATCCATATAGAGAATTTCATAGAAAATTTATCCCTATAGAAAATTTCATAGAAATTTTATCCATATAGAAAATTTCATAGAAATTTTATCCATATAGAAAATTTCATAGAAATTTTATCCATATAGAAAATTTCATAGAAATTTTATCCATATAGAAAATTTCATAGAAATTTTATCCATATAGCAAATTTCATAGAAATTTTATCCATATAGAAAATTTCATAGAAATTTTATCCATATAGAAAATTTAATAGTAATTTTATTCATATATAAAATTCATAGAAATTTTATCCGTATTGAAAATTTCATAGAAATTTTATCCATATAGAAAATTTCATAAAAATTATATCCATATAGAAAATTTCGTTGAAATTTTATCCGTATAAAAAATTTCGTTGAAATTTTATCCGTCTAAAAAATTTCGTTGAAATTTTATCCATTTAGAAAATTTCGCAGAAATTTTATCCATTTAGAAAATTTCATAGAATTTTTATCCATATAGAAAATTTCATAGAATTTTTATCCATATATAAAATTTCATAAAAATTTTATCCATATAGAAAATTCGTTGAAATTTTATCCATATAGAAAATTTCGTTGAAATTTTATCCATATAGAAAATTTTGTTGAAATTTTATCCATATAGAAAATTTCGTTGAAATTTTATCCATATAGAAAATTTCGTTGAAATTTTATCCGTATAAAAAATTTCGTTGAAATTTTATCCGTATAAAAAATTTCGTTGAAATTTTATCCATTTAGAAAATTTTTATCCATATAGAAAATTCCGTCGAAATTTTGTCCCTAAAGTAAATTTCGTCGAAATTTTATCCGTTTAGAAAATTTCGTCGAAATTTTATCCCTAAATAAAATTTCGTCCAAATTTTATCCATATAGAAAATTTCGTTGAAATTTTATTCGTATAGAAAATTTCGTTGAAATTTTATCCGTATAAAACATTTCGTAGAAATTTTATCCGTATAATAAATTTCGTTGAAATTTTATCTGTATAAAAAATTTCGTTGAAATTTTATCTATATAGAAAATTTCATAGAATTTTTATCCATATAGAAAATTTCGTTGAAATTTTATCCATATAGAAAATTTCGTTGAAATTTTATCCATATAGAAAATTTCGTTGAAATTTTATCCATATAGAAAATTTCATAAAAAAATTATCCATATAGAAAATTTCATAGAAATTTTATCCATATAGAAAATTTCATAGAAATTTTATCCATATAGAAAATTTCATAGAAATTTTATCCATATAGAAAATTTCATAGAAATTTTATCCATATAGAAAATTTCATAGAAATTTTATCCATATAGAAAATTCTGTCGAAATTTTGTCTCTAAAGTAAATTTCGTCGAAATTTTATCCGTATAGAAAATTTCGTTGACATTTTATCCTTATAGAAAATTTCGTTGACATTTTATCCGTATAGAAAATTTCGTTGACATTTTATCCATATAAAGAATTTCATAGAACTATTATCCATATAGAAAATTTCCTCGAAATTTTATCCATATAGAAAATTACATAGAAATTTTATCCATATAGAAAATTTCATAGAAATTTTATCCCTATAGAAAATTTCGTCGAATTTTTATCCATATAGAAAATTTCGTCGAATTTTTATCCATATAGAAAATTTCGTCGAAATTTTATCCATATTTGGAAAATTTATCCATATAGAAAATTTCTCAGAAATTTTATCCATATAGAAAATTTTGCAGAAATTGTATCCATATAGAAAATTTCGCAGAAATTTTATCCATATAGAAAATTTCGTCGAAGTTTTATCCCTTTAGAAAATTTCGTCGAAGTCGAATGGAAAATTTCGCATATAGAAAATTTCATGGAAATTTTATCCATATAGAAAATTCGTAGAAATTTTATCCATTAAGAAAATTTCGCAAAAATTTTATCCCTATAGAAAATTTCATCGAAGTTTTATCCCTTTAGAAAATTTCGTCGAAGTTTTATCCGTATGGAAAATTTCGTAGAAATTTTATCCGAATGGAAAATTTCGCAGAAATTTCGTAGAAATTTTATCCGTATAAAAAATTTCGTAGAAATTTTATCCATTTAGAAAATTTTGTAGAAATTTTATCCATTTAGAAAATTTCGCAGAGATTTTATACATTTAGAAAATTTCGCAGAAATGTTATCCATTTAGAAAATTTCGCAGAAATTTTATACCTATTAAAAATTTCGTCGAATTTTTATCCATATAGAAAATTTCGTCGAAATTTTATCCCTATAGAAAATTTCATGGAAATTTTATCCCTATAGAAAATTTCGTTGAAATATTATCCGTATAAAAAATTTCGTAGATATTTTATCCGTATAGAAAATTTCGTAGAAATTTTATCCGTTTAGAAAATTTCGTTGAAATTTATCCGTTTAGAAAATTTCGTTGAAATTTATCCGTTTAGAAAATTTCGTCATAATTTTATCCATTTAGAAAATTTCGTCGAAATTTTATACCTATAGAAAATTTCGTCAAAATTGTATCCCTATAGAATATTTCGTCGAAATGTTATCCCTATAGAAAATTTTATCCGTATAGAAAATTTCGCAAAAATTTTTTCCGTGTGGAAAATTCCATGAAAATTTTATCCATATAGAAAATTTCATCGTAATTTCATTCGTATAAAATATTCGTCGTAATTTTGCCCTTTTCAAAATTTTAACCCAAACGTGATTCGATAAAAAACTACTAGTTTTGCGAACTCTCGATAAATAAGACACAGGTACTAACCAACCCTATGGAGTTGAAGGGTTTTTTTTAGTAACGACCTTTATCTCTAAAAAAACTAAAACTAAAAAACCTTGGTTGACAGCAGGTTTTATTGCCGTTGGTGAGAAAACGCACACAGACAGAGAGAGGATCATAAACATACCTGCTGCATGTTTACAGTGAGACTACCTACTTGAAGTCGGCAGGACATAACATAACTCGAATGATTAGGTAGATTCTAGAACTAAACATTTCAGTTTACTTTTAAGAGGGATGCCTCGTCTTCGGTAGTATCTATCAAATGCTTCATCGTAGTGGTTGTTTCGCGGACATGTAAGGAAGAGGATACTGCACTATAAGAAGACACAGGAAACACTCTACAAGACAGTGTCTCTTATCGGTAAGCAACAAAATTTATCCATTAAATTGCAACAAAGTTTTATTTATAACTACACAAGTTATTGATTTCCCCTTCCTATACAATTTTCAAGGGGGAGGGGGTCAACTCCCCCCGAAGTTGTACTCTATTAATTCCATGCCTTTCCGTATGTAGATTCTTTTCTTGAGAAATAATAATTTGTTTCATAAATTACCACTTCGAAATAGTCGCACGTAACTGTTAATAATGAACTTTTACATCCTGTTGCTTTTTCACATGCACACAGGTAGCTATGTAATCGTCCTAAATTCAACAACAACAACGTCAACGTCGTACTGACGTGTCCTTTTCTAATGGTATCGCTATTCAATTCATCCATGGAAATAAAACCACCAATTGTTTTCACTCAGACAGGCGAGTAGGTGGGCGATATTCTTGGCTATTTGTCAGTCACAAAAAGGACATTCGGATTGAACTTGTAACAAACAACAATTTTGTGAAGTGAATAATGGCGGTTATATCATGTTGTTCTCTTCCTGGATACTAAGAGATTATTTTAATGCGTTGAAACTTGCAATGCAACATTATGTGTTTATATAAATTTTGAATTTATCATTCAACAAGGGCCGGGACTGAGGCTTATACTTCAACTAACTACAAAGTTGAAGTATAGAACTCCCACAGTCTAATGTACATTATGCTTGTCAATTCGTTTGAGGTGTAAGCGCTGTGGATATTTAAGGGAAAAGATAAGGGATAAGTAATTTTAATTTATATAAAAATTACAGCTCTTCCTTGGACTAGCCGAAACTTCAATTACCCCATAACATTGTGTGTTAGCTAAATGTAAAATCAATCACTACGAATTAAGTTTCCATTTTTCTTTATAAAAATATGTCACTGGCTTACTCGCCTCCAAGCCAAGAATTTCAACTACTTACGACCAAGACTACGAAATAACGATTTTGATAAAATTTCACACACACAGAGAAAAAAAAGTTTGGTGCAAATGAAATTCTTTTGGTGCAAATGAAATTCTTTGGGTGCATACCCTAAACGTTTGTTGAAATTGTTGCAATGTATTCCTGAAATTTCTCTTAACAAGAGAAAAGGAGAAAATATTTTAGAGGAAAAGTAGAAAACGTTTAAGAAGTATTTTTAAACAATACTAAACAGTGATTGATAATATAGGACTGTTTTACTTTAAGCTGTGATAATAAGCTGCGTTAACAAAAACGTTAGTAAAAAGTTAATTTTTTACTTTTTCATATTATCGCCAACTACAATAAAAATATTTGACTTTTTTGGACTTGGAACTGAATAATTTTACAGGCTAAGTCCAATATTTTTAACATAAAATTATTTTTTTTTAGAATTTGTTTTCATACACACATTGATATTGCTGTTGGCGGCAATTTAAAAAAATATATTTTTTTTTTATTTTGAGTGGAATTTTAAAATTTTATTTAGATTTTTGCTATGGCAGTTATCCAGTCTTGAAGAAAACAAGTAAGAAGCTTACTTACGGCTAAACCGACTTATATATACCCTCACTCTCAGGGCAGGATAATTAGTGTGGAAGGTACTAGGAGTTTCATGCTACATGGTCATAGCAAACAATTCATCAAATATCAAGTCATAGTGGATTCCATGCACCAGTAGAAGAAGTTATGAAGGATTTGATATTACCTAGCATAGATACAATTGTGTGGGAGGTACAAGGGGCGTGGCCAAAGTGTAAATAGTTTTTAGGTTTAAAGCGATTACAAAAACATTTTCAAATATCAAATTGCAAACGAGACTACCCGGATGTTATGTCGTTTTTATTGTAACCAAAGTTTATGCCACTTTGTGTGGGTGTGGCAATATCGTCCATATTCCATGCGATTGTAACTTCTGTAAAAGCATTGTCAAATATCAAATTTCACAGTATTCCGATCATCTGTATAGAAGTTATAACCGCTTTAATTGTACGTAGTTTTGGGTGATTTGTGTGGGAGGTACTGGAAGGGGCGTGGCTATACCCGCCATATTTAGTACACTTAAAGAGACTATAAAAACATTAACAAATAGCAAAATATAGTGGATTCCGAATATCCGTGTGGAAGTTACAGTGGTTTTAATTTAACATGGGAATTTGGGTCATTTCTGTGGGAGGTACCAGAAGGGGCGTGGCAATTTCGCCCATCTTCGAACTTAAACTAAGTTTGGGAAAAATATTACCATGTGCAAAGTTAGAATTGATTCCGTAACTCCTTTCGAGAGTTATCGTGTACACCACCCAGCCAGGCGGACGGACGGACATGGCTCAAAAAAAAAAAAATAAATAAAAAAATATTTTTTCATATTGTCGCCAACTACAATATAAATAAATATTTGTATCAAGACAAATTTTCAAAAAAAAAAAATAGTTTGTGTTGACTTTTTTTGGACTTAGACTCAATAACCATAAATTTGAAATTTTAACCATAAATTTGCTGAATAATTATCCAGGCTAAGTCCAATATTTTTTACATAAAAATATTTTTTTTTTGAATTTGTTTTCATACACACATTGATATTGATGTTGGCGGCAATTTTAATTTTTTTTTTTATTTTGAGTGGAATTTTAATTTTTTTTTATTTTGAGTGGAATTTTAACATTTTATTTATATTTTTGTTATCTTATATGTATTATCAGCTTAGTTATACAGTCTAAAAGAAAAACAGCCATATTATTATGCTTATTACGCGATCCAGTCGCGCGATCTGTCAAAAAATGACATATCACATGAAAAGTCGCATAGTGTAAACAAAACCACACGATTTCGAGATCGCACGTAAATTTTGACAGTCTCGATTTTTTTTAATTTTAAGGAAATGATAAAAAATAAGCAAAAATTAAAACCGCGTGTTAAAAGTTTTTTAATATAATGTTTTTTTTCTTTTTAATTTCGCACAATTATTGTGTGATAAGTGTAAACACGGGAAACTAAAGGGTGATTTTTTAAGAGCTTGATAACTTTTTTTTTTTAAAAAAACGCATAAAATTTGCAAAATCTCATCGGTTCTTTATTTGAAACGTTAGATTGGTCCATGACATTTACTTTTTGAAGATAATTTCATTTAAATGTTGACCGCGGCTGCGTCTTAGGTGGTCCATTCGGAAAGTCCAATTTTGGGCAACTTTTTCGAGCATTTCGGCCGGAATAGCCCGAATTTCTTCGGAAATGTTGTCTTCCAAAGCTGGAATAGTTGCTGGCTTATTTCTGTAGACTTTAGACTTGACGTAGCCCCACAAAAATAGTCTAAAGGCGTCAAATCGCATGATCTTGGTGGCCAACTTACCGGTCCATTTCTTGAGATGAATTGTTCTCCGAAGTTTTCCCTCAAAATGGCCATAGAATCGCGAGCTGTGTGGCATGTAGCGCCATCTTGTTGAAACCACATGTCAACCAAGTTCAGTTCTTCCATTTTTGGCAACAAAAAGTTTGTTAGCATCGAACGATAGCGATCGCCATTCACCGTAACGTTGCGTCCAACAGCATCTTTGAAAAAATACGGTCCAATGATTCCAGTGCATTTTTCGGGATGCATGGGCAGTTCTTGAACGGCTTCTGGTTGCTCTTCACTCCAAATGCGGCAATTTTGCGGCATTAATTGTTTGCTCACTTGGTCGATTATGTAGACCATAAATCGGACGTAAAGCGCGAAACACATTTCGAACCGAACACTGATTTTAGTAATAAAATTCAATGATTTGCAAGCGTTGCTCGTTAGTAAGTCTATTCAAGATGAAATGTCAAAGCATACTGAGCATCTTTCTCTTTGACACCATGTCTGAAATCCCACGTGATCTGTCAAATACTAATGCATGAAAATCCTAACCTCAAAAAAATCACTCTTTACTTTCGATGTGATTTTTTTAAAAGTGGGAGAGTAATCATGTAATTTCTCTCACCAAAAATCGTTTTACACAATCGCGTAATGTAATGGCTGCTTAAAGTGTAGGCGGAGAAATCGCCTTGTTTGGATGATTTTTATTTGGTGTTCAGTTGTGTTTATTCAGTATGAGCAGTCCGTATTGCTGGTGTATTAATTTATAGTGGCATCGATATTATTAAAATCGGGTAAAAGAAGAAAATAAAAGTATTAAAAAATATAATTTAATCAATGAATATTAAAAAAACATGATTCTGTTCAGACATTATCACAAAATTTTATCTATAACGTTTCCGATTAATCGATGCTCAACGGCAATTTTATTGTGAAACAAAAATTTAATATAAATGGATAACTACCATTTTTATCAAAATGCTTCAAAATTTTTCTTGGATTTTTCATTGTTTTTATACCTTGTGTTCATGAACTAATGAAAAAATCATTATTCTGATCGGAAAATCATTTCACCACTTCCAAACTCATACGGTCCCTAAAAGAAGATGATTAATTTAATCATTACGAAAATCAAAATAAAAGAAATAAAATTGCAAAAACTTTACAAAATATAACCCGGCTAAAATATACCACTTCAACATTTTAAAAGTAGTTGAAATTACCTTCAAAACAAGGTATAGCATATTAAAATCGGTCAAGAATTTCTGGAATTACGGGCGATTGAATAAACACGTTAAAAAACATACTTTGTATACCCTCCAACTCCAGGATGATCGTCATGAAATTCTAAGACGATCTAGCCATGCCCGTCCGTCTGTTGAAAGCACGCTAGCATCTAAACGAAAGAAGCTAGGACGTCCAAAATTTCCATAAATGCGTCTTATCGGTTGGGATTGAAACTGGGCGAAATCTTCCAAAGGTAAAAAAATTTCCCTCACAAGGACTAAAAATACAAATTACAACCCCTAATATTTTAGAATATTTAAGCATATTTTTCAATATGTCTGCTTGTACTTACTTGATATTTTTCCCCTTTACCATTCCCCTTATAACAAAAACGAGCACCGTAAAGTGATTATTATTCGAATGGGGATGAAATCGTGCAAAAAAGGGATAAAAAAGGTACATATCAAATGACAACAACTCGAAATTCGGTGTGCCCATTCCTCTAATTGAGTAGAGACATAATATCAAAGTATTTATCCAAACTCGTGATTTTAAGGGGTAAAATGGGAATAGAGGGATAAAAATGGTACCAAACAAACGACTGCACTTAGAATAATGAAATTCGGTGTATACATTCCTCTGATTACGTAGACACGTAAATAAAATAATTTTTCGAAATTCGTACTTTTTGGGGTTAAAATGAAAAAAAAAATGGATAAAAATAGTACCAACAAAATGATCACAGCTAGAGTCATGAAATTCGGAGTATACATTCCTCTGACTGCGCAGACACGAAAAATAAAAGCTTTTTTTTCCAAATTCGCACTTTCAAGCGATACAATGGGTACAGAGGGATAAAAATAGTACCAACTAAACGACTACAGCTAGAATGATAAAATTCGGTGTGTACAACCCTCTAATTGCGTAGACACGTAAAATAGAGATATTTTAGAAAGTCGTAATCTTAAGGGGGTAAAATGGGAAAAATCGGATAAAAATGGTACCAACCAAGTGGCCACAGCTAGAAACATGGAATTCGGTGTATACATTCCTCAGACTGCATAGACACGCGAAATAAAAATATGTTTCCAAATTCGTACTTTTTTACTTTAACGGCATAAGTTGGTTGAATCATGAACTTAGGTTATCTTGCACTGTGTCCGTGAGAGATAATGTACTTTTAGAATTAAAATAGGATGGAAATACAACCAACTGTAGCAACCAACTATCTACCAATATTTATGGTATTTAAGCTTTTTTGAAGATTGCTGTCTTATATTTACTTTTTTAATTGACTTGAAGTATTATTTCGATATATATAGTATAGACGTATTGGAAGCCATGTCCTATAAGCATGGATTGAAATAATAAATTATTATATTTTTTCATAAAATCATTTTTTCAATATTTTTTATTTATATATTTTATTTAATAGAATTAGCCCTGGAGAAGATTATATATATATATATTTTTATTACATCTCCCTCCTTTCCTAATTTGCCAACTATGTGCATATATGTTATTTAATATATGTATATAGGCGTAAACGCAACTTGCGGTCTTTCGAAGTCGTGTTTACATTTATTTGGAACACATATTGACCGCACGTCTGTGTGTTTCATTCGACTTCAAGTGGTTAGCAAGCAGCTAGTCGCTAACACACTTGTCTTCAAGCTGTGCCCACCATGAATGCCGGCTGACTGACTGACTAGGTACTGCCTAGCCTGGCCTGGCACTAGTCACATTGGGTGGGTACTAAATTTAATCTTGATAACGGCAGAGAAGTGAAATTTGAAACACAAAGATTAAGATTGCAGAGGGAAACTTTTAGTTATTACGACACATACATACATGGCGACATGAGCGTACCCATGCAGCACAAGTATTCACGAGTATGTATGTCACAAAAGGTCACAGAAGATCACACAGATCGATCGCACATAATTTTTAGAGTCGCTGATAAGGTTGAATTGCAGACACATACACACACACAAATTTATGGAAGACTGATGGGAGATACGTGATAAGACACGCTGTGATATGGTGTCCTGTGTGTGTTGTTCGACATCTTAGAATGTCCTTTGATGTCCTTTCTCTGAAAATATTTCACGAACCCAGCTTGAAGTCTCATTGCCGTTATGTTAGTAAGGTCTCATTCCGTGGAGGGTAAAAATCTCTTATAGCCTTTTCAGACTGCATGCGAAATCAATCGATTTCAGCCTGAACTGGTATAAGGTCGATTTACAAAACTCGAATTTGTATAGGATCTGACATGTGTAAATCGACCTTATGTCATTTCAACTATATTTCACCTGCAATCTGAAAAGGCTATAAGTGTAAAATTTCAATAGGAATCGATTGTGAAAGGGCTTTAATAAGCTAATCGTAAACAAGGTCTTAAATAGTTATTAGGGCGGCATAACTAAGCTGCGATAACAAAAATCTAAATAAAGTCTTAAAATTTCACTAAAAAAAATCTTTTTTAAAATTGTCGCCAAAAGCAATATCAATGTGTGTGTGATAAAAAAATTTGAAAAAAATATTTTTGTGTTAAAAATTTTGGACTTGGTTATTGAGGCTAAGTCCAAAAAAGTCAACACAAACTATATATTTGTTTGAAAATTTGTTTTGATACATACATATATGTATTTATATTATAGTTCGCGCATGGCACAATAACAGAGGTAGTGTCGCTCGAACAGCTGATTAATTTTTTTTTCATTTCAATATTTTGATTGTCAAATTTATTGTTGCAGGTTCATGTGAAGAGGGGGGGGTGTTGTGAGTTCCACCCCCAGAGAGGTTTCGTATAATTATTTTTACAATCTTTCTAGAGTTTTATAGCTATAAAATTAAGAATTTGTAAATACTTTTTAAATAATTTGTCTGAAATTGACTTTTAAACCTTTACTTTTTGTAAGATTAGTTGAAAACCATCCCCCAGGTCAAAATCCTACGCACGGCCCTGATTATATGAATGTGAATTGACAATCAAAATTCTAAAATACACAGGGTTGTATCTGAATTTTAAATGTTGTTCGGCAATGACTTCTACCTCATTCCTCTGATTACGTAGACACGTAAAATAAACGAATTTTTCGAAATTCGTACTTTTTGGGGTTAAAATGGAAAAGGGGATAAAAAAGTACCAATCAAATGACCGCAGCTAGATTCATGAATTTCCGAGTATACATTCCTGACTGCGTAGACACGAAAAATAAAAGGTTTTTTCCAAATTCGTACTTTCAAGGGATACAATGGGTACAGAGGGATAAAAGTGGTACCAACTAAACGACTACAGCTAGAATGATAAAATTCGGTGTGTACATCCCTCTAATTGCGTAGACACGTAAAAATTAAAAATTTGTAAATACTTTTTAAATAATTTGTCCGAAATTGACTTTTAAACCTTTACTTTTTGTAAGATTAGTTGAAAACCATCCCCCAGGTCAAAATCCTACGCACGGCCCTGATTATATGAATATGAATTGACAATCAAAATGCTAAAATACACAGGGTTGTATCTGAATTTTAAATGTTGTTCGGCAATGACTTCTACCTCTATTATTGTGCCATGAGTTGGCGACAATGTGAAAGAATATTTTTTTATTTTGAGAAAAAAAACAAAATAAATTTTTATTAACGTACATATTTATACCCTACACCACAGGGTATAATGTCTTTGTGCATTTGTTTGTAACACCCAAAAGTAGGCGAGATAGACCCTTCGTTTATTATACCTATCGGCATAGAATCACTTTTTGAATCGATTTAATCATGTCCGTCTGTCTGTCCGTCCGTGCGTCTGTCTGTCCACGATACAGGTCGCAATTATTGTCCGATTCTATCGAAACTTGACACAAACGATTTTTGCATGCCGATGACGGACGCTACTTAATTGGAAGGAAATCGGTTCAGATTTAGATATATTTATATGTTGCTGTCGATTTGACTTTTTCTGCTCTAGAAGCCGCATAAATTAAGCGATTTTGATAAAATTTTGCACAACGCCTTATATCTAAGTTAGAAACATCTGTGCTGAAAAAATCGGTTCAGCACAGACGGTTCAGATTTAGATATAGCCACCATACAAATTTCGCTGCCTTTTTGACATTTTCCGGTCTAGAAACCGTAAAATTAAACAGATTTTGATCAAATTTGGTACAACACCTCATATTTTAACTAGAAACATTTGTGGCAAAAATGTGTCAAATCGGTTCAGATTTAGATATAGCTCCCATACAAATTTCGCTCCCGATTTGAAGTTAACCGCTCTAGAAACCACGTACATTAACCGATTTTCTTCAAATTCGGCAGGACATCTTATATTTACGCTAGAAACATCTATGGTAAAACTGGATGAGATCGGTTCAGATTTATATATAGCTCCCATACAAATGTCGTTCACATTTTCACCGAATTGAAATGTAGTGGAGTAGAAAGTGTAGGGTATCATATAGTCGGCCTCGACTGACTTTAGTCTTTTCTTACTTGTTGTTATTGCAGTTTGTTATCCCGGCTTAAAGAAAAACAGCCCTATTATCCAACTCCTTGGTAAGATGGCAAGTAGGCCTTACTCTTAATATCGTGGAACCAACCAAAAATCTATGAAAAAATCCTAGAATACAGAAGTTGTTCGGAATGTCGACTTTCACAACATAATTTTCTCATCTCAAAAAAAAATATATATACATTTATGGCGGTTAATATAAAATGTCGTATAACAAAAATTGTTTAGAAAGTCCATTCTTACGACATAAATTTTTTCAACTCAAAAAAAATCAGGCTATTAAGGGTTAATCTCCAATGGCACCGCTGTATAAAAATAAATGAGTTTTTATCCCAATTTTGTTCAATAATGCGGTATTTTGCTGGGAAACCCAACCGGAAATTGACTATTTTAATGCATGATTATAGCATCCATCCCACACACACACTCTAGCGCGATTATCGCTCGTCGCTCGTGTTGAGAAAATCGCGCTATCTCGTATGTTCCTTTTCCTGAACATGTTAGACGTGCCGTCTAACAGAGAAATTAAAGTTTGCACCAAACCTCCTACAGCTACAATAGTCCGATTGTAACTAATCACTGGGCTATGTACAGGGCAACCTTTTATGGGCATGATCTCACCACGACTGGGTCGCCTCAAATGACGTTTATATGCACGAGTAGTATAATCTTACATATTTACATATACATACATTCATATGTATGTATGGTCGCGCAAAGACCGTGCGAAACAATATTCGAATTTATTTAATCAGGCTTTCGTTCGTGCGATTGTTCCTATTTTCTCAGAAATCTTACGTCATTTAACACTTTTGCGGTCAGATTCGTTCGCAATGTGATGAGAAATCACTAAAAGCTATCATATTCCGATTTAGGAACCATGGCGATTTTATTAAATTAATCGGCGCACAGTGGTTGGAAAGAAAAAAATTTAAAAAATTGGCAAAGTGAGATTTTTAGTGTGTCGACTTAGTTCGGTGGAATATTTTGTTTATCAGCGTTTCTCATTTGAAATATGTGACCGCTGGTACTAATATGAACCCTGATTTAATTCAAAGACATACATTCGTTGCGAAAGTTCTGATGAGATGGGGTAGCGCCCATCGAAACTGCGCAGTCAACTTTTAGCTGCAACAATAAAGGTCTCACTTTGCCTTTTTGCTAATTTTTGGGTTCTGCTGAAGACTTCAGCACAACCTATGGTCTTAAACCAAAATAAATGACAAGACAAAATTATTTGTTTTGGTTTAAAGTACGTATTTTTTTCTATGCTAATTGCTGGTTTTACGACGTCATTTGCCATTTCATTACGTTTGATTTATCACCGGAAGCAGATGGCCAGCGAACGAACCAAATGTTGATTGTGTTGTCATATCAATTTGCCGAAATTGTAGATTATTTGTGCACGTTTTGCGAATAAAAGATTAAGATTCTCTTTAATCTTAATCGTTGTTTTGAAAGCAATGATGATTTTTCCTCAATAAAAAAGGAAAACTTTAAAGGCTCGCGCACGCCGAATATTTTATTGAAGTCGGCTGCGCGTTTTTCCGGAATCCATATAGGCTTGCGCACACACGAAAGCTGTTTTATTGTCGAAGCTGCGTTTTTCTTGGACAGCTTATGTGGCACCATACAAACAACACACATACATATATATATACAACAAACCGGAAGTTGCGAAAACGCAACATAAGTTAGGTTAGGTTGAAGCGAATTTTAATCGGTGGCTGTAAGGCCCATTGTTGTACCCATATGAGTTAAAGGAAAGGAAAGATAAGTTATATATATACATATAAGATTATAGCCAAATTGGTTTATTATGATAGTAGAAGAGAGTTAGGAAAAGGAAGGTATGTATATAAATGTAGATTTATTTTGTGTCGTTAATACAAATTTTCGTAGTTCGAGAGCCTTAACTTGCGAGCGCCCATGAAATAGCTTTTTATATTCCCTCCACCACGGAGTGCATTCCACAATATTACCGGCAGATTAGAGGCTGTCGACAACCACAATTCATTTATTTTAAGTGTTAAATGAAAATGAAAAGAATTTTGAAATTTGACAACGTGTTGTTGTGTTTTTCTTGAACAGCTGATTCGGCAACTAGCCTAAGGTGACAGAAAACACGTCGCACAGTGGTTCAGAATCAAAATCCATCGGCCAAAATGCAATAACAGTTGTTCTAGTAGACATTTTTGAGTTCTGTAAAAAACCAAAATTGGACAAGGACCCAAGGTTTATTTTGAAATATTATTATTAAAAATTGGGAAATCAGATATATTTTAAAAATCGGACCAAAGTTGACTACTTTTCGTATTTTTCGATTGTAAAGAAAGTTACTTTTTTATGTTTTTTAACATATTTTTACGTATTTGTTCATAATACGAAGAAAAAAATGTATTTTTTTTGTATTACAGATTTTCACTTTTTTCGATTTCGAAAATTGAAAAAACGTAATTTCTTTTTTTGATTTTTTCGAACTGTTTCTCATTGCATTTTGGAACTAAAAAATCTGACTTTTTGCACTAAATGTATCCTATCTTCCAAGGGTGTAATTTCGTGCAGGCAAAAGTTACCCTACAAAAACGGGGAACCCTTCAACCTTTTCAAATATGTATACATATATTTCGTTAAAGGCATTTAAAGGAAAAAGTTGTGCTGGTTCTAAGTCAGACATTTGTTCAAAAAAGAAATTTTTTACAATATTCCTTAAAACCAAACTATATTTGGCACAAACATAGTTTTGGCGTCATAATAATGCTAAGAAACCACAATTTCTAATAAAAAATTGAGTGCAAAATCTCTAAAAATTTGTGAGAAACAATTCGAAAAAATCGAAAAAAAAGACATTACTTTTTTTAAATTTTAAAAATCAGAAAAACGTTTTAATATCTAACACAAAAAAATATTATTTTCTTCGTATTATGAACAAATACGTAAAAATATGTTAAAAAACATAAAATTAACTTTCGTTAAAATCGAAAAATACGAATAGTAGTCAAATTTGGGTCGATTTCTAAAATATATCTGATTTCCCGATAATCTCAAAATAATCCTTGGGTCCTTGTCTAATTTTGGTTTCTTATAGAACTCAAAAATGTCTGCTAGAACAAAAGTTATTGAATTTTGGTCGATGGATTTTGATTCTGAACCACTGAGCGCCGTCGTTAAAAAATCTTTGATGTGAGCGAGCCTTTAAGAACTTTTTCAAGTTCATACTTTTCTTATTTAAATTCAGTAAACACTTTTCGCTGTTTGAATTAAATTTAATTTATTCGTTTAGTCCGAATCTTATACACCCGAGTTCATTCCACAGTATTACCGAAATTGTGATTCTTCATAATTTTAATATCAATAGTCTATATATAAATATTAGGCAGACATCTTCAAAATTTTGACCTAAGTATTATTAGGTAGAAACAATTTCCCTCAAGCCAGATTTTCCCCCATTTCCATGTCTGTACGCTAGGAAAAGTTCCTTCTAATATTGAAGATCCAATATGTTGCAGAGTGGAGTACACACCTAATTTCATGATTTTAGCTACAGCCGTTTGATTGGTACCAGTTTCACTCTTTTTTTCCATTTTGACCCTAAAAGTATGAATTTAGAAAAATTCGTACCTCTTATTTTCAGCGTCTACGTAGACAGACGAGTGCAAATAATGAATATCATGATTCTAGCTACAGCCGTTTGATTGTAACCTGATGCTACGAATATCGAAAGATCTCTATTTTTCGCGTCACCGCAGTAAGAGAAGTGTACACACCGAATTTCATTATTTCAACTTCAGCGGTTTGGTTGGTACCATTTTAATCCTTCTTTTCAATTGTATCCCTTAAAAGTACAAATTTAAAAAAAAAAACCTCTATTTTACGTTTCTACGCAATTAGAGGGATGTACACTCCAAATTTCATGTTTGATACCATTTTTGTATCCCTTTTTGTCCCACATCTCTCGCTAAAACGTTTATTTACTTTATGGTGCTTTTAGGCTACAGGAGGAATGTACGCAACAAATTTCAAGTGCGTATAAAGCAGAAATTAAAACAAGTAAAGAGTGATTTTTTTGAGGTTAGGATTTTCATGCATTAGTATTTGACAGATCACGTGGGATTTCAGACATGGTGTCAAAGAGAAAGATGCTCAGTATGCTTTGACATTTCATCATGAATAGACTTACTAACGAGCAACGCTTGCAAATCATTGAATTTTATTACCAAAATCAGTGTTCGGTTCGAAATTTTTTATCGACAAATTTTGTTCAGCGATGAGGCTCATTTCTGGTTGAATGGCTACGTAAATAAACAAAATTGCCGCATTTGGAGTGAAGAGCAACCAGAAGCCGTTCAAGAACTGCCCATGCATCCCGAAAAATGCACTGTTTGGTGTGGTTTGTACGCTGGTGGAATCATTGGACCGTATTTTTTCAAAGATGCTGTTGGACGCAACGTTACGGTGAATGGCGATCGCTATCGTTCGATGCTAACAAACTTTTTGTTGCCAAAAATGGAAGAACTGAACTTGGTTGACATGTGGTTTCAACAAGATGGCGCTACATGCCACACAGCTCGCGATTCTATGGCCATTTTGAGGGAAAACTTCGGAGAACAATTCATCTCAAGAAATGGACCGGTAAGTTGGCCACCAAGATCATGCGATTTGACGCCTTTAGACTATTTTTTGTGGGGCTACGTCAAGTCTAAAGTCTACAGAAATAAGCCAGCAACTATTCCAGCTTTGGAAGACAACATTTCCGAAGAAATTCGGGCTATTCCGGCCGAAATGCTCGAAAAAGTTGCCCAAAATTGGACTTTCCGAATGGACCACCTAAGACGCAGCCGCGGTCAACATTTAAATGAAATTATCTTCAAAAAGTAAATGTCATGGACCAATCTAACGTTTCAAATAAAGAACCGATGAGATTTTGCAAATTTTATGCGTTTTTTTTTTTTTTTAAAAGTTATCAAGCTCTTAAAAAATCACCCTTTATAAACGGTGTTAAGTTCGGCCGGGCCGAACTTTATATACCCTCCACCATGGATTGCATTCCACAGAGGCTTTCGAGTTTCGTAGTAATGTGCAGTAATATTACAGGGAAATATTTTTTTAATATAGGCAAACCAAAACAAATACAAATATTGACAAAATAATTTTATAAATAAATATAATATTTTTATTACTTCAAACCACGTTTATAAGGCAAGGCTACCAATACGTTTACATATCGAAATAATACTTCAAGTCAACTCAAAAAGTAAATATTCTTACAAATATTTATATTTTCAAAAAAGCTTAAATACCACAAATATTGCTAGATAATGGGTGCTACAGTTGGTTGTATTTCCATTCTATTTTAATTACAAAAGTACAAATTTTGAAAATCCATTATCTCACGTACATAGTGCAAAATAACCTAACTTCATGATTTAACCATTTTTGCCGTAAAAGTAAAAAGTACGAATTTGGAAAAATCTTTTTATTCCGCGTGTCTATGCATTCAAAGGAATGTATACACCAAATTCCATGATTCTAGCTGCAGTCATTTGGTTGGTACCGTTTTTATCCCATTTTGTCCAATTTTACCCCCTTATGAGTACAACTTTCTAAAATCTCTTTATTTTACGTGTCCACGCAATTGAAGGAATGTACACACCTAATTTCACCATTCTAGCTGTAGCCGTTTAGATGGTACTATTTTTATCCCTCTGTACTCATTATATCTCTTGAAAGTACGAATTTGAAAAAACTTTTATTTTTCGTGTCTACACAGTCAGAGGAATGTATACTCTGAATTTCACGACTCTAGCTGTTGTCATTTGGTTGGTACTATTTTTATCCCCTTTTTTCATTTTAACCCCAAAAAGAACGAATTTCCAAAAATCCATTTATTTTTCGTGTCTACGCAATCAGATGAATGTATACACCTAATTTCATTATTCTAGATGCAGCCGTTTGGTTGGTACCATTTTTATCCCTCTATTCCCATTTTACCCCTTAAAATTACGAATTTGGAAAAAAACTTTTATATTATGTATCTACTCAATTAGATGAAATTTCGTGTTTCTAGCTGTTATCGTTTAATATGTACCATTTTTATCCCATTTCGTCCCCTACGAATAAGAATCACTTTATGGTGCGCTTTTATGCTATTAGGGGAATGTTCATTCCAAATATCAAGTAAATACAAGCAGTCATATACAAAAAGCAGGCTGTAAATATTAGGGGTATTTTCAGTCCTTGTGAGGGAAAAATGTTTCCCTCTGGGCCGATTTCGCTCACTTTCAATCCCAACCGATCTGCAACCATAAGACACATTTAGGGAAAATTTTAACCTCCTAGCTCATTTCGTTCGGTCGCTAGCGTGCTTTCAACAGACAGACGGACATGGCTATATCGTCGTAGAATTTTACCACCACCCAGAATATATATACTTTATGGGGTCTCCGATGAATATTTTTTTTATTTTATTTTATTTGTACAAATTCCATATAAACAACTTTCCTGGCCTCAGCGCCATAGTGGCATTATTGAGGCAAGCCGGCAATATATTATTCTAATTTATATACAATTATATACAAATTCAAATTCAATTAAAAACAATATCTTACAAAATTCAAATTTTATACTGAAGGTAGAAGCGTTTCAAATGAATTATATAGAAATTTCTTAAATGCAGTTTTAAAAGTTGAAATTCTGTTAACAGATTTCAAAGCTGATGGTAGGTCATTATATGTGATAGCACCCACATAATCAATACGTTGTTTTGTCCTTTCAAGTCTACAACGTGGAACTCTTAAATTATTTCGATTTCTAGTGTTAAAGTTTGTTTGGTTCTGAAAAAATGATATGGTGTGATGGCCAATCTTATTAATGCAATTAAACACGAACATTACAACTTGGTACTCATACAATCCATATATTGGCAGTATAGTCTTCCCCACATCCCTATACAATGAAATCGTTGGATAGGTCAATGGTAAATTATATATCGTCTTGAGAGCTTTGTTTTGCATGCATTGGAGAGATCTCAAAGAGCTACTGTTCTTATTGTTGGCGTAGGCAATAGCTAAGTATTTCAAATGCGATTGTACTAACGATTGAAATATCATGAGCTTCGATTTTTCATTTAACTTGTATTTCAATTTATATAATACACCGATTGCTGGGGCTATTTTCTTCTTGATATCAGCAATATGTATATCCCAGTTCAAATTGTTTTGCAGTGTCACTCCCAAATATTTCACAGAGTGATCCTCACTAATTGATTTACCATCGACGTACACCGAGAAATTATCATTATTACTTGCTGGGTGGGGTCTAAACCGAACTACTTTAGTCTTATTTGGATTTAGCAATAATCGATTCAACCTTGAGAATTCGAAAATCAACGATGCATCTCTTTCCATGTGAGTTCGTAAAGCCAGATCGTGCTTGTATGGGTAAAACAAACACACGTCGTCTGCAAACATAAATAGTTTACCCGACAAATCAAGGTTCTTCATGTCATTCACATAAATCGAAAATAATAACGGGCCTAAACCACTTCCCTGTGGGACTCCATATTCTACTGCGCCAATATTACTTCGTGCATCGTTAAGGTGAACATATTGTTTTCTATTCAATAAATAATTTTTGAATAGTAGAAGTTCTTTTCCCTGAATGCCGTAATATTCCAATTTTTGAATTAATATTTTATGTTCTACAAGATCAAACGCTTTTGTAAAATCAAAAAATATGCCAGCAACACCGCAAAATCCACCATCTAGTCCCTTACAAATATACTGCAAAACATTTAATACAGCATCTTCTGTACCACAACCTCTTCTGAATCCAAATTGACTATCAAACAATAAGCTGTTTTCCTCCAAATAAAATAATAGTTTATCAAAAAGTATTTTTTCAAAAATTTTGTCAACTGTGGACAGGACAGTTATTGGTCGGTATTCATTTAAGGAAACAGCATTAACTTTCTTTGGTATTGGAACAACTTTATGAAGTTTTAAGGTGTCTGGGTATATTGAACTACTGTTCATTTTGTTAAAAATTTCCACCAAAAGTGGAACCACTTCCTCAGCACATTCCTTAATAAATTTTGGTGATTTTAAGGTGTTACAAACGGAATGACAAAGTGAATATACCCCCATCCTGGAGGTGGAGGGTATAAAAAATGCTTAAATATTCTAAATATTAGCGAGTACTTTCAGTCCTTGTTGGAGAAAAAATTTTCCCTCTGACCCGATTTCGTCCACTTTCAATCCACACCGATCTGCAACCATAAGACTCATTTAGGGAAAATTTGAACCTTCTAGCTCATTTCATTCGGCGGCTAGCGTGCTTTCAACAGACAGGCGAACGATTCCTAAATTTTAGTTAATTTTCCTAAATTTTAGTTCATTTTAAATCATAATAGGGTTCAGTTTTTTCTGAGTATAGTGACTGCCTTTTTTCTGAGTGTATAAAATTCTGTTATTGTAAAAACATTAAAAATACTTTTTTTCGTGTATACAAATCGAACAAACCTTTGTCAAAACCCACCCTTTTAGACCACTTTGCAGTAAGTGCCCTAAATGTACTAAAACAAAATTGAAATTTTGTAAATTACTCAAAATTCATATTTTATTAGGCGCAACCAGCAACACACCACATATTTTAATGGTTCATTAGTTAAGTTCGTAATCGCCTCTTACTCCTTACTTTTGATGATCCGCATTTTGAGAACTATGTAGTACGTGGAGCGAGCGCTACATATTATTAAAAAAAATAATACTAAAAAGACGGTGTCAAATTCGTCAGGCCTGATCTCATTTTCATTTGAATTTTTTCTTGTCCACTTGTGTTTTGTTTACGTTCTGCTGGTGTTGAACTATAAACAAAACTGAAGAGTCCAAGACTGGAGGAGTCTACACATGTGGTTAAACACACACACACAGGAAGACGTATCGATGTTTCGAAGTAGAGTGTTGCTGTGAGGTTGTATGAGTGCGAGCGTGTGTGTGTATGTTTGTATGAGTAACTATATGATCGAGATTGACCATCCATCCGTCCGTGATTCTGAAATGGGGAATTGTTTGTACTCGAACGCGCAGATTCAATTGAGAGTTCGGAAGAGTAACAACACCGCATAAACATTGAAACGGAAGAGCAGCGCCTTAAGAAGAAAAGAACCTCGTCGTCTTCGTCGTCGTTGTTGTTTTGTTTTAGGTTTTATTATTATTTTTTGTTTTGCTTTAATGATAAGAATAAATATTTTGAAAACAAAAGCATGGATTTTGCAAATGCACGGCTGGGCAATGAGTCCGCCGACGACGACACATCGCCGCATAAGAAATGTTTAAGTCTGGAGGCTAGACATTCCAAAGCCATGTAAGTATCAAGGAGCAGTTATTAAGACCGCAATACAGCATAATTAAGGGATATTTTTGTGGAGGTGTCGGTCGGTCGCTCCAGTTTGTTTGTTTGCGCCAAACGAGGCATACTTTTAAGGGGAACGGAGAGAGAGAACTCGCGGTACAAATTCCAAGCTTCCGACATGTGTATCTATGTATGTATTCAGCATGTTTTATTAAACTATTTGATTAAATTTCAGTTGTGGTTGGGATTTTTGAATAACTGAATGTGGAAGAGAGAGAGGGAGAGGGAGAAAGCGAGAGAGGGATATTTCAAAACAAGCCCTAGTGACTCATTTGGGGGATTGGCAAGAAGCTGTTCACATTTGGGTGTATTTTTGTAGAAGGTGCAGGGGAGCTGAGTGGTAAACATCCCAACCTATTCCCAGGTATACAGGGGCCTAATATGGCAGGATAAAAACTCTCTCTTCCCCAAACATCTCTCTAGGAACAATGAACTGCGAGAGATTTAATTTTGCACTGATGGCCTTATCTAGTGTTTCGCAAACATGTTTGACAAACACAAAGCCTAAGTGAAGATATTACATGGCCAACCGACAACCAACAACAGTAGCTGGTCGGAAGTGGTTCCGCCTTGCTTTAGGAAGCTCTATTGTAAATTAACTGTAAATTACAGATACATAAATTCAAATTCGGGAATAAATAAGAGCTTTGCTCAATCACTGAGCTAAGGAGCTAAAAACGAGCTAAGGCTTAATTTCGGCTTCGAACGACTAAAGCTTAGAGAGGCTTAGATAAAGTTGTAGAGAAGTTTTTGTTACTCCTACATGTCGTTAGCATGAGGTGACAGAGGACAGATGACAACCACGCCGGCAGGATAAGTCAGATTCCACTAGACTTTACTAAGGAATTTCTATATATAATTTAAGCTTTCTGATATCATAGAAGTAGTATGTGGAGCAGCCATAGGCAGAGGACTACTAAAAATTCGATTTAATTGCAATAACAGCAACAACTATCGTATGGAAACCTTATACTAACTTAACTATGTATTACTGTCCTTCTCTTTTAGTGAATCTGCACGGAGAATTCGTTTAAATTTAAAACCCAGCATCTTTATACCCGTAAGTAAAGCCAACGCACAGTGGTTCAGAATCAAAATCCATCGGCCAACATTCAATAACTTTTGTTCTAGTTGATTTATTTGAGTTCTGTAAAAAACCAAATTTAGACAAGGACCCAAGGACTATTTTAAGATATTAACATTAAAATCTGGCCGACGGATATATTTTAGAAGTCGACCCAAAGTTGACTACTTTTCGTATTTTTCGAATTTAAAGAAAATTATCTTTTTTTAGTTTGTATTTTTTTTTGTCTGTAATCAATATTTGATTTGAACTGGGATATTATCCTGGCTCAAGATCATTTTGCACCTATATTTAATAGAATGCAAATTTATTTACAAATGGCATGGTGACATTTATTACTTGGCTGCAGACTACCACGATCATGATTTCGAACATGTCAAAAGTCTTTTCAAGTGGTTTCGCAGCGACTTTTCAACATCAAACCCGGCCTCTATAAGGAAATGATTCTCACAAACGAACGAGAAGCACAACTCACTTGCCGAATTTGCGTTTAAAAAAATCGCACCAAGTAATAAAGTACACAATTTTTTTTTTTTATTTTTTGTCTTTATGTTTTTTAAACATATATTTACGTATTTGTTTAAAATGCGAAGAAAAAATTTTATTTTTTTTGTATTACTTTTCGCTTTTTTTCAGAATTTGGAAATTGAAAAAAAAACTATTTTTTAAGTGCAAAAGCTCTTCAAGGGAAAATTTTTCAAAATGTGAAACAGGTAAAAATCTGTAACACAAAAAAAATATTTTTTCACTATGTACATATATTATATATGTTAAAAAAAAAAAAACAAAAAATAAAAATTTTAATGCTCTTTAAATTCAAAAAATTGGACTACTTTCTTTTGAAGTAAAAGAAAATTAAAATTTTTATTTTTTTTTGGTTTTATGTTTTTTAACATATATTAATATACATAGAAAAAATATTTTTACATATATAGAAAAAATATTTTTTGGCCCGATTTCTAAAATATATCCGACTGCCAGATGTTAGATCTCAAAATAATCCTTGGATCCTTGTCTAATTTTTTGTTTTTTTACACAACTCAAAAATATCAACTAGAACAAAAGTTATTGAAATTTGGCCGATGGATTTGATTTGATTCGAAACCACTGAGCACCGGAGTATTTGTTCGAAGACATATTTCAGAGTTGCTTTCATTACAGAAATTACCCGAAAAATCGGCTAAATATCCATGGATTTCTGCCACAAAAGGTCCAAAAATCCCACAGACGCCATCAAAGCCTAGCAATCACCGGACCTCTCAAATTATAGAAGATCCCAGGCTGATAAAAAAATTGCAGCGTGTAGAGCGAAAATTCAAAAGGAATCACAATAAAAAGGAAACTAAACTAAATAAAAGTAAACCTGGAAAACTAGAAGAATATCGTAAATTGTTACTTAAAGTCGCCAATAGAAACGGCATTAAAACGAAAATGAGAACTTTCGAGAATAAATGCGAAAGCAAAGCCCTGGCAGACGCTTTATTAACAGATCATACCATAGAGGAAACATTGAAAAATATGGGTTTGGAAATAACCACTACGGAAGAGGAAGAAGCGGAAAGAGCAACCGTAACAGAAACAGCGGGTGGTATTTTGCAAAGTCTGAGCTCTAAGGAAGCCCATGCTGACCGTAGGTCTCTGATAGAATATACCAAAGATTTGGCACGTACGGAAATAATTAATTTGGATTGCTCCGTTGAGGAAATACTTCCAACGGAAGAGGAAATACTTCCAATACTCCCAACGGATGAGCGTAGAACTCCTCCTCCATTGGCACATTCAGAAATAATTGATTTGGATTGCTCCGTTGAGGAAATACACCCAACGGAAGAGCGCAGAACGGAAGAGGAAATACTTCCAACGGAAGAGCACGGAATTCCCCCATTGGCACATACAGAAATAATTGATTTGGATTGCTCCGTTGAGGAAATACTTTCAACGGAAGAGGAAGTACTTCCAATACTTCCAACGGAAGAGCACAGAATTCCTCCATTGACACATTCAGAAATAATTAATTTGGATTACACCGTTGAGAAAATACTCCCAACTCCTCCTCCATTGGCACATTCAGAAATAATAGATTTGGATTGCTCCGTTGAGCAAATACACCCAACGGAAGAGCGCAGAACGGAAGAGGAAATACTTCCAACGGCAGGGCATAGAATTCCTCCAATGGCACTTTCAGAAATAATTAATTTGGATTGCTCCGTTGAGGAAATACATCCAACTGACGAGCGTAGAACTCCTCCATTGGATGCTATGGCGGAGGACAACTGCCCAAACCAAACTCCGCCAAACCCTCCTCCCTCGCCCTACCACACTGAAATCACACGAAATGTCCACAGGTACAATGAAGCCTTACATTGGGTGCGAGAATTTCAGGATATTCTCAAAATGAGTCACAGCGATTTTACTTCAACCCTCGACCAAGGCATTTTCGGCGATCTGAGAGCTATACAAGATTCCATCAATGACTTTTCGATGTTTCTGCACAATACCTACATGGAGATCGAATTGTTTGAACTGGAACAAAGGTATTTAAACCAAACAATATTTTGAATCAAATAATTTGATTTTGACAAAATTATTTTATATTTTTTTTTTCAGCCAAATCCTACGTAACTTCGAGGCTAAAAATCCGAGCCCAAGTCAAACGCCACAAGAAACGGCAGTTCCCTCGGAATTTGTCGTAAGGATTGATGTACCCGAAATGCCGGGGCAGATTATAACGTTCCAGGCTAATGAAATTATGCAATGTAGCCAAGAAAATTTTGAAAAAAGTGAAGGAGACCGTGAGAAATCCGTGGAATTTCCACAAGCCAGGACAGAAACTGTTGCAAATTCTAGCAAACCACTACCGATTCCTAGCCATGAAGGACCCACAAATAATGCAGAACATTTTGAAAATGAAACCCCCACGATATATCATTCGAGCCCAAGACCTCAACATTTACCAAGCGCAGGAGATCAATCCCAAGTTCCCACTCATACAGGATATAAACCTGGTCCACAAATGTCCACATATGTACATCCGGCCTATAGAAGCGAAGCCATTACATCAAGTGATGCTCAAAATTCGTCCATTCCAAATCGGCACCAGCACCAAATTCCTTCGCCACGTATTGCAAATACTACGAATGGCGACGAAGTGGCCACAACTTCCCAAGCTAACGCAAGCACGCGACATTCAGCAGGGCATCCTTCAACCCAAAGTCCACAAACACTTAGAGGAACAAACGTACATCCCGCCTATACTACGAATGGCAGCGAAGTGGCCACAACTTCCCAAGCTAGCGCCATCTCGCGACATTTATTAGGGCATCCTGCAACCCAAAGTCCACAAATGCATATAGGAACAAACGTACATCCCGCCTATACTACGAATGGCAGCGAAGTGGCTCAAGCTAACGCAAGCTCGCGACATTTATTAGGGCATCCTGCAACCCAAAGTCCACAAATGCATATAGGAACAAACGTACATCCCGCGGGTACTTCTAACGGTCAGAATACATCCGATCCAAAACACCACGACCAAGATCCTACGCCTAAAGAAACTCCACAAGCCACATATGCACACACCACATATAGAAATGAAACCGTTCCTGCAAATATCGTTCAGCATCCACCAGTTCCAGCGCATCAATCCCACTATCCTAACCCGAAAGGCTATAACAATAATCAACAAATGCCCACAGAATCTAACATACATCCGGCATATAGGAATGAAACTATGTCACGCCAACCTACTCCAAATGGCCAATCTTTACCAATGCCAGCACAGCAGTCTCCAATTCCTGGCCATACAGGCTATAACCACAATCCGCAGATCCACACCAATATTGAACAAATGTCCAGAGAATCGAACATGCATCCGGCATATAGGAACGAAACTATGTCACGTCAACCTACTCCAAATGACCAATCTTTACAAATGCCAGCACAGCAGTCTCCTATTTCTGGCCATACAGGCTATAACCTTAATCCGCAGATTCGCCCCAATATTCAACAAATGAACACAGAATCGAACGTACAACCTACTCCAAATGCCCAAATTTTACCAATGCCAGCTCACCAGTCCCCTATTCCTGTCCATACAGGTTATAACAACAATCCGCAAATTCGGAACGAAACTATGTCACTTCAACCTACTCCAAATGCCCAACTTTTACCAATGCCAGCTCACCAGTCCCCTATTCCTGTCCATACAGGTTATAACATCGATCGGCAGATTCGCTCCGGACCTGTTATCTCACATCCAGCGTATAGAAGTGAAATTCATCATCCACACCAAGCATGTGATAGTACGCCAAACGCTCAAATCTCCTCCGTTCCAAAAGTTGATACCCACCCCTATCAACAACCACCTTCAGAAGCTCAGGGAAACTCTGAAGAACCTCAAACTCCACCAGTATCCGGACACCACACCCCGGCTCCTACAACTCCTAATCCACCAAATACCTTAACCGTGTCAAAGATTATAATAAAAACCATCAGAGATGGATCGCGAAAGTCGGGCGCCAAAAAGAGGAAAGTAGTAAATCCCCAGGATAACCCGCAGCAACAATTAAAATCCCGAACAAAAGTTCCAAAACATTCGAAGAAAAAAATTGAACAACAAACTGTGATGATGGCGAGGCCTACAGTTATCAGCAGAAGCGATAACGAGAACGCTCAATCACCCATCATTACTAACAGTCCAGCGCCAGAATGCGCAGATGGCAAAGAGAATACTTTTGCAACGGCTACATCAGCTCCATATCCAATCCCTACATCTATAGCAAGAGAACAGTTCGCTAATTCTCCTCCTGCCACGCATTCATCGTTAATAGCATCACAATCCGTGGATCAGCGAAATATGAACTTTAAGATGCCTACATCCTTACTGCCGCCCAGACCTCCGCCTGCTTATCCCATCCTCCATCCTGCGCAGATGAGAGAACATTTTCACCCAGCCCCATCGATGCCACCTCAATCAGCCGATCGTCCACAAAACTGGGTTTTGCGGCATACCTTGTTGCCACCACCCAGACCTTCGCCACCTTACCAAATGCATCCATCCCTAGGGAGGGAATATTTCATGAATCCTCATCCCACCACCATTACCTCAAACCCTCTGTTAACGCCACCGCAATCAGTAGATCGTCAACCATCGCCATTATGCCGACCCATGCCATATTATGCATACTCGGGATGTGACCCCTCCATTGGTGGTGTTCCCATGACCCCACCTTCGGATGATCTGGTGAGACATGATGGTGTTCCCCATCAAAGTCCAGCCATACCAATGGCCTCGTTTGGAGTTTATAATCAGGATGGACGACCCTACGTGTTTAAAGAGACGGCATATCCCCCCTGTCCCCCAGCCTACTGGGAAAATAATTTACCAATGTCGGCCGTGTACAATCCGTGATCTTAGTAGAATTAAATTGAAATACATACATTTTTCTTAGGAACATTTTAAGTATTTTGCAATATTGTACAAAATAGCATAAGTTTAGTTGTTAATGTAAAAAAAGTAAATATAAGACATAGACATATTGAATTTGCCCCAAAGAGATTTTCCAAACACAGTTTTAATAATAAATATACTTT
This sequence comes from Polietes domitor, assembly GCA_947397865.1. Taxonomy (NCBI): domain Eukaryota; kingdom Metazoa; phylum Arthropoda; class Insecta; order Diptera; family Muscidae; genus Polietes; species Polietes domitor. The sequence continues at coordinate 171,394,200 of OX377621.1, read as the reverse complement.
TATATTGTTCTAGCGGTAACATAATATAAAATAAATACATACATATTTATTTATTTCAATGAGAACAACAAGTTTTATATGTAATTTAAGTGATGGAAATGTGTTTTAGGATGTTAGCGCCCTGGTTTACAAATGAAAAAGACTAAACAGTCAAAACTACAACCCCTTTAAAGTGGTCAATGAGTATAAAATGACGGGAGTTATTGAGAAAAATTCTGCTGGTAAAGATTCATTAGAATCCTAGCATTAGCCCTTCGGTGGCTGTTTAAAGGCTCGCGCACACCAACGCTTTTTTTAATTCACAGTGAGAGACTTCGGGCCAGTTTCTGCAACTTACTTTCGTTCGTCTGAGGTTATTTCGGATCGTTCGCCTCAGACGAACGAAAATAAGTTACAGAAACAGACCGTACGACACAAACATTTTTCGTGTCAATCTGCGAGAGAGTTGAAGCGATTTATTTCAATCCGCAGAGGTGTTGGCTGAGAGTTAAAATTTTAAATGGAAATCTGTCAGTACCAATATTTAAAAATTGTATGTATTCGTTAAATCCTGTAAATTAGGATGGGTCACGAAAATAAATTGATGCAGTCAGCCGCAGAAATGAAGATTGGATTGTTTAATGATGATCTGCAAAATATCTCAAAAACCGCTGGGTCAAGCCATCTGTGAGCTAAACTCTCCTGAAAACACCTCTAAAAATCGTGTTTTTCTCGTGTATTTTTTTATGTTGCATATTCTGAATTGATAGAGAGAGCCTTTGAAATACTTTAAATACAAATTTTTATTCTTGTCTTGGAATAACCGATTTTTTTTCAGAGCCAAAATTTTAAAAAATGAGCGCTGTGGCGCACTGTGGTTCAGAGTCCAAATCCATCAGCCAAAGTTCAATAACTTTTGTTCTAGTAAACATTTTTGAATTCTGTAAAAACCAAAATTAGACAAGGACCCAAGGATTAATTTGAGGTAATAACCTTAAAAATCGGCAAATCAGATATATTTTAGAAATCGGTCCAAAGTTGACTACTTTTCATATTTTTCGATTTTAAAGAAAATTATTTTTTTTGTTTTTATGTTTTTTAACATATTTTTACGTGTTTGTGCATAATGCGAAGAACAAATTTTATTTCGTTTTTTTTTGTATTACAGATAATAACCTTAAAAATCGGGAAATCAGATATATTTTAGAAATCGGTCCAAAGTTGACTACTTTTCGTATTTTTCGATTTTAAGAAAATTATTTTTTTTTTATTTTTTTGTTTTTATGTTTTTTAACATATTTTTACGTGTTTGTGCATAATGCGAAGAACAAATTTTATTTTGTTTTTTTGTATTACAGATAATAACCTTAAAAATCGGGAAATCAGATATATTTTAGAAATCGGTCCAAAGTTGACTACTTTTCGTATTTTTCGATTTTAAAGAAAATTATTTTTTTTTTTATTTTTTTGTTTTTATGTTTTTTAACATATTTTTACGTGTTTGTTCATAATGCGAAGAACAAATTTTATTTTGTTTTTTGTATTACAGATTTTCACGTTTTTCAAAATTTGAAAATTGAAAAAAAAACTTAATTTCTTTTTTTGACTTTGTCGAACTGTATCTCACACATTTTAAGATATTTTGCACTCACATTTTTTATTATGATGTTATTGAATTTTGGCCGATGGATTTTGATACTGAACCACAGTGCGGCGTCAATTTCGGATGCAGTTATTTATTTTTTATAAAATACTACCACCTTATACGAAAAAGTTTTCAGTTGTCACAAAAAAAATACTATAAACGTCCGAAAATTCGAACTATAAGTTTCTCTAAGACAAGAATCAAAATTTATATTTAATTTGGTCTATCATATAATCAGGTCTATCAATTCAGAAAAAAAAATCGACAAAAATACAACATGAAAAAAATTACTTGGGGAAAACATGATTTTAGGAGCATTTTCAGGAGTGTTTAGCTCACAGACGACTTGATCTAGGAACGAAATATTTTACAAATCACCATTAAACAATCCAATTTTCATTTCCGAGGGGTGACTTAAAATTATGTTTTTATTTGTGTGGACCACAAATGTGTACATGTGTCCACAACATTTAACCCATTACCGCCCACTGTGCCCATATGAGGACACCTGTTTAATGTCAGACATTTGAATAACAGTTTTTTTCTGGACGTTAATGGGTTAAATCAACACGCCTTTTAAGTTACCTTAACCTGTGACCTGTGACTAATAGTATTTATTTTATTACATTTTTGAAGATCTGTCATTTAATATTTCCATATTCCCACATGTACACCATATCCCAAATGTATCCTTCTATTTTTGATAGAATGGAAACTTTTTTGGTAAAAAAATGGGATAAGCGGGAACTAGTCTAATGTATGTCATGCAGCATGTCTAACAAAAAAATCAAAATGACAAGTCTGACAATTTAGCAAAGTTTTAAACCCACTGTAGTCTGGCAACTACCTAATACTAGTTAGTTGGTGGGTAAATCAAAAACTCTCAATTGTGAAGATACCACTTGTGGCTCGATTATAAAGATGTAGAAAAATGTATTACACAGTGTGTGGAACACAAAAAACAAAAAAACCTCTGACAACGGATTCTGCTGGAGGCGGTAGAAAAGAGTAGATTCAAAGTCAAAAACCCAACATTTTTTTGTCATTGTCTACATTATAAAACTGTAGAAAAATATATTACACTGGGGAACACACAAAATAATATAGCAAGAGTCTGACAACGGATTCTGATCTAGAGGGCTAAAAAAATAATATGAGTCATTCCATGTCAAGCGGTACGATTTTTGACCTCGATAGCTGTGATTGTTTTGAAAGTTTGTAGATGTATTCTTCTCATAAAAATATTGTAGATATCAAGAATTATGAAAAATAAATTTGTTTAATTAATACCTTGTTTTGAAGGCAATTTCAACTACTTTTAGAATATTGAAGTGTAATGGTATAGCCGCGTTAAGTTTTTACAATTTTATTTCTTTTATTTTGATTTTCGATATGATTACATTAATCCATTTTTTGGAATTTTAAAGTAGTATTCTTAGATGCATATATTAGTGTCTGTGTGAGTTTGGAAGTGGTGAAATGAATTTTTTTTTATTTTAGCAAAATCAACCAGAATTTCAGTGAAAAATCACCAGAATGATAATATTTTCATTTGTTTATTAAAACAAGATATAAAACCAAAGAAAAGTCCAAGAAAAAAGTAAATAATGGATAAATTATTTTTTTTCCATTTTCTGTAGTATGCGATTGCACCACAAAAAAATATAAAAAATGTGTATTTTTCCTTAACTTTTTTCTTGCTTTAATAAACTAATGAAAGAATTATCATTTTAATAATTTTTCACTCAAATGCTGGCTGATTTTACAAAAAATCTAATAAAAATCGTAATAAATAGAACCCATTATTTCACTACTTCGAAACTCACACAGTCGCTAAAAAAGAGACCTAAGAACACTACTTTAAAAATTAAAAAAAAAAAAAATAGATTAATGTAATCATTTCGAAAATAAAAGAAGTAAAATTGTAAAAACTTAAAAAAATAAAACGGCTATTACATAACGCTTCAACATTTTAAAAATAGTTGAAATTTCCTTCAAAAAAAGATATAGCACATTAAAATCTGTCAAGTATTTCAGGAGTTATATGCGATTGAATGAACACACCTTTTAGAAAAAAAAATTATTTTTCTCACTGTTAAATTGATCATAACTCGTGAAAATTTTTTTCTATTTTTATGAGAAGAATTCAGACACAAACTTCCAAAACAATCGCAGCTATCGAAGTCAAAAACCGTACCGCTTGACATGGAATGACTCTTATGTATCTTCAGTCGACTCAGTAATTATAATCCGATCGATATACTTATAGGTGGGTATACATACCTTTTCCTGGCATCCTTTTATATTCGATTTCAAAATTATAATGGAGATATTGGAGCTAGGACAGTTTTGAAATTTCGTTTATTTGTATTACATCCTGCTGTAGATTATGATTTCGTCTGACTATGCGGGTAGCTATAAACGGAGCCAGCTCTTGCATTTTTGTTGGTTGATTTGATTTTGGTCTGCTTAAAAAAACGGAAACATTCAAAATTAAAATGTGAAATGATTTTCGAACATCGAACTTGCCTTTTACCAAGTATTGACCCTCGCATTCAATATTTGTTCCGATAACAAAACTTTGGATTTTAGTTTTAATAAAGGAATTCTTCCTGAAATTGAATAGAAATAATTTATTACTACACATACGTTTAGATAAGCATACTATTACTTTCCAGATAATAAGTGGGCCAAACCAAAGTCTTTCTTCACGCAGACATCATTTTTCATTGTCATAAAACGTTTTCATCACCTCAATCTTATAGAAATACCTTACCCGATGAACTCGAGAAGAGTGTATTGACTTATCAAAATAATAATGCAGGTCGTCGTAGAGGTGCAGGGCATACTTATCTCCGTTCTTAGAGCAATGAAACAAACATTCAATTCAATGCCACTAAGCAATGACAATGTTTTTTTTCTTGATTAACGTATATGAAAATATACGAGATGTCCTTCTTCGCAGAAGCTGACAGAGGAATTTGCACGAACAAGCTTTAAAAAAAGGCGGATTTTAATAGATATGTCAGCATATAATTGAATTTCCAAAATCTCTGGAAAGTGATACTGTTTTTCTTGTAGGTGTGTCCTGTAAAACAAGAACTGTACAATTTCCCGGACAACCCAAAATAGTGAGTTAAGTTCTTTGCGTATATAGTATCACTTCCCAGGGTTTCTTCTCCACGCATTCTTTTTTGTAGCACTGCTGTAATAAATATAAATAAAACAATTTCCTTTTTTATAATATTTATGATTATTTTTGTTTTAATATTTTATTATTATATGATTTCAGTTGTTTCTTTCTCTATATAATATATATATGTATATATAATGAATGGTACTATCCTCATAAAGTATGAAATTATTTCCATTTAGGCAAAAATTCTTAATCAATAAAATATTAGGAAAATCAAAAACAGAAACAGAAACAGAAAATCAAAAGAATAAGAAAAACTAAGTTTTATAACTTTTAGTATTGCAACACATAACAAAACGAATTGAGAAAATATATTTACGCTTTTGTTTACTCTCACTTTGTAGTTCATTTGAAGTATGGGGGGTGGTCTCTTAATTGAAATTTTAATTATAAAAATATATGTATATATATAAATTAGTTAATTAATAGATAGATATATTAGATATATGCATGTATGTATAAAAAGAAATATTAAACAATCAAAACTAAATAGAAAAACAATGAAATTCACATGAATGAATAACTCTTAAGCATAAAATGAAATATGGTTTGTTCTATGCCAATCAATTTACGAATATTCTCTTTTTTAAACTTAACATCTACAAAGTATTCTTTTCATTCCAAATCCGCTATCATAATTTCCCATAAGTTGGGGATTTTTTAATTTAAACTTTTTTAGAAAGTTGTCGTGAAATAGGTTTAAATGATGGAGCCCTATTATAGCTATCTTTATACTTATTAAATAAATAAATTTTCAGGGTATCTGTCAATCAATCCGAAAAAAGTGTTTACTTCTTGCAATGCCTTCTTAAAAACATCGTTAGGAATTTCATAAAAAAATACATGAGAATTGTTTTAAATATTTAAAAACTGTATTGAAATCTAAATATTTACATACTGTTCAGCCATGTGTTCAGTTTTTGTTTTTTTTTTTTGTGTTTTTTCTTTTAATTAGAAATTGTTTGCAAACATAATATAATAATAATAATAATGAAATATAGAAGATTCTAGTACATCAAAAGTAAGGTATGATGAGAAATGAAAACATCACATTACATAAATTGTTTTTTCTTTTTCATTTTAATTTCATTTCTAAAATATTCTTCTTCTGGTTTTGTTACTAGATTTGCTTTTGCTTCTTAAACATAATCAAATTTGATGCATTTGGATTTTTGTGTATGGGTGTGGTTGTGGGTGGTGCCTACGACGATTCGAAACGTATTTAAGCGTTTTCATCAGTTACATAAATGTAACCTTGTTGTTGTAAAATATTTAAACGTTTTTCCACAGCATCACGATCTGGAAATTAAAAGTAAAATTAATATATAAATACAACTTTAGTAAAAAACGATATTTTTCTTGCAAGTGTTGTTTTCCGGAGATTTTTATTAGTTGTTTTGTTTTGTAAAACAGCCATACTTACATTTATTTAAAAGCATTTTATCCTGTGGATGATTACATTTCTGCACCAATGAATGTAATAGAATATGAGCGGTATTATACCGCTCAAAACAATTTTTGGTATTACTCAGTAACTCATCCAAAGCCGCCGCTTGACACTGAAGAGAAATTAAAAAAAAATAATTGTCTTTAGTTGAGATTTCTCGCAAAAAAAAAAACGTTCAAACACTTACCATATCTAAAGCATAATCGTATAAAATCTTATCAGCTGTAATATTAAATGCATTGGCTTTTTGCAATAGACCAGTGCCATTTAACTTTTTCGATTCAAACAAAATGCTGCGATATTTTGAGTTCATAGTCAGCAAAGCTAAGAGGAGGGAAGAACAAAATGCATTTTAATATTGTGGTTTGTTCTCTATGGAACTGTTTGAAATTGCCTACCATTTTTAACATTCGATGATGGCTTCAAGTTGCCACTCCGCAATTGTTGCGATGCCAAATTTAAGCCGGACGATAACAATTGCAAAGCCCTTACCAGCAGCACTAATCTCTCGGCTCTCTTGCAGTGCTCGGGAGCATGCGGTGGGATTTGTGGTTGTTCATTGGAAACAGCTGCCATTAGGGCTGAGAGGGGCGCACAGCGGGAGTCGGCCACTTCTTGTATGCAATCGGTTAGAGCCAAAACGAAATTCAATTTCGACAAAGTTTCATTGTGCTCACGATCCATTAGGGTCTCCTCGGACAATTCGGGAGCATGGAATGCATGCAAGTGGTGATGGCCCTCGGCTGAATTTCCACCGGGACCGCCAGCGGCATTAGTGTCCAGAAGACTTTGTAGGCCACCAGTGGCCCCTAGCTCGGGCAAGGTAAAAGCTCTGGGCCCCAGCATGGGATGTTGATTGTTATTTTCTGACGAGGAACCCGAACCCAGGGAGCCCACGGAACCGGGCGCCACCATCAAGGTGGGACTGCCCAATGTAGGTAATTTAGTTAAAGCGGACGGAAGCACGGGTGAACTATGTCCGGAGCGTCTAAGGGGCGATTGTGTTTGACCACCTGGACTAACTTGCCAAGTGCAAGGGGCCGAGGGTGGTGGTGTTTCCGACAGCGAACCACCCGACGTTGAACGATGACGACCCGTTGGTGGTGTGCCAATGGCAAATTGTACAGCCGGTGGCGATATCGAATTGATATCACTGCTCACGCTGTTCTTGCGATGATCGGGCCGCTGTTTAACACTTATAGGCTGCGAGCGTGGAATCTGGGGAGCCGCCGAAACAGGAGCAGTGGTCGATAGTTTTGGCGATGAAATCTGCTCACTAGTGGGGCGATAACGAACTTGATTCTTATCTACCGGCGATGAACTGGGGGCCGTATTCGCTGCAACAGCAGCTGCTGTATTGTTGCTGGAGAAACGGCGAACGGGAGCCGGTACCGGTTTGGGTTCTGAAATGGGTAAAGTACTAGGTCTTGGAGGACTGGATTGATTTTGACCGGCTGCAGCGGCAGCAGTCTGTTGTTTGTTGGAATGTCTGTTGGGGGGAGGGAGACAAAACAAGGCAAATCAATATTATGTGACGGGGGAGGGACCTTAAAAAGCACTTACTTCTTTTCATAGTCTATAACATTTTGATCTTCTGGAAGATTTTTGGGTACTAAAACAAAATCATCGGAATCCTCATGCGATCCGGAAGAATCTTCGGTATTGTTCTCACTTTCACATAATATGCCAACGTTGGTGATTGTGGCGCATATGGCGGGATTCTCCACCACAGATACTGAAACGGAGAAAGAATCGTAACAATTATATATTGTGGGGGACTCTAAAGGACTATAATCTATATATATTATAATTCAATCTAATTTGCATTAGGACCTAGAATGCTTGTTCTTATGAAATAAAATAAATGAATCTATATAAAAGGTACTTCCAAGTAGATAGTCTGGCTGGCCATTCTAAGCAAAACATACACATTACATTTAACAGGGTGATCCTGGCTATACAAGGTAATGCAGGGACAGGAAGAAGAGCAATAGCCTTTTTGCATAGGTAGAAGGCAGTATCTGTCATTCCACTGAATTTACTGAAGATTCTCCTCTGAGAAATAATTCCAGAGTAATCTCTTTTTGAAAGTATAAAAACCTTTTCTGCATTCCACTCCACTTACCAGCATTTTCATCGGGCATATCATCTTCAGGCTCTGACCTTTGATGCTGTAGCTGTTGTTTCTGCTGCTGCAACTGCTGTTGCAGTTGTTGCTGTTGCTGCTGTTGTTGTTGTTCGAGTTGTTGCTGCAGTGGACTTTTCGATTTTGTAGGTGGTGTTGTACCCATAGCCAAAGAAGCTGGTATATCACCTTAAAAGAAGAGAAATGCAAAAGAAAAATAAATTTTTATTTTAATTTTAATAAACAAAGAATCGCAACAAAACATTCGCAATTTATTAATGACGGAACATACCTGGCGATGTTGCCGCTTTTTTGCCCTGCAAGAAGCGATGAGTGAAAAAGCTTTCGAAAGAAATTCTGTCCTTGGCATTGCGCCGCAACAGGCACAATAACAAGTCACGTAATTCCGGCGACACACCATTGGGTATTCTGCACAGACACCGACATCGACGACGTAGATCAAATTTTTGTTGAGCGTTAAAGAAATTTTAGAGAGAAAAATAGACAAAACAAAACATATATAATGAATGAATGAATGAATACATATTTCGTTTTAAAATTATAATTATTTTTAGAACTGCACAGAGATAGAGGAGCGTGTCTTGGTTAGATGGAATGGGCATGGGCATGGGGATGGGTATGGTAGTACTCACTTGGGTGCTAAATTAGCATTTTGTTCGTAATAAAATTTCAATTCATTGGGGGTTTGTGCATAGAATGGTGCCTTGCCCGTCAAGCACTGATAGACAATGGTGCCCAGAGACCATAAATCGGCTTTAGCATCATATTGCAACGACATTATAACCTCGGGAGCCTAAAAAAATCAAAGTAAACAAACAACAAATCAACATCATCTTCAGACAACGCCATTCATCCAAAACAACAACAACAACGTACCATATACATAGGGGAACCACACAAGGTGGCTGCCATGACACCTTCATTGAGGAAACGAGCAAAACCGAAATCAGCTGTAGCCAGCCAGAGAGAGGGAAAGAGAAAAATAGAAATAAGTTTCTAGATCGTAGATGTATTGCTTTGTGGAGACTTGTTACCTATTTTCAATGTAATCTTCGATGGCGCTGGCAGTGTTTTGCCATAATTGTGCGATAGTAAAATATTTTGTGGCTTTAGATCACGATGCACAATTCCTTTGGTATATAGAGCTTTCATGGCACCAGCTGGAATAACAAAAGGAAAAAGTTAGAAATGCTGAATTTATAACCAAAATTTTGTTTATTAAATTTGAGGGAATTTTTGAATCAGAAAATATTCTTTTTAAGGCCAATTTTTTCATTAAATCTAAAGTTATGTTTAGATTCAGTGATGTTTTCTCCCAAATGTGTGTGTTTTTAATACTTACCTAATTGTATTAGAAATAATCGTACAGTATCCTCACTTAAAGTACCCTTAACACTGAGATAATCGGCCAAATCACCGCCATTGCAATACTGAAATAAAGAAAAGAAAACAAATTGAATGAAAATTACTTTTTACAGCATCAATGTCAAAACAATTTTATGATCATAATATCATGATCTTCAAATTTCTTTAAAAAAAGATCATTTTAAACTTGACCTGTTCTGTAAGCAAATAAATCACAACTATTGTAAATTAAGACAATAGAAAGAGGGTTAGGGAGGGGGGACGTGCGAGCGATTTATTTGTATAACATTGTGCCCGTTTGTTCGCTTAACAGCATAATAAGAATCATGACTATTATCGCTCATTACCATCAACTCAAACACTTGCAAATGTCTGTTCATTTTCGTTCTTGTGGATAAGAAGGCAGACTCGCGCCTGCCTCCAATATATCAGTGGAAATAATTTGCGTTATATGCGAATAAATTAAAAATGTCTCATACAAATTCAAAAAGATTATAATGTCCAGACACACAAAGTGTTTGTACAAATATATGTATTATTATTATTATTTACATGTGGATGTAGCTAACCACCCCGAAAAAAATAATTTGTGCATCTAGATTTCTCGTTGAAACGCAGTGAACTTGAATGTGACCTCAAGTATTCATCCTGAATGTGTGTGGCGCGTGAACTAACCACTGGCTGAGCATGAAAGAAAAACACTAATAATAACGGACAGCAAGCTAAACGTGCTAAATAAAACAAAAATGGGTTATGAATGTAATATAATTCCAAGGAAACGATAAAATATTTGAGAAATTTTCTACATTTTACATGATCTGGACTTTTAATTTCAATTTCGATTTCAATTATATCCATAAAAAAATCATTGGATTTCAACCATTGGAATAGAAAATTTTCTAAAGCTCTCTTGGATTTCATTACAATACATTTTCGAATGACAATTCCTTGCAATTGGAAACAAATTGTAAAGAACATTGGCTGGAATCCAAGTACATGTTCTAAACAAACTTCTCATACATCTAGAATGTATTTTTTAATGGAAATGTGCATGTACATTTAGAATGTATTTTTTTAATGAAAATGTGCATTTGCTATACATTAATAAAGAAAATTCTCTTGAAATTAAGAAAATGAAAATGAAAATGAAAAAGAAAATTTAGTAATTGAGTAAATTCCCCATTTATATTTTTTAAAGAAAATTCAGTTAAAAGAAAAGTTTGTATCGATAACACTGTGAGTATATGAAATTGGCACTCCAAGACAAGTAAACATAACCAAAAGGATCATGAGATATATAATCAAAGAGATCAGGAGATATTGCAATTTTATATTTTAAGTAAAAGACTTCGAAAAATCTTTAAATTACTTTACTTATTATTTACTTCTGTAGAATCTTATAATTAGAACACAAGGTTGCGTATGAGTTATATTTATTGGGTATATTACTCATACGCTTAGTCATGGAACTGGACGCGAAAGAAAATTTGTTTTGAAATAAAGGGTGATTTTTTAAGAGCTTGATAACTTTTTTTTAAAAAAAAAACGCATAAAATTTGCAAAATCTCATCGGTTCTTTATTTGAAACGTTAGATTGGTCCATGACATTTACTTTTTGAAGATAATTTCATTTAAATGTTGACCGCGGCTGCGTCTTAGGTGGTCCATCCGCTTAGTCCAATTTTGGCATTTCCACGTTTTTGAGTAACAGAGACCCAATTGGTGCGAACGGCGACGAATCGAAAATTGGTGGTCATCATTAACACTGGCCGATACAGCTGCGATATTTTCTTCAGTTCGCACTCTACGTAAGCGTGTTGGTGGTTTAATGTCCAACAATGTAAATTTGGTGCGAAATTTAGTCACAATAGCCCGAATAGCCGCTTCAGTGGGTCGATTAAACTGACCATAAAATGGAAGCGCGCAATGAACTTTCTTAACAGAGCACGCATTTTGATAATAAAATTCAATAATTTGCAAGCGTTGTTCGTTTGTAAGACGATTCATGATGAAATGTCAAAGCATACTGAGCATCTTTCTCTTTGACACCATGTCTGAAATCCCACGTGATCTGTCAAATACTAATGCATGAAAATCCTAACCTCAAAAAAATCACTCTTTAGTTTTTATATCATGTATGTATATTCGATCGACACTATTCAATTTTAAAACAATAACACAGTTTAACAAATTAAAACTTATTGATTGGAACAGAAAAGCGATCCTATAATTCTGAAAGGGAAACTCAAATCGATTAAGAAGCAGCCTGAGAAAGCAATATGGGAATCAGATGATGGATGACGCTATCCGTGCGTAACCCTACATATGTCCGTGCCTTGAAATTCATGCATTTTGAAAAGAATAAAGAATATGTAAATTGTTGATTTGATTGGACAAATTTTTGAGGCCAAAATTACCAAAAAGTACATCAATACATCAAAGTTAATAAATATGCAATTGATGAACACTCCAAAAGGCTTGCATATAAGCCTACGCTCCTCGACTATATTGATAAAAATAAAAATAATAATACACAGAAATAAAGGAAAATTCCATTAAAAAATTATTTAACTCAAATAAAAATGATCTAAGGTTGTTCAGTTAATATATTAATTAATTCAATTGATATTTCAAAAATATTAAAAAATGTTTACTGGTTGATTCATTACCCACGCTTAAAAAGACGAACTAATCAAATCGACCAAAAATGAATCACCTCACTTAAAAATTAAGTGCAAAAATTTAATAAAATCGTTTAATTTTTCCAATTAATTTTTTGGTTAATACTTTGTTCAATAACACTGTCCAACAAATTAAGACTTTCTGAATGGAACAGAATAGCTACCCTTTAATTTTGAAAGGGCATGTTGAATAGACGATTTCTGCAGAATTAAGTTTCTTTTTTGCAGTGGGTCAAAGTTTTAATTTTTGGTCGAAGAGAGCTTTATACCAAAAAGAAAAAATGTTGTAAGTTAATGTCGGAGAGAATTATTATTGAGGAATTTTATGAGGATCGTTTTTGAGGAAGATCTTAACCCTCTAGCTCCTCTCTGTATGGGTCAATTTGACCTTTTTTCGAAAACAATAAAAAAAGTCCTATCAAAAAGGACATTTTAGTATTAAAATGTTCTAAGAAAAAAAATTGCCGCAAATTTTCAGTGGATGGTCACCAAAGACATCAAAATTGTAAATAAAGCATTTCACTCTTAAATACCTAAATTACACGCCAGTATTAAAATTCGTCCATGTTTTTTTTGAAATCGATAGTTTTCGTCAAAAAATGTGGGTATTTCGGTAAACAAAAAATACAAAATGGATATTTTTCCAAATTTCATTTTCGCAGGAGTTATGCTAAAATGATTTCAATGCATGACATATTTGTTTTGTAATTTTACATGTATATTAAGAAGCAATGTCGTAACAAATATGTTGTAACAAATATGTATTCAAAAATCCAAAATTCGCGGTTGTAATTGCATTTATTTAACTTTCTCTATCTTGGTTTCTGAAACAATTCTGTTTCAAATATTCCCCATTTAGTCAGTAATTATATGCTAAAATAAATAGTTATGTATTATTTATATGATAAAAACATTTTTTTTTCATAATTTTTGACTTTACAGCCAACATTGATGCTATTTCACTCTTATTTTTAATTTCGACAGCAATCACATTTATAATTGTTTTAGAGTAAGTACCAGACACACTATCATGAAACTTTCGGAGCATCTTTGTGGTACTATTAGCTATTAATAAAATGTATTTTACAAAAATCGAAGATATAGTTTTTATTTATAAAATACATAAAAAAGTGAATAAGAAAAAATTAAACAAAAAATATTTTAAAAAAACCAAAGTTATATTTTTTATTTATAAAATAAATAACAAAGTATATAAGAAAAAATAAACAAAAATTTTCTGTGAAACTAAAAAATATAATATATTTGTAACCCATACCACAAAAAGTTATAAATTACCTTATGATTTACTTTTTATTTTTTGAAAATTGAATTTGATTTTCATCAAAAACGAAGGGAAGAGTCATTGTGTGTGTGATAACCTCACAGGAAAATAATAGAAATTAATGAAAAAATAAATAAGAACAAAATAAAAAATATATATTTTTAAGATTTTAAAATTTTCTGCTAAACTACAATAAATTAGCTTGAAATTAAAAAAATATATATATTTGTAACTCATAACACAAAAAAGTTACAAATTTTTTAATATTACCTTTTGAAAAAATACTTCGTTTTTCATCTACCCTAGTGTCTAAAATTTTTTATTTTTGAAAAAAATTGGAAAATTTCATTAAAATCAGATAGAAAAGAAAATTAATAGAAATTAATGACAAAAATACATTATTTTCGATCCACCCTAGTGTCTAAAATTTTTTATTTTTGGAAAATTGTAAAATTTCATCAAAATCGGAGAGGAGAGCCTATATGTGTGTGTGTGTGTAATCACCTCACAGGAAATTAATAGAAATTAATGACATGAAAAATAAATAAGAAAAAAAAGAAAAAAAAATAAGAAAAAAAAAATAAGAAAGATTTGACAATTTTCTGTGAAATTAGAAAAAATATATATTTGTAACTCATACCACAAAAAAGTTAGAATTTTTAAATTGTATCTTATAACAAAATACTCTAGTGTCTAAATTTTTTTATTTTTGAAAAAAATGGAAAATTTTATCAAAATCGGAGAGAAGAGCCAATATGTGTGAAATTACTCTTCACAAAAATGTAACAAGAATCCAGTTCAAATTATGTAGAATGTCAATGTCAAGTATAAACTTGATTTAAGAAAGTTTAACTATAAAAAGTACATTTTAATCAGTTTCAGTTTATTTTTACTTTTATTAATTTCAGGGAACACTTTTTCCCCAGTGTATAGTTTAAATGGTGGAAACTACCTTCGAAAAAAAAAATCAAAAAAGAAAAAACTATAAAAAAAGATTAAACAAATTCCGTAAAAGTTTTTTAATGTCATTTACGTGTCAATGGAACACGGAACACATTTAAGGCCAGCGCTCACCAAAGCATATTATTGATTAAGCTGCGTTTTTCTTCAGAGTTGATTCGGCACACACACTCACAATAAATTTGAATCTGCTATAAAAAATAATTCAGCCAGACGTTATGGCTGAAGTGAGTTGCCTTTTATTGTTTTATTATTGAAAGACTTTTCCTGGCGGAATTTTCATATTTTGGACAGAAACCGATAAAATAAATAGCCAAGCACTATTCTTCAACAGGAACCGGAAACAGGTAATGCCGTACTAAACATTGACCTATCAAGGTTGTAGTGAAAGGGTCATATGGGTACTTCCATAAACAAAGACTCATTTTTCCAAAAAAAAAAATAAAAATCCAACGATTGCCACGTCATTATAGTCCAAAAAATAGCCATAAAGTCTGGCTGAAGTGAGTGTTGCCTTTTATTGTTTTATTATTGAAAGAATTTTCTTGCCGGAATTTCCATATTTTGGCTTTTGTTTCCATTTGTGAAAGAAACCGCTAAAATAAATAGCCAAACACTATTGTTCAACAGGAACCGGAAACAGGTAATGCCGTACTATACATTGACCTAAAAAGGGTCATATGGGTACTTCCATAAACAAAGACTCATTTTCTCCGAAAAAAAAAACAAAACCAACGATTGCAACGTTATTCCAATTAAAAATGACGAATATAAGTCATAAAATGGGCTCATTTCGCGTATACAACAACAACAACGACAGCAAACCACAAACACAACAACTCTACGTAACAAATGTTACCATATTTAAACATTTTATTCATATTTCTTTATGGCCCAATGACAGACAGACAGACAGACGAACTGACTGACTGGCAATTGCGAGCATTTGTGTGTGTTTATGTGGCATTATTTTACATATGTACGTGTTCCGACCGCGTTCGCTCACAACGAAAGGGAAACGCATAGACGTGGAGTCTTTGTCGTGCTACCGCAAACCAGGCGAAAACAAAAAGCGTGGAACAGAGGCGAGACAACGAGATTTAAACAAAAGATTTGCTAAATGTCTGTACATCAAACTCAGCCAACCAACCATCCATCCATCCATCTATACTGCCCGTCATTATTCATTCATTTAGCCACCAAACAACCGTCCTCCGTCCGTCCTCTCTTGCGGACAGATGTTCATTTATACGAATGTATGCTCGTTCGGTCATTGGTAATCATGTCAATGACTTTCTTGCTGACTTCTGTCATTGTTTAGAATATGCGATGGATGCATTTTGACGAAACAAAACAAAAACAAAACATCTACATCTACAACAAAAGCAGCACAAATCACCTAAAATACCACAACACCCCAACAACCATCGGAAGTCAATTGATATGATAGTACAAAGTAATTATCAACAAAACTATGAGATTAAATGGCCGGAGATGAGACGGAGCAGCGCGACATCAATTCGAAATCAAAGAGCACACAGATATAATTTCCTATTTGAAAAAACAAAAACGTATTTCATTGTTTCTCGAGAAGAATATTATTAACAAGTGTTTAAATTTAGTGGAGAAGAACATGGCACATATCAGAGAATGAGAGGGCGATTATCACCAGAAAGAGAGAGAAAGAATGAGAGCGAGCACGAGAGAGAGAGAGAGCCAGAGTAAAAATGGTGACTCAATTTAATTGTTCAACATTCGACTTGTCGTCTTTTAAAGGCTTCGCTAAAACATATATATAGGTCATTCCATCCAAGACATAAAAATCTTATCGAATTGTACAAGTGCAAAGGTTTCATAATTGCATATACCCCAACCCCCATAATTTTTTAAATCTCCATTTCCGATTTCTTTCAATCACTTTTATAATTGTTTTAGAGTAAGTACCAGCAACACCATCATGGAACTTTATGAGCGCCTGATATTAGCTATTAATAAAATTTATTTAACAAATATCGAAGGTATATTTTTTTATTATAAAAAATTAAATAAGAAAAAAATATTTTTAAGATTTGAAAATTATCTGTGAAACTAATATAAATTTTCTTGAAATTAAAAATATATATTTGTAACTCATACCACAAGAAATAATAATACTTTATTTTTGATCCACCCTAGTGTCTAAAATTTTTTATTTTTTGAAAATTGAAAAGTGTCATCAAAATCGAAGGGGAAAGCCAATATGTGTGTGTGATCGCCTCACAGGAAATTAATAGAAATTAAGAATTAATTAAGGAACAAATAAAAATATATTTTTTAATATTTGACAATTTTCTGTAAAGCTAGAATAAATTTGCTTGAATATAGAAAAAAATTGTAACTCATACCCCAAAAAGTTAAAAAATTTTTAATATTACCTTATGGCAAAAATATTTTATTTTTCATCCACCCTAGGTGTAATTTTTTTTTATTTTTTGAAAATCGGAAAATTTCATCAAAATCACAGGAAATTAATAGAAAATTAATATATAAAAATTAAATAATAGAAATTAAAACATAAATAAAAAGTATATTTTTAGATTTGACAATGTTCTGTAAAATTAAATAAATAATTTCCCACCTTTTTGACTTCACTTACTTGACTTTTTTAATATTTTTAATTTCGATAACTCGAAATTTAACAAAAAGTTGTACGCAATTTTTTGCGTTTTTCTTGAAATTAGATCAAAATAATAAAAAAAAGTAAAAAAAACCGATTTTATTGCAAATTTCGAATTTCGATAACTAAGATAGTTATCGAAATTTTTTATTAATTTGTTTTCCCGTTTTTTTTTTTCAAAAAATGCAATATTTTCCCTTTTTTCAAACTTTAAAGTCCAATAACTCTATAACTAAGTCCGATAATCATGATTTATTCTATTGTAACCCATTACCGCCCTCTGGCCCATATGGGGACATATATTTAAAGCGAGACATTTGAGCAACAGTTGTTATGGACGTTAATGGGTTAAGATTCTCTATTAAAAAAATTTACTCACGGCGCCTCGGATAAACAGGGGGCAAGATGTATAACTAAGACAGTTATCGAAAAAATATTAATTTGTTTTCCCAGTTTTATTCATATCGAGCTCATTTGCAAGCCACGAAGTTTATGTTATTTTTATTTTTATTATTGAATTCCTTTGTATATATTTTTTTGTATTTTATTTTAAATAAAAATACGCATATTTCTAATCAAATTTCCACAATCGATAATTATGGAAGATATCGATTACTAAGGCTATCGCTAACTAAAAATGTTATTGAATTCTTTTGTGGCTTTACATGAAATTTTGAATTTTAAATAAACCTAATTTTACTGAAATTCCACAATCGATAGCTATGGCAGGTATCGATTATTAAGACAGTTATTGATAACTAAAAAAGTTATTGATTTTTTCGATTTTGACACCATTGAAACGAAAAAAACGTTTGATAACACGAAAACTAGACGAGATATCGATCGATAACATCTTATTTTGACGTTTTCTATCCAAAAATATATTCAAATATTGTGGCCTGGGATATCATACTCTCCCCTACTTTTCAGATGGACTTCATCACCGTGAACCTTCCATGTGGAATCCCCCATATCCTCGTCCCCATCGAGGGAGCATTGTTTATAATACAAGCAAAACAAGTTTTTCACATTTCATATAGACATGAAAAGAAGAGAAAGAAGAAAACAAAAACACAAAGCTCCAACAACACAAAGAGAGCAGCACAAACACCGCGTAAATAAAATGAAAAGAAACAGAAAAAACAGTTTTGTTTTAACTTTAGACCACAACGGTAATACTTAATACTGGTGGCGCGTACACCAGATCTGCCAAACAAAAAACAAAATAGCAAATTGAAATCCCATTCGACTGACAAACAAAACCGAAGAAAACATGCTGCAAAGACACACTAAACAACAACGATAATAAAATGAAAAATAATTGCAAAACGGCGACTGTTACCAAATAGCCAACCAAGAAAAACAAATCAGTAAGAAAGAATAACGAAAAAGAAATCAATATCAACAAATCATCAAATGATTGCAGCAATCTTCGCAATCGTTCGTTGCAACAAATGCAATCAAAACTTCAATTGAATCAATTTTGTTTAATTTCTATTTTTTCAATATTGTACTTTAAACCATTCACAAAACGTCAAAGTAACAACAACAACAAACACAACGCAAACGGACTAAAGGTCAATAAAACAATAAAAATAAATAAAACAACAAAGCAATACGAAAAAAATCAGCGGCGATAAACACGCAAGAATATTCAAGAAAATAAAAATCACAAAAAATCAACTCAAAGCGATTAAGAAGTGGCTTGAGAAAGGAATATGGAAATCAGATGATGGATGACGCTATCCATGCGTAACCCTACATATGTCCGTGCCCTGAAATTAATGCATTTCGAAAGGAATGAAGAATATGTAAATTGTTGGTTTGATTTGACAAACTTTAGAGGCCAAAATTACCAAAGAAAAAATGTACTTAAATACATCAAAGTTAATGAATATGCAATTGATAGCCAGCCTAAAAAACTCTTCGAATACATTAATAAAAATAATAATACACAGAAATAAAGGAAACCCCAAATTCCATTAAAAAATTATTTAACTCAATTAAAAATAATCTAAAGCAGGTTCAATTAATATATTAATTAATTCAATTGATATTTCAAAAATATTAAAAAAGTTTATTGGTTCTTTACATACACCGAAAAAACAATTTAATCAAATCGACAAAAAAATAATTACCTCAATTAAAAAATAATTACCTCGATTAAAAATTAAGTACCTCAATTAAAAATTAATTACCTCAATTAAAAATTAATTACCTCAATTATAAATTAATTGATTTAATCCTGTAAAGATGTGCAAATAATTTCTTAATGAATCAATTGATCGTTTAATTGTTTCAATTAACTTTTTGGTTAATACTTTGTTCATTAACTCTGTCCAACAAATTAAGACATCTTGAATCGAATTGAGAATAGCGACCCTATAATTTTGAAAGGCCATCTTAAGTAGATCATTTTGTAGGATAAACTTATAGTCGAGTGAGTTTTTTTACAGTGGGGCAATTTTTTCATTTTTTTGCCTAAGGTAGCATTATACTAAGTGAAAAAAATGTTGTAAGTTAATGTCTGAGATAATTCTTATTGTCGGAACTATATTGTCGAATTTTATGAGGATCATTTTTGTAGAAGATCTTAATCCTCTAACTCCTTTCTTTGTAGGTCAATGTGACCTTTTTTCGAGAAAATCAAAAATGTCATTTCAAAAAGAATTTTTAAGAACTAAAATGTTCTACGAATAAAATTGCCGAAAATTTTATTGGGGTTTATCAAAAACACCAAACTTGTAAATAAAGCTCTTCACGCTTAAATAGTAAAATTAAACTCCATCTTCTTCAAAAAAATGTCTAAATTAATCCATGGTTTTTGGAAGATCTATTTTTTCCGACAAAAAATTTGGGTATTTCGGAAATTTTGGATTGAATTGAATTTTTGACTTTACACCCAACATTTCATTTCAGTCTTCCAATGCGTCCAAAGTTTCCGGTTCACATGCGATTTATTTCACCTTACCTTATCATATCGATATGATCTAAAAAGCATGTGAAAGGTCCATACTTTATAATACAAATTATAAATTATAACATTTAAAATATTTTTGATTCCAAAACTTTCATATTTATCATTAGTGTGAGAGGAGTACAGAAAGTATGAAGTCATGATATCCATCGACTGAATATTACGATCCTGTTATTGTGGAGTTTTTATAAAAAAAAAATATCGAAAGAGCAATTGAAAACCACTTTTGTCGTGCGAACGATTCGGAACACTTTGGCTCAATTAGTCTCAGTACTCGTAATTTGTTGATTATCTACTCGGGAGGCTTTGATTTTAAGCAAACATTTAAAATTAAATCACAATTAACATGATGTTATATGGAAGAAATATAATTACAAAAATAATTTGCAATTATTTTTAATGCAGTACTAAATCGTAACACAAGCCACATGAAAAAAAAAAACTTCCATGAAGTCGAGTACTAAAATAAATGCAGCAATGAAATTTGACAACCTTAAAATGCATGATAACGCAATTAAAATCTGCCAGAACAGATTCATAAATAAAATTATTGCAAACATCGAAATCGACGTACTTACGTGTTCGTTCCTAGACTTCGAGGCCGATAACAAATATCTTGCAAATTTAATTGTAGGGTCAATTATTTATACAATTGATTCGAAAACATGTCAAAAACCAGTCTTAAGATTAATTAGTTCATTCATTTCAGTAGAACAAAACAAAGGTGCATATTTATAGAAAACAAAACAAAAACAATTATCATCAGATCAATGACACTTTTGAAGAAATTATAAAGTACGCTTCTCACCGATCGTACGTACTTGCTTTATACGAAAATATTAATCAGTATGCCTGGGTTAATTCCACAACAAATACAATGGATTCCCATTTTAACAAAAAATATTGAAAAATGAGAGAAAAAATGCTTTAAAAATCTAATCTTTCTCAAAGAAGCAATCTTGCAGCATCTGCAAAGTATGTTATAATATTGTTGTTAAACATAGTGACGAAAAACATTTAAAAAAACTGCATTGCCATTTTGGCTGTAAAAAATCTTATAAAAATGTAAAAGAATTGTATATTTCTTTGAATAATTAATTTTCCTATCATTATTATGAGATGTGCACTGAATTTTTCTTTTTGATACTATATAAATGATAAAAAAACTGCCACAAGAATTTTGTCTAACATTTTCTGATGTATTTCGGCTTTCTAAACTCGAAAACGATATTAAAAGAATTATGTTTTTTTTTAATTTTTCTAAAATTCGAAGGTACAGCGAATATATTTTAAATATTTTTTACTCTCATTTTGGAAATATCAGTCAACTAAAGCAATATATAGGGTGGGGTAGGTAAAATTTTAAATTTGAACTACCGATTACGTCGACTTTGAAAGGTAGAACAACATTAATTTTTTTCAGATTTTCGAAAAAAATTGGGATATATTAAAAACTTCCAAAGTAGTGAGTCTTTAACACAAACTGTTAAAAATGTACGTGGAAAATTTTCAGTTCAGCCTCCATGAAGCTCATTTTCATCTCGGTGGCTATGGCCATAATCAAAAATGCCGCATATAGGGTGCAGAGAACCCACACGTGACTATTGAGATGCCAACGCATCCACAACGAGTCACTGTTTGGTGTGGAAACTGAAAAATTGGATACTGCCGAGTAGTACTATGAATGATATTGTGTTCCACTATTAAATGACAAAGTTCAAACTTTCCAATAAAATCAGAAATTAGAAAAAAAAAAAAAAAATCAGTACTTAGCCCTAAATTTTTTTTATATAATTTGTAGTGGGATTTTAACAAAAATTAAAAAAATCATGATTTAAAAAAAAATTGCTTCTACAAAGACTATCATAACTTCTACACTCATCCCATAGATTATTTACATATAAACATTTTTGTTTGCATTAGAATGTTAGCTATTAAAAATGTAAGTAAAAAAATTATTTAATTTTAGTAAAAAATTAAAAAAAATGTCCATATTTTTCGATTTTTGAATCAGTATTCAATGCACAAAAAAGTAATTTTAGTAAAAAAATAAATTTTAGTAAAAAAATTAATTTTAGTAAAAAAAAATAATTTTAGTAAAAAAAAATAATTTTAGTAAAAAAAATAATTTTAGTAAATAAAATTAATTTTAGTAACAAAATAAATTTTAGTAAAAAAATAATTTTAGTAAAAAAAATTAATTTTAGTAAAAAAAATAATTTACGGTAAAAAATAATTTCAGTAAAAACAAATAATTTTAGTAAAAAAAATTAATTTTCGTAAAAAAATAATTTTAATAAAAAAAAATTAATTTTAGAAAAAAAAATTAAAAAAATTGTTCATCTTTTTTTTTGGATTTTATGAATCAATCAGTGCACACAAAAAAATCAGCTTCGACACATAATTTTTCTTTTTTTTTTTGTTGCATAGTGTAATCAGTACTCGATATAACGAATTTCTTCATTAACTCTGCAATCCACTGTAATACAGAATTGGAGAGTAGCTTTACATTTCAAACATCATACAAATCGGACACTTTAATCGTAGTATTTACGAACCTGTTATTATTATATTTCTACAATTATTATGGTCATAATTTAAGGCAAGCGGCAGGCAATAAGAAAAAATATCAAAAAATCAAACCTGAATGCAATATTTGAATGGAGGGTCTACACAAAAAACTTTATTAAAAAAATAAAACATAATATTTTTTCTGACTTTTTTCTATTTTATGATTTTTTCATGCCAGCAAAAATAGATTTTTTTCGAAAAGAACTAAATTCATATTTTTTAAGACTGTTCCTAAAGCACTATTTCTAAATGAAAGTATAATTCGCAATATTTGTATTTAAGGTACCTTCGCCAAAAAAGGGAATTTTAGTAAAAAAATGTTTAAAAAATTACCATAATTTTTTTAATATCATTTTCGAGTTTAGAATGTCAAAATACATCAGAAAATGTTATACAAAGCTCTTCGAAAATGTTTGTGATTATATAATATAATTTAATTTTAGTACTAAAATATGGAAATTTCATTGTACATGTGTTTAGTAGATTTTAATGCTCAATTGAAAGAGAGTTTCCCGAAATTACCATTAAACCGCTGTTGTGATAACAGATTTGTGCTAAACCTTCGTAAATGTAAATGTAAAAACCCGAAAAGCCAAACAAAATCTAAATCTATGTAAAAGGCTTTTTCAATTAAATAATATTCACACTCCATGTGAACACTTCCTCACTCTCTTACTCGTTCTCGCTCGCTCTCTCTGTCCTTCTCTGCTGATCGAACCAGCAGGTCGAATACAGTGCTAAAAGTGTACTAATAACAACAAAGTGCCTATCTATCTATATGAAAAGTGTGACATTAACATTTAACAAAATTGTTTGTGTACTCAGCAACTCGGCAACAAATGAACCACACACAATTAGGAGATAATACGCGAACGCAAAAACGGCAACAGCTTTTTTCAAATGAAACATTTAAATTTTAAATGATTAAGCCTCAAGCCCGATGAATATAAATAATCATAGCTAAGAAACATTACTAACCTCCTCAAAATACAAACTGATAAGATTATGAGGCGAAAAAGATTATCACTTGTGTAAAATAATAAAAAAAAAGCAACAACAGTGACAATGACAGCGACAGCAAAAACAAAACCCACAGAGAAACTGAGAGAGTTAGGAGAGAACAAGAGAAAGCACTGCCAAGAGAACAGCCAACACAGCGACAGAGGGAGAGAGAACAATTTATGAATGAATGATAATTTGGTACTCAATTACGCTTTTGTTGGTAACACATTTCCCCAACCGGCGGGAAGAAAACTCGCCTGATAGGGGCAGAGGTGCCGCCGACGTGCCCACAATGATTGTTCTGTGGTTGTCCGTCGTGTCCAACACACTCATAGCTAACTAACTCATAGCTAACTAACTCGCAGAAAACTCGCCTGATAGGGGCAGAGGTGCCGCCGACGTGCCCACAATGATTGTTCTGTGGTTGTCCGTCGTGTCCAACACACTCATAGCTAACTAACTCGCAAGGCGTTGTATCACTGAGCCATAAAAACAATAATCGAAAGGTTGTGCCATATGCTGCCGCCTGGTGTCAAGATACTCTACTCTGTTCAAACAAACCTCAATAGCTGTTAGTCTAATAACAGCAGGCAAACGGACAAGTTATCGCCACAATTAATGAACCCACAAAAAATACGAAAAAAGCCGCATCAAAAGTAAAAGGCCGAAAATATTTAAATACAATTTGCAAACAAGAATATAACACACGCACACATGCACAAATACATAAATAATTCAATCGATCGATCCTGCGAAACTGCACAAATAAATAAATAAAGAATTCAATTCAATGAAGTGTTTGGCAAAATAAATAAATTTTCTTTTCGTTTACAGTGCCATTATGAACAAAAAATATAAATAAAATACTTTTGAAAACACATCAAAAATAGCAAAAACAACAACAGAAATAGTTGCAGCAAATAAAAGTATTTTTAAAACAAAAACAAAGCCCACGCTCTCAGGCTTGTGGACAGCAGCAGCAGTAGCAGAAAACCCAAACGCCACAGCAACAACATGCATATTTCTTATAAATTTGGATTATTTTTAATATTTATCTTAAGTATAAGGTGGGTATACTACAGTGAAAATCTGGAATATTGAAAATGTTTGGTTGTTTTTTTTTGCAGCTATGAGAGTCCCTCCTACTTTTGGGCCTAAAAGAAAATAACGAAAATCAGGGGGTTTAAGCGAATGATTTTGTTTGTAAAATTTCACATAATAAGCAAAAGAAATGTTTCTCGCTTAAATTTGCAAAATTAGATTTTAGAATTTCCAAAAAGAGGTTTTGAGAAACTATTATTTTTGTTATGCTAACATTGCACGGAAAGGGTAACAGTCCACTTGCCATCTCTACCTCGAAATTTGAAAATGAAATTTTTTGTTAACATTTCTATAGTAAGTTAATAGAACACAAATTTTCGTTAAGATAAAGAGATATAAACTCAAAAGTATTTAGAATATTCCACTTTTTCAACTTTGAGAGAACAATTTTGATTTACTGTGGCTTTTTTCCCTTTATGGCTTTTTTATTTATCCAGCGTTAAAAGAAAATAGAAAGATTGACTGAGATCCGATACAAGTACAAATTGGAGACCAAGATAATAGGTAGCACCTTCTTTTCCTATACCATGATATTATGTCTACAAAATTTTCAGTTGAAATTGGGAAAATACAAATTGAAATTGAGAAGAAATTGAAAATCTTAACTTTAAATTGAAATTGATAAAAAAACCAATTGAAATTAAGAAATCAACATTTAAATTGAGAAAATGAAAATTGAAATACAGAAATTAATTTTTATTTTTTCATTTTCAATTGTGTATATTTCTCAATTTCAATTTACATTTCTGAATTTAAATTTTTATTTTCTCAACTTCAATTTATATTAATTTATAAGATTTTCAACTTGTATTTTCTCAATTTCAATTTTATTTTTCAATTTCAACAAATTGAAATTGGGAAAAAACAAGTTGACATTGAGAAATGAAAATTTAAATTGAGAAATGTAAATTGAAATTGCGAAAATGCCTATTGAATATGAGAAATGTAAATTGAGATTCAGAAAATACAATTTGAAATTTAGAAATGAAATTTCAAATTGAGAAAATGCAAATTGAAATTTGGAAATGCAAATTAAAATTGAGAATAAACAGATTGATATTCAGAAATGTAAATTGAAATTAAATTGTATTTTCTCATTTATTTCTCAATATCAATTGTATACTCTCAATATCAATTTACATTTCTGAATTTTAACTTTTACTTTCTCAATTTCAATTCACATTTCTCAATTTTAATTGAAAATGGTGTAGAGCAACTAAGCTTCGGAAATTTTGGAAGGATTTAATCTAGAGAAGAGCTAAACAGGCATTGTGAGAGCCTGTCTCATGACGATGTACTCTCTCACAATTGAGAAAATGCATATTGAAATTCGGAAATGAAAATTGATATTGAGAAAATTAAAATTGAGAAATTAAATTTCAAATTAATTTGTATTTTCTCATTTCAAATTGTTTATTTCTCAATATCAAATTGTATATTCTCAATATCAATTTACATTTCTGAATTTCAATTTTTATTTTCTCAGTTTCAATTTGTATTTTCTCAATTACAATTTAAAATTCTGAATTTCAGTCGTTTTTTCTCAATTTCAATTTGTATTTTCTCAACATGATGTTGTGTATTCTCAATTTCAATAGAAGCTATGTTTTGCTCAATTTGGATGAATTTAATCCAGAGAGCCTCTCTCACACCGATTTACTCTCACACAATTGTTAAATCAATCGTGGGAGCTTATGAGAGTGAGAGAGAACCTCTCGCATGATTTAGACATTGCACTTAATATTGAAAAACACTCTATCGTCAGTAATGATTTGATTTTTAATAACTGTTGCAGAATAGTTCGTCTGTTTTAGAATCTACAATAATTTTTTTATCATCTCCGCAAGTTACCATAAACAGGGATTTAAGCCTAGCTTGGAATGTGTATACCGCTTTAAGGGTAACAAATAATATGAAATGAATAAATAATTATCTACAGTCTGAATAATTTAATTACAGACCGAAACAATATCTGAACATTTTATTTATTCTTGTTAGTAGTATTGACTTTTTGATGTCCACACAGTTTCAAAATTGCAAAAATACACGAATCCCACAAACATTTTAACGAAGAGCTTCGCTCATCATTAACAGGTTGCTACTTAAAGCCGGCTCGAACGTCCAATGCAAATTTATTAAAATAAGCTTTGCCGGTGCGGGCTTTTTTTAGCATATCACCAGCCAGAGGTTCTTGTCGAAAGATGAACAAGATTTATTTGCATGACATTAAAAATAGAACTAATGCTAATATAACCATAGCTAAGATCAATATAATCCAGAAAATATAGCATACAAATTTGACGAAGGTTTAATTAATTAATATGGCGTATAATATTAATTGGCAAATATGGCCAACATTAAAAATTAGATAAACGCCATTGTTAAACTTTTAACAGAGTGCAAATTTCACTTCCTACACCACGTGAATAACCCAATTGTTCTCACATGCCAGCAGTTAATTGAGTTTATGCAATATTCTCTCTAACCTTGGCCAATTTTACAACAAACCATCCAACCAACACAAACCTGCTCAGCTGAAGTTGGACAAATATCCCTGTGGGGTTTCTCCGTGACGCACATTCAGTTAATAATTGAATATTATGACCATTAAACTGACAATCACTAATAACTGATGGTGGGTGGCCTTATGTTGTATAAACATGTTTATGTGAGGGACAGCCAGGCAGGGCCTTAAAGTTTTAAATTTCAATACAAATGTGCCTGTGTGGAACAACAACCCATCTCATCAGTGTATGTTTGTTGTTATTCGACATTATCCCGCATTAGTGTGAATGCGGAACAAAAAAACAGAGAACATGTTTCGTTAACACGCAATTGTCTCCCAAGGAGGACTTAAGGAATCCTTAAAAGGCAGCATAGTTTCCTTGAAGAAGAAGACAAAAGGACAATGATGACGACGATGATGATGATAGCAACAACAACAACACTGGGAGTGTCTCATGAGGAACTTGGAAGGAATGCGACAAAAATGACTATTCTCAGGTGGAATTTTAATTAGTTGTCGTTTTCCACATTATTCTAGCTAACAACGTGAATGATTTGTCAAAGATTTGTAAATGCATATCATGATGACTAATAATATTGAGTTGCTAGGGAAACCTCCCAGACGAAAGATAAGGAAGAAATACTTTGACCAGTTCTTGGACAAGACTTTGTTAATTAATTTTTTCAATTCACAACAGCTAATTAATCAACAAAATGGTTAAACCAAAAAGGCAGGCGAGGAGTGTCCAAGCAGTGTCAACATTCGTGAAAAATTAATTTAAAATTAATAAACTTTTAATAGAAAAAGTAATGACCTAGAATTATGATTCAAACTTCCCTAAAAATAGAAAATTTTGAAATTTGTCAACTTCCTTTTTCCATTTTATACGAAAAAATAATCACTTAGAGTTATGACTCAACCTTTAAATGCAACTCCCCTCAAAATTGAAAATTTTGAAATTTGTCAACTTCCTTGTGGGGATTCTTTCCCCTCCGCTCTTAGTACCTGTTGTGCGTGCGTCTGTCAAAACCACACAACACATAGAGTTCAAAGTAAATTGTTCAACTATCTAATAGAGACACATCTCTCAATAAAACAAGTCTAAAGGTTCTTTAGAACTAATGCTATACGTCACACACACACCACCACCACCATGCATAATTGTTTCTATGAAATATGATTGTTTAAATTTTAAAATAAAAATAGCTATCTTCATATCTCTCCGTGTGTGGCAAAGGTAAAATTAATCTATAGAAACACTTCGTGAATATCAAGCAATTACTTGGGGGGACTTTGATCGGAAATGAAATTTACACTCTTTCGCTTCCATAACAACTCATGTTTTAGTCATAAAAAATATACTAGAAATGTATGAGAATGTACAATAACAATAACAATTATAATCATAATTATTAATACAGCAAAGTAACTCTATCGCAAATACAGTTCGTTTTGTTGATACTGATACGAATACTGTTGTGATGTGGTGTGGTGTTCAGTCAAAAATGAAAGACCTTTTCATTGTTTTTTTCTTTTTCTAAAAATTTTCATATTTGCTTATCAATACCCTAAGTAATATTCGACTTTTTATGTTCATTTGTTTGTTTGTTTTGTTTTTAGTTTTTGCCAAACGACTACAACATCGTTTGCGGTAAAGTTTAAAAAGAATTTTATGTAAGTTCCCTCAACACAGCCAACAACATGGAGGGCTTCATAAAAGAGTTGTTTGTTATATTGAAAGGAATTTGACCACAAACGCGAGCCAATCGAGTGCTAATGATAATTTCATGGTCAATGTTGCCCCCGAATTGGATATTTAAGGCAGGGATTTATTTTTTAGATGAAGCCAATCCATCAAATTGTTTTCGTAATTGTATTTTATAACAAAATACATGTAACAAATTATATTAAAAAAAAAAAAAACAAAAAATTAAATTCAGAAATGAAAATTGAAATTGAGAATAAACAAATTGATATTCAGAAATGTATATAGACAATTTCGTCGAAATTTTATCCATATAGAAAATTTCGTCGAAATTTTATCCATATAGAAAATTTCGTCGAAATTTTATCCATATAGAAAATTTCGTCGAAATATTATCCACATAGAAAATTTCGTCGAAATATTATCCATATAGAAAATTTCGTCGAAATTTTATCCATATAGAAAATTTCGTCGAAATTTTATCCATATAGAAAATTTCGTCGAAATTTTATCCATATAGAAAATTTCGTCGAAATTTTATCCATATAGAAAATTTCGTCGAAATTTTATCCATATAGAAAATTTCGTCGAAATTTTATCCATATAGAAAATTTCGTCGAAATTTTATCCATATAGAAAATTTCGTCGAAATTTTATCCATATAGAAAATTTCGTCGAAATTTTATCCATATAGAAAATTTCGTCGAAATATTATCCATATAGAAAATTTCGTCGAAATTTTATCCCTATAGAAAATTTCGTTGAAATTTTAACCATATAGAAAATTTCGTCGAAATTTTATCCATAAAGAAAATTTCGTCGAAATTTTATCCATAAAGAAAATTTTAACCATAAAATTTTATCCATAAAGAAAATTTCGTCAAAATTTTATCCATAAAGAAAATTTTAACCATAAAAAAATTCTTGGAAATTTTATCCATGTAGAAAATTGAAATTCAAAAATGTAAATTGAGTTCGAGAAAATAAAAATTGAAATTCAGAAATAAAAATTTAAATTGATATTCAGAAATGTAAATTTAAATTAATTTGTGTTTCTCATATTCAATCGTTTATTTCTCAATATCAAATTATATATTCTCAATATTAATTTACATTTAATATTGATTTTTAATACTGATTTTCAATTTTTATTTTCTCGAACTCAATTTACATTTCTAAATTTCAATTTTTATGGTATTTCCTCAATTTCAATTTACATTTCTGAATATTAATTGTTTTTTTTTTTTTCAATTTTTATTTTTTCATTCATTTCCATTTACATTTCTGAATAAATTTTTTTATTTTCTCAACTTCAATTTACATTTCTGAATTTTAATTTTTATTTTCTCAAACTCAATTTACAGTTCTGAATTTCAACTTGCATTTTCACAATTTCAATTTTTATTTTCTCAATTTCAATTTAGATTTCTCAATTTCAATTGGTCTTTTCTGAATTTCAATTTACATTTCTGAATATCAATTGTTTTTTTTCAATTTTTATTTTCTCAATATGATGTTGTATTTTCCAATGAAGGACCCAAACACAAATATAGAATACAGCAATCGTTAGTTACTAATTCGTTAGTTCCTCTTCGTTTTGGACAAAGCCCTGCCCTAAGCCCACAAGTAATATTTTATGATTATCGATCTTACTAAATTTATCCTTTGTTTGCAGCTTCTATCACACGAGAGCTGCTCCAGTACAAAATCAAACATCCACAGATGATTCTGACGACTATCCCGATGATGATTACTACGATGAAACAGATCCCCCTCGTTCCGTCGAAGTCCACCAGCCAATTTCATCCCCAACACCAACAGAAACCTTAGCAAATACGTTATTAAATTTATTTGGTATGTATTTCTTGCGAAACATCTCGCGGAATGTCAAATTAACTCTTTTTCGGTTTGTTTTCACACAGACATACCAAAGCGTAGCAATCACGTGGTGGAACCGACATGTCCCAAAGCCTGCCTCTGCTTGGAAGACTATAAATACATTGATTGTTCCAATGGCCGTCTGACCGAAGTGCCCCATGACATACCCACCACAGCGATTATCCTAGATTTAAGTCATAATCATATTAAGGACCTTAAGAAGGCGGATTTTTCACATCGCGTCAAATTACAGGAGCTAAACTTGAATAATAATTTAATAGAAACGTTGGATTCAGAGGTAAGTTCAAATACCTCAAATGATTGCAACTATGATTATGATGATAATGTTGTATAATTTTTCGCTTTCAATAGATGTTCGAAGGTTTGCCGCATTTGCAACGTTTGCGTTTGTCTTCGAATCGTTTAACGGACATCGATCCCAATACTTTCCAGGGTGCCTCCGATTTAAGTTTGTTGGATTTGAACAACAATCCCATAGTGCTGCGAGATGAGAATTCGTTTTTGAATCAGCCATCCCTGTTGGAATTGAACTGCCGCAACTGTTCGTGGACTGATATCTATGAGGATACATTTAAAAATACCCCTGGATTGAACGCACTGAGAATAGATAATAATGACTTTAACAAGGTAAGCCAAAACTAGAAAATTTCGTCGAATTTCATCAATATAGAAAATTTCGTCGAAATTTTATTGACATAGAAAATGTCAAAATTTTATCGATATAGAAAATTTTATCCATAGAGAAAATTTCATCGAAATTTTATCCATATAGAAAATTTCATCGAAATTTTATCCATATACATAGAAAATTTCATCGATATTTTATCCATATACATAGAAAATTTCATCGAAATTTTATCCAAATACATAGAAAATTTCATCGAAATTTTATACATATAGAAAATTTCATCGAAATTTTATCCACATAGAAAATTTCATCGAAATTTTATCCATATAGAAAATTTCATCGAAATTTTATCCATATAGAAAATTTCATCGAAATTTTATCCATATAGAAAATTTCATCGAAATTTTATCCATATAGAAAATTTCATCGAAATTTTATCCACATAGAAAATTTCATCGAAATTTTGTCCATATAGAAAATTTCATCGAAATTTTATCCATATAGAAAATTTCATCGAAATTTTATCCATATAGAAAATTTCATCGAAATTTTATCCATATAGAAAATATCGTCGAAATTTTATCCATATAGAAAATATCGTCGAAATTTTATCCATATAGAAAATTTCATCGAAATTTTATCCATATAGAAAATATCGTCGAAATTTTATACATATAGAAAATTTTGTCGAAATTTTATACATATAGAAAATTTAGTCGAAATTTTACCAATATAGAAAATTTAGTCGAAATTTTACCAATATAGAAAATTTAGTCGAAATTTTACCAATATAGAAAATTTAGTCGAAATTTCACCAATATAGAAAATTTAGTCGAAATTTTACCAATATAGAAAATTTAGTCGAAATTTTACCAATATAGAAAATTTCATCGAAATTTTATCCATATGGGAAATTTCGTCGAAATTTTATCCATATGGGAAATTTCGTCGAAATTTTATCCATATGGGAAATTACGTCAAAATTTTATCATATAGGAAATTTCGTCAAAATTTTATCGATGTAGAAATGAAAATTTAGCGTTTTTTTCTTTATTGAAAATTTCGTAGAATTTTTTTCTTTGTAGAACATTTTCTATATAGGTAATTTCGCCGTATAGGATTTTTTCTGAATAGAAAATTTCGTCGAAATATTTTCTTTATAGCAAATTTCGATGAAATGTTATCTTTGCAGATAATTTCAATGAAATGTTATCTTTACATAAAATTTCACCAGCAGTCATTTGTCATGTATTGTCACATACATTCAATTGCCATTTTGTTCTGGCTGGCAATGCCGTTTAACATGAAAAGCTTTTTTTCTCGCTGAATGAACGGAGAAACTTTTATCGAAAGCTCTACTTCTTTCTTTATTCTCTTTGGGCTTCCAATTCGTTGTTGTTGTTTGACATTTCTCTCTACACCATTCTAAGTCGCTGTCAGACGTTGTTGTTGCTAGTGCTAGTGCTACATACATTCGTGTTTTTTTTTCACTTATTTTACAGACCATCAATACACGAGCATTTATACCGCTGAAGAATCTTTTAAAACTTCGAGTGCCGGAATTGAGTCAGAACAGCACCGAAGATCTGTGCAACCTCCTGAAATTCATCGACAACATTAGCTTCAAACGTTTCGAAGTCAGTTGCTACGAGCTGGTGTTGGGAGCTTCATACAATGATAGCATAATCTTGGTCACAGATCCACCATACAAAGAGCCAACGGGAATCGTTATAGATACAACAACAACACCAAACCCAATAGTCACAACATCTGCCAACGAAAGTAGTAGTACGTACCGACGAGAATTTAGCTAAGCTCTTGGTTTACACTAAATAATCGTTTGCTTGTTTTGCAGATTCCACCACCATGTCAAATGGAACATTTATACCAGAGGCTGGCAATGAGACGGAAATAAGCAAAGCTTCCATTGGAGGTATGGATACGGAGCCCTCTAAAAAGGATATCAAAGGCGAAGAGGAACCGAATAAAGTAAACATATCTCAAGAAGCCATAAACCAAATGTTAATAGGTAAAACTAAAATCCAAAAATCAGCACAAAATACGTTCCCTCAATAACTTCAATAATTTCCTTTTCTTTAGGTCTTATGATTATATCCATTATTGGCATTATAATCGGCGTATTGTGTCGCAAAGATGTCTGGGGCATGAAGACCAAATGCTGTCGCACCAAGAAGCCTTTAGAGGACAAAAATATCGATAGTAATGGCCAAGCAGCCGAAGAAATACCCTTGAATAAGTTATCCTCATAAGTTGAATAAATAAGTTAGGTGCTTCTCTGTTGTATGATGTATTTATTAATTATTCCATTCTAAACACACACAAATTGTAAATAATTATTTAAGTTAAACTTGCCAAAAAAACAAACAATTTTAAACTATTCAAAACATTCGAATTTAGCCGTCGTTGCTAAATTTTCAATAGTTTTAAGTACAGATTTTTTCTGAAAAAAAATCTTTCGCTCAAAAAGCATTTCCTTTCTTTAAGAAAGTTTTTTTAAACTTTTAAGTGACCTTTTGAACAAAAAAAAAGAACAATTTTTTGTTAAGCTAAGTTAACTCGTTAAGATTTTCTATAGAAAACACAATCCTACATATCGTAAGTCTCCCTCTCTGCTTTCTTTAGTTTTCTATATCTCCGGTGTATTACCTAGTCTTGTATCCTCCTAGCGATAATTGTAGTGTTTTGACTTCCCCCTTTTTCCTAATTATTTAATAAAGATGAAGTGAACACCCCTATCGTGAATGAATGGGGAATAAATTGGTAATATGAATGTCACTCGATAAATTTTTAGAACAAAGGCGATCAATACAAAAAAGAAGGGCAAGGTACCCCCTGGAATTAAACGGGAAAATACAGTTTCAGTACAGTAATTTGAATATTGAAAAGAGATTTTAGAAAAACTTAAAAAAATTAAAATTAGCTTATACTTTTTGTAAATGAGTAGCACAATTTTAAATGAATTTACATTTAATTTAGTTGGTCTATCTGTACTTAGATTAGCCTGACTAGATACTGCTACTATCAGGTTTCTCATACAGCTTGTTTTACAACCCACCATAAAGTGAATTGTGTTTATTTGTTTTCTTTTAGCACATGGAAATATCCATTAAAAACATACAAAGATATACATATGTATATGAATATTGTAGAAGCATAGTCCAAATACAAGTATCCATTTAAAACTTCAAAATATTATTCATGTGGACCAACCACAAACGATTAAGGTTCTTAAGTACAACATTACTGGAGTTATTCCAGATATAGAATACGAATGGATCGAAAATGTGCTAAAAAAATAGTGTTCACAGGGTGATGGGCCACTATTAAGGTACCCGTGGGACCACTTGAATGAACTTTTATTCATTCCATCCACCTAAAAAATTACATTAGCAAAAATGTCCATTAGTTGCAGCATTTTCCAATTTTTAAAATATACAACTGCAAAAGCAATTTTGAAAAAATCTAAGGTTTTTCTGCAAAATATACTGAAGTGGCTATCATAGTCTCGGCAAAATATTTTCAAAATGTTTTGTTTTTATAAATGTAACAAATAAATTGACCTAACAACTTGTAGCGAATCGATTCTTTTTCCCATTAATCAGCACTTAAGTAGTATCTGGCTTTTGATTGTGTTTAGTCTGCCTGAAACTATGGATCGGCGGCTATATATAAAATTCATTTCATCATTCAATCATACAAAATTTGTATTAATTATTTCTTCAATAATCCAGTAAGAATCAATCAATTCCCGGGGCTAGGCTTAAATCAGAATTTTCTTTTGTTATTGCAGAGACATTTCAATAACCTCCTAAAAATATGCTATACTTTTTTTCTGATCCCCTGCCATTATATCTTGAGTTGGGAACAGCCAATCTGGCCACGAAATGTTACCTTCAGTTTAAGTAGAATAGGTGACAAAATTTAAAGAAGCTAGGAAATCGTGAAAATATGCACGTACGATTATTAATATCAAATGTAATAATTAACCACGTATGATTATTAGAGTGGTTCTCGTAATAAATGAAACACTTCTACAAAACACATACAATTTGTGAAGTTTCAGCAGAATTGAAGAAAATCAGCATAATTCATTACAAAATCAAAAATTTTCTAACAAAATATTCAGCCATGTTCTGTTATGGGTAAACAATTGTGAAATATAGCCTATCTGAGGAATGTAAATTAATAAGGCAATTCTGAAGCCAGTTTCGGATACAACTGGCCATGTGCTGACAATCGCACGTTTTAAAATCTTTTTTTTTTGCGATTTCGAGTTTCTAAATTTGACATTTCTGTTTTAAAATGACTTTGACTTAGCTGAAAAAAGTTGTTTTAATGACAAATGCGAAATTAGAAATTGACAAAAAAGATGCGACTTGATAATCGTGCGATTGTCAGTACATGGCCGAACGACTTGGTTGTGATGAGAGTAGGTCGTCGCATAATTGCAAACCTATTTAATTTGAATGTTTTCTTTTACCGCGTCCTTTTTGAAAAAAATCTTGATTTGTTCGATTTCTTGCCTACAAATTAGGAAAGCTAATATAAGAAAAGCTATTGCACAAGATCAGAAGATGAGGCGAAATACTAAACTTTAAGAAAATTTAGCTTTTGTCGACTAAAGTGAAAAGTTTGCGCTAACAGATTCAGAATTTTGAAATGTTATCGCCAAAATTAGGATAATATATTTTACACGTTTTGGTTTACTAGGGCTATTACGAAATTATATTAATTCGAATAATTTGGATAATAGAAGAAGGAATTTTAATTTTTTACTAAAAAAAATTATCTAGAAAACTACCTAGATATTTCTTTTTGTTAAGAACACTGTGCGTGATAGATAATATAGATTTAAATTGAATTTGAAATTTTAGCAATAACCCCGTATTTCATTGTGGATAGAAAATAACAGACTCTGATTTGTTTGTATAACAAATTCTCGTTTACGATTAGGAATGTATGCATGCAAATGTATGTAGATTTCGAAAACAAAATTAAGCTATTCCAAAATGTAAACACACTTTCTAACTTATTCGCGCTTTGCTCTGAAATTGAATAAGAAAACGAATGTACTCGTGCATTCTCCACGCTACATAAACAGAGCGCTCACAGATCACTTCATTTCTGGGTTATTGACTTCTTCCCATCATCCTCCTAACCCACAAAATAGAACAATGATAATTTTTGCCAAATTTCACCTTTCTCCAGAAACGCCAAAAAAATTTAATGAAAGAAGGAAACGCCGATAAGAATAGTCATTTTTTTTCGCCAACCTTGATGGAGACAGAACACACAATGTCTCCATGGTTCATTAACATTATTGTTATTGTCAAGAAATTGAAATTGCTAAAATATGTGTGTGTCCGACCGCAAAAAAGAAAAGTAAATAACAAAATGCACAGGTCAAAGACTCTAACAATTTTAAATCAACAGAATTTGCTGTGAAAAAAAAAAATAAAAGTATAAAGTAGAAAATCAAGTATAATGTTGTTGAATTCGGCCACTCTGAGTCGTTAACACCCTTCATCGTGGATCAGGTTCTTCAACGTCAGGAGATATTGTTGAGATATGAGATCAGTTGTATAACAGTTCCACAGTTCAAATTACTAATTATCGCAATAATTTAAGCAAAACGCACCCATTATTGAAAGTCTTCCTTAACCACTCCCTCTTTTTAAGACAATCCATTAGAAATAACCAACAAAGGTTTAGAAAAATTACCAAATAAATGGAAAAAGTGCCCTCCAAACCGATCAAGATCATTTACAATTCCCAAGACGTAAATGAATGGACATGGATTTAGAATAAACATACGGCGTGGCGTATACACGGAACAAGAAAATTAATGCCTGACCCCAAAACAAAAGAGAAACTGCAAGTGGCCTGAAAGCAAACAATACATAGACAACAAATTATTTTCAATTTCTAGACAAATAATGAATGAACACAAGGTTTTCCTTAAGATCAGAAATTACACAATTTACACAAATTAAATTTTCATTTAAGGTTCATCAACTCACTCACTCAGTCAGTCTGTCTGTCCGTCCGTCCGCCTGCCTCTCTGTCACTGTGTTTCTGTGTGCCATGCAAAAAGTAATAAAAAATTAGCTTTTTCCGTTTTCTGAGAAGAAATCATCGCATTATGGAAGTCAGTGAACTGAATGCATTACGGCTGGCAACTGAGACCCTAGACTCTGGGCAACTCATACTAAATGTGTATTCGCACTCATCGGTTGGTAAATATAGTGCAAAATGGCATGTCCGTCCAGGGACAAAAATGTGGTGAAAATGTTGAAACAAATACGCAAAAATTGATTTAACTGAACGATAGATAGATAAGGCGTCATATGTATGTACGAGTATGTACATTTTGTTTTCTCTTGTGAATGGAATAATAATAAACAACATGTTCATTGTTAAGTTAAAATCAAATGTGAATCATTGCAGCAAAGTGCAGCGAATCAAGTTATAAATTATTATTTGCACGCTGCTACTACTGCTCCCCTCTACTAGTTGACTGGTTGGTCAATTTTGTTTACATATCTTGTAAATTATAAAATGTTTTGATTTCAATTTGTTTTTGCTTTACTTACCTCCATTACCAAATTGACGCAATCCTGAGACTCTTTGCAATCCAACAGAGCCACGACATTTTCATGGTGCAGTTCCGTTAATTCTTTCAGAATTTTTATCTCTTTTCCCAGCAGATTTTGTGTTTTTATAAGACCTTTTTTGGTGATACATTTTATGGCAACCGGGAAATGTTTCTGAAAAAAAAAAGAACGAAATGTAAGCAAATTGATTAAAATTTCGGAAAATCAAACAAAGGAATGGCTAAAAAATATAATAATTTCTTTTACAATGAGGTCATCCATAAGTAAAGAGACCAGACCAAACAATGTGTGGCTTTAATTTTACGTCATTTATAATTATAATTCTATTATTTGTCGTGTTAGCTATTATCATGAGTAGTTAAAGGAGCTACCATAAAGGAGTACAACTGCAAGACGGGCACCCAGTCTGTCTCCTTGAGGCAGTTTTTGTATGGAAGCCCCTTTAAGTGGTGGGGAAATTCACCTCTCATTCAAAGTATTTTTCAAAAGCAGCACATATGCATGCACTTTAGATGAGTGTTTCCAATTCATCATTTTAAGGCTGTGCCTGGTGATGAGCAGCTGTTTGAGAATAAATGAAATGAAATATGTACTCGCTATTGTCTCCCCACCTGATCAGAAATTGATATGGACGGTTGGTTGGTTGATTGGTATCGCTGCTTTATCATTTTTAGTTTTATGTGCCAATCATTGCAATTGACAGCCACCAGACAGACAGATAGTCGTCGCTGACACTCTCTTGCTCGATTTATTTCTTCTATTGTGTGCGATTTCTTTTTTTTCTTTTAGAATTTTATTCAATTTCAAATTAAATACAAGTACAATCGACGACGAGTGTTCCAACACATTTTCCATTGTTAGTGGGTCAAGTGTACTCAAATATTACGAGCAAATATATGACGAATGATGGCATGTCCAAAGTAAATGCAATTTAAAACTTATTGTTTCTTGCTAGCTATCCATCCATCCGCACATCAAATAGGTACTTGAACGACGAACAGCAAATAAAAGGCCTAATTAAATGTTTATACTTGTATGTACGAGTTTGAGTGCATGCATGCACGTGTGGTAAAAATATTTTGAAAGTGTAAAAATTTAATTACAAATGAAATCGTCTGTAGGTTTAAATCAATGATTTTTGTTAACAAGAAGCCACCATTGGAGCAAAAGGGACTAACTCATAACACAAAATTCGTACATATGAGTCATTCCATAACGATTGTTTTGAAATTTTGTGCAGGTATTCTTCTCATAAAAATATTGTATAAGTATTTTTGGGAAAAAAATGATTTTTTTTCACGATTTATGATCAATTTAACAGTGAAAAAATACCAACTTTTTCAAAAAGGTGTGTTCATTCAATCGCCTGTAACTCCTGATATAGTCGACTGATTTTAATGTGCTATACCTTGTTTTGAAGCTAATTTCAATTCATTTTAAAATGCTGAACTGGTGTATTATAGCCCAGTTAGATTTCTTAAAGTTTTTACAATTTTAATTCTTTTATTTTGATTTGGAAAATGATTACATTAATCCATTTTTCTGAAATGTTGAAGTAGTGTTCTTAAGTCTCTTTTTAAGCGAATGTATGAGTTTGAAAGTAGTAATATGTTGGGTTCAATTTTTACGATTTTTTTTAGAATTACAAGTCGTGAAGAAATAAATGAAATGAAATGAAATGAAAATCATCCAGAATTTCAGTGAAAAATCATCAGAAAATCATATTTCAATGGCAAAAACGATACGCACTAATATTTTTTTCATTAGTTCATAAACGGAGGGTATAAAAACAATGAAAAATTCAAAAAAAAATAGATTACGGAAAATTATATTTTTTTATTTTTTTTCTACAAAAAAAAATGAAAAAAAAAATAAATTTTTCCATAAATTATTTTTTCTTGAATTTTTTATTTTTTAGATGTTTATGAAATAATGAAAAAAAATAAGTGCGTAATGTTTTTGCCATTGAAATATCCCTGGTAGGGGTCTCAAAATCCTCATCGCAGAAAAGAAAATTTGCAATCCCTAAAGTATGCTTTAAACTAATTTAACCAAATAAAACAGAGGACAAGGAACAGCAATTTTTGGTTGCCTTTTGCTGAGGTTTACGATTTCTGTAATTTAATCGAGGTTTGCAGCAGAATTTTTTTACAATGATTAACTACGATCTCAGTATATCAATATTTGTAAATCTCAAGGTATCGGTCCGGTCCACAAACGAAAACAAAATTACAATTTTTGGACGGCGATTGAAATTTATTAAAATTTGCCTGTTTCACACTAAAGTGTGGGCTTTATGGAGCAGTTACATAACTATACTGGCTGCAGGTGGACGTAGAAGTTTGCATTAATTCTATAATCAAATTCAATCGACTACCGTAATATAATTACGAAGAGGGCGTGGTAGTTGGTAATGACACGCAAATCTCACAATTTACATAAACAAATGTTTTAACTTTCTCAGTATGGTACTGCACTTCTACGCTAATCTATTGGCAAACCAGAGAAATTCTCAAATCATGATGGAGGTTTTTGTTTTTGTCATATGGGCCACACAGACAATTTGACTTTCTAATCTATAATTTGTTTTTTTTTTTAGTCTAGAATCAGAATCAGATTGTTTTAATACTCTTAAAGTGGACAGGCTTATATAAAAATTGTAACAAAATCATATGATATATAATGCACATGCATACTTATTGTATGTAGCAACATGAGACTCAGGCGTGTACATGTAATTGCAGCAAATGGCCAGTAATATAAATTACTTTCATTCGCATTCACAATATTCGCGGTGTACGAGTATTTTTTTTCAACCGATTGCATTGTGAGTGTAGCTAAGTGTGTATCGTATATTTACAACAATGAAAACAAATGCGGCGGTACTGAAAGTGGTGATATTTTTAAAACGCAAAAATAAATAGTTTTCTAGGCATTAGGTTCGTGTGCTGTTGTTGTCGTAGTTTTTGTTTATTTTTTGTATTTTTCAAAACACGTGGAGACTATTAACAACACTCTGCATGCTGCTGGCTGGTGCACCGCCATGCCACGAAATAATAAATGAAATGAGTATTTTAAGCAAATCTGCAGTAATGAATGGTTGACGGGATGGATGCAAGTCTTGAAGAAGGAGTAGTAGTAGTACCAAACTATACTAAAGATAGATGGGCGGCGATGTACAGAGAGAACGAAGCAAGTCATTAAAATGTTTCTTTTTTTGTGTAATGACGATTATTACGGCTTCTGTTTCTTCTGGAAACATATTTAGAGTCATGGAAAAATATTTATGTATGTCTGCGCCTGGCTGATTTCCTTTGTAAGTTGGCTGGCTGTCGTCTTTGCGTTCGTTCTTCTGGAACGGCTATTTTTACATTGCTGCTGCAACAACAACAAACAACCTCTTCACGTCGTCAGCAATTTGAACATATTTACACATGTTGTTTTATTTTCACAGTACATATGTACGTATGCACAATAATACGACGCTCCGGCATTGATGACGATGTCGACGACGACCCCATCCCAGTCCATTCGCATTCATTTTGGGTTTGTTTGCCCCTTCCTCACAAAGACAAAAGATGCAGTGATTTGGGTTTGCGTTCTCGTTTATCTTTTTCAATTTTGTGTGAATTGAGTTATTTTTATTTTGAAATCAAATATTTCAATCCCTCTGTCACAGACGTTTTAATTTAAATATTTGTTTATGGAATGGTGGCGATGGCGGTGTTGTGTGTCGCACAATGAAACACGTGCTTCTTGTTTTATGATTTCAAAAATTGACAACTAGTTGTATGTATTTTAGTGAAAAGAAAATATTTCTATACTTTAGAATAATTTCAAGAATCTTTAGAGTTTTTAAGGCGAAAAATGTACAGGATGCATTGTAGTTGCAAACAAAGTTTGTAGTTTTCAGCATTACTGACCTAAGGTAAAACTCTTAATAAATTGCTTTGCAATGCAGGAACGCAGACTGTCCCATGAAATAAATATTTCAACGGGAGTTTCATAGAAAATCTCACATGATATATAAAAATGGCTAGGAAGTGATTATCTTAAAAGTCCATTACATAAACAATAATAGGTCGTTGGTCTCCACAAAAAGGTACCTTTTGTGGAACAGTACAACCATGGCGGCTTCCAAGCCATTAAACTTTATATGATTTTATTGTCTACCTTAACACGACAGTACAGCTTCTTACATTTCTTCACCTACTACATATATGTATATGAATGTGCAATCTCTGTTTTGTGTATGCATACGGGTGTTGTGTAAAAAAAAGAAAGTGATGTAAAAAGTGATTATCAGCTCGAAAAAAATAATTACAATTTTTCAATGTAAACAGATGACATTGTTATCACTCTACTTGATGGTATAAATGACCGGGAGTTCGATTACATCGCTCTCATCGCAATTATCACGTTCACATCAAATCCTAATAATACTACATCAGACTAACCAGAGATTTTTATGGACGGACAGCAGCCACTCATAAAAACGTGGCAGAAAAAATAAATATGTCATTAGTGAAGTGTAATCATTGCCATGAAATACATTGTAAGCACTTTGTTAACACTAATAGTTTTAAATATTATGAACTAATTGAAAATAAAAAATGTATGCATAATGCATGTAGTCATTTAACAGAGCAGACTTTAACAAAACAATTTCCCTTGAGGTACTACAAACTTAGCTAGGAGGTATCAACCTCTACATGCATACATATATAGTACTTTAACGGAGTGAATGAATAATATGGAACAAGATAAACTATCTCGATATTATAATTTGATAATAGACCACAATCTCTAAATTATAAGACCGATGCGAATACGAAATACGAGGACAGTTCAATAAGTTCAAGAGAGGAGGACAACCGAATGTATATCATTTCTGTCAAATACAATCTCCTTATAGGCTATTTTAATGTCATTAATTCGACTTTTGTTTCGACAATTAAAACGATCAAATTTCAAGTTAACAAAAGACAGGGTAGAGTATAGCATCTGAAAAAAGGCGATAACTCGCATGACAGGTGCATCGTAGGTTAATATGAAAAAAATCGTTCATTGGGCTCAAAACCGAAAATTAGAAGAACAAATCGATAAGTTTTTTAAATATCGATAACTGCCATGGTAATCTATAACTACTATAGTTATAAGCAGAGTATGATATCCGAAGCACCAAGATCTGATCTCATATATGTCATAGTGCAGCTAGAAAAAAATTATCGGCGTGTTATCGATATCTCGCTTAGCTATTGAGTTATCGTAATCGATTTTTTTCGGTCCAGTGGGCTCAAAATCGAAGAAACAAATCTACAATCCGTAATTGATATTTAGATGATCGGCGTGTTATCGATATCTCGCTTAGCTATTGAGTTATCGAAATCGATTTTTCGGTCCAATGGACTCAAATTGTAGAAATTCGATCGAAATTATGTGTATTTCTATTTAAAGAGAAATTAATAATTACATGTATGCAAAAGAATTCAATAAAAATGCACTTGAAAGAAATCTAAAAAGGAAAAATTACTTATTTATATTGCAATTTTAAACTTGTTTTCCAGTGTTATATCAATCAATTTTTCCTATTGTTTTTATATATCTCTGTTACTAAACCAGTTATGGAAAATTTTTACTTTACTTTTCCGATATAGTTTTTATTAAGTTTTTTATAAAAGTTAATCTTTACCATAATTTTTCATTCAAATAAATGAGCATAAAATAACAAAGTAAAAAATGATTTTTCAATTTCGATAGCTAGGATAGTTATCGAAAATTTTATTTTATGACTTATGATAGTTATCGATTGTGGAAATTCTATAAAAATTTTGTTTATTTTTATTTAAAGCAAAATTAAAAATTTTACTCTACATCATCTCCTATTTAATTTTAATAGTGCTCTATAAAAGTTTATCCTTTCCAATTTTTTAACTTATTTTTTCATTCAAATGGACTTAAAATAATAGGGTAGTTATCGATAAATTTTATTTTATTTTTAGTTATTTTTTATATAAAAAAGCAACAAAATATTTAACATTCGATAATTAATCGAGATATTTTTGTTCTTGTTCAAATTGTTGTTAGATTACGGTGCCTCATATTCTTGGCAAAGATGTTACCCGGAGATTTTAATTTTTCCTTGTTTAGATTGATTTTGTATCGGAGCTACAAAAACTTCATCAATGGTCAAAATTGAACTCATTCAGAATATTATTTTATTACTGTTTGTGTGCG
Source organism: Polietes domitor (assembly GCA_947397865.1). Classification (NCBI taxonomy): domain Eukaryota; kingdom Metazoa; phylum Arthropoda; class Insecta; order Diptera; family Muscidae; genus Polietes; species Polietes domitor. The sequence goes on along the minus strand of OX377621.1, from coordinate 171,349,582 downwards.
ATATACAAGAATGGGTGGGCAAACATGGCTCAAACGACTTTAGCAGTCATGAAAAGGATTTGGTCCAAACATACCAAGCAAGTGTCTAAACTCACTGATTCGATTCGCTAAACTTAGGGTGAGAGTATAATTAATTTTGTGAAAAAAAATAATTTTCAGGTTCTGTTCATATCGACTGTGCCACGGTCGGCCAACCTATATCCCTCAAATTTAAAACAACTTTCTGTAGATGCGTAAATTGCAATTTTTTAAAAAGTAAACAATTTCAAAAGACAGCAGACGACGCACGGGCAGGCAACAACAAACAGATAAACTAATGAAACGGTGTTGCTACCTTCCTTCCTTTCTAGTGCCCCCCGGCGGCTGACTGGCTGATTGCTGTTTGCTTTGTTTTGATTGCTGCTAAACTGTAATTACAAGAAACGGAGTGCAAACAAAGAAACGGCAAATATTCAACGAAATGAACGAAAAAAAAACGATGGAAAACAAACTGAAATTATAAGCATTTGAATGGCGCAAGTGTAATAATTTCATGCGATCATTAATTATATCATAAAGTAGGTGCGTGACAGGAGTTGTAGGATAGGATGCAATCACTTCCTTTCCACGGCTTACATTCACATAAAGCTGCTGACTTACAGCTCACTGAATGGTGATTTCTTAAGAAAAGTTGCAAATTCTTTTGGTTTTCTGAAGAAAAAAAACAAGTTTGCAGTTTTTATTCATTCGTTTGTTGAGCAAATCGAGTAAAATTTAGTCATTTTTGCATATATCCTGAATATCACCAACAACAGCTGGTTTGCCAGCTAAATAAAAGAAGCTATAAATTAATTCGGTTGAATGACTTCGTGATGAAAATTGTTTCCTCTTTGAAACCACAAGTTGCATTTATTTGCAATATTAAAAGTACCATTTAGTATTTATAACATAACCGCACAGAACAGGACATTGAACAAGCCATTAATGAAATAAGCCATTAATGGCTATGAGATTATACAAGATTATTAATCGATCAGATTACTACCTGATATTAATTCAAAAAGATTCAGATGATGCTGGGACTTCATTTCATTTGTAAAATGTGTATTAAAGCATATAATTAACGACTTTACATTTTTAATTTAAAGCTTTTTCTCAGCTAAAGACAGATTAACCGGCCACCAATTGCAATGTCAACGATCGTTCATGCAGATCCATCAGCTGAGTGACGAGTCATGATCACAATTTATGCGTTTACACATGCATGCGCTTAAGTAAACTGTAAACTTGGTCAAAAACAAGTTAGCCAAGAAAACACAAACAAAAACAGGCCACAGTACCTGTTAGCCACCACCACCACAACAAAAACAACAAATGTGTTGGTTAAAAGAAAAGAAACAGCTGATGAACTTGAACAACAAAAGAGATGTTGTTATGTATGTGTCCAACAAAACAAACAGCGAGAAAACAAAAAAAGACAACGACAGACGACGCGAAAGTTGGTTGGGACAGCCAACCAGCCAGCTGATGAAATTTGTACAGAAAATTAAATAATTTCGTGTTGAGTATAATATAGTGTGAAAATATCGAAATATATGGCATGAGAACGTGGGGATTTTGTAAATGTGAAAATATATACATAAAAATTGAGGTCATGTGTAATTTTGTGCATAGACACACACAACCGACCGACTAAAGGAAGTTTATAAAAGATAAAATTCAACATCGATTTATGGTATAGTTGGTTTATTTAATTTTTCAAGATCAAATGCTATGCTAACACATGTGTAGCACACTGAGAGTGTGCAAATGGCACACTGAGAGTGTGCAAATGATAACAATTTGAAAATACAATATTGAACCCAAACAGAAATGATAACAGATACAATATGATGAGCCAGACGAAAACATCACATGCATTGAAGAGGTGAGAGAACAAAACTCAGAAGTGTGGAATCGACAGACAACGCCACTTGAAATAAGAAGACAAAAAACATAAGGACAGCAGGTCTCAGGAAAAATCATTTAAAGGTAGTACCTCAACGAAAAACAAAACGATCCGCTGACAATTTATTATCACCACTTATGTCAAATGCCAACACAGGCCTTTTTTCGAAATGCATTTTAGTTTTTTTTTTAATGAAAACCACCACAACTTAGCTAAGAAAGAAACAGGTTCTTCAATATTAACATATTTATTTATGTTCACTGTACAACGTGATTGGAAAAACTTCGCAGAGTTTCTCTTTCTCTGTTGCCCTCATATGTAGTTGATACAATGATTTAGAAAATTATTTCTAATCAACAAATTATAATACTATTTTTGGGCAAGGAAACTGAAGCAAAGGAAAAATGAAAACAAATTTATTATGTTAAATGCCAACGACCTTATCCTCTTCTCGTAACGTAGAGTTTTTGTAGTCCAAAAAAATGTTGGACAATTTCCAACAAAACGCATTTATATGAATTATGGGGCATGTTCGACAAACTGCTTATGATGAAATTGCATCCGTTTCGTTGTTTAGGAATATTATGTACTTTTCTAATAATTCAAACAATTCCATGTTTTTTTTTTCTCTCTGACACATGAAAGCGGATTCAAACTCAAGAACAGGGGCAGTTGTAAAATGAATTCAGTATTATTTCCTTATCCATTCGAATTTGTTGATTCTAGTTTTCAAGATCTCGCACAATGAAAATGTACGTTCACTCCATTCCAAAAAAAACGTTTTCATTTCATTTCATTTCATTTCATTTCATTTCATTTCATTTATTTCAACATCACAATACAAAATCCAATAAGGCCAATTGTTTATATTGCGCACTAAATACAACAATTCAAAAATAAATAACAAAAAGTAAAACTATTTTAAAACTAATATTATAAAAGTACAAAATTAACTTAGAAAGTAAATAAATATATATAGAAAAGTAAAGTAAAATTTTTCGGAAATAACGAAAAGATGACATTCATTTGAAAGAAGGGAATCTTTTTAAAATATATTAATATAAAATATATTTTTATAAAAATAAGTAAAATTGTAAATACCATTTATTTAGGGTCGAATACGATCACTCACTTCACTTTCCTCTTGAAACAATAAAATGCAAAAATATATTTTGGATTCTCGATAATTAGAAACCTAAAGTCGGCCAGGGCGGACTATATTACTATACTATACCCTGCATACCAAAACACTTTTACTCTATATATTTTTGAGTAATATATAACGTGTTGCGCCAAATTTGAGCAAATTCGGGTAAAATATGTGGTTTGTAGAGCCGAAAAAACCTTTGTTTTTTGGAGAAAAAAACAATTTTGCAGTTCTTACTCATTCGTTTCTTGAACAAATCGAGTAAAATTTAGACATTTTTGCATATATCCTGAAAACCACCAACATCTGATTTGTCAGCTAAATAAACGAAGCTATAAATTAATTTGATCCGCAGAAGCCTCTTGTGCCAAGTTTTGTTCGAATCGGAGAGATGGAAATAGCAAAATCGATTAAGAAAATTTTTCTATATCGATCGGTATAATTGCTTCCTTTTTTACATTATATCCGTGAAGGCTTCAAGAGAACATATTTAGCAAAATATAATTTTCTGTTTCTTTTCGCCCCTGTATATTCCGTTTAATATCGAATCCTTTTAGACTGACGGAATCATTTTTATTAGAGTAGTTTTATGACGATGAAAATTTGTTTCATTAAATTAAATTTGAACTTTAATTAAATTCAAAAACTGAACAAATGTTCGGTAGGGCGGGCCGCAGTTAGACAAGACCATACATTTGCATACGCATTATTACTGCTATTGAAATTTACAATAAAGCAGCCGCCGAAATTCAAAGTTTAGCCATATTTAGCGATAGTATAGCGATATTCGTGGAGTTCTAAAATTTGATTTCGATTATACCGCATTTGAAGTCGTAGACCAAATGGCTGCACAGTAAACTTCTAGGAATTACAGAATCTCGACATATGCCACCCGGCAACTATGAATACATCGAAATCGTATTACAAAACACTCCTGTATATCGAAGCATAGAATTCATCATTGTTTAATTACACCCCCACACATCACAGTTAATTAAAATTCATTATTAATACAATATGTACACCCAGCCGGGCGCAGTTGTTTTTTTTTTATTTTGCAAAGCAACAAATGCCCACCTCACCCACACCCACCACCCAGCAGCAAGTGATCGATATACTCTACAGTGGTAACTTAATGTATGACCAGAGGAGAATTGAATTCCAATATCGTATTTTGTTTTTGTTTTATTATTATTATTTTTGTTGCTGTTATTTTGTATTGTTAATAATAATTTCTGGTCGCGTTTCTGAGTCTCTTCAATGTTCTCGTGTTTGCTGAAATGGTCATGTATGTGTATATACCTATGTATATACATATATATACATACATATATTGTACATATTGTTATGTATCATTTATCATACACATATTTAGAATGTACATAATAAAACAAACTACAGAAGGAAAACAAACAACAAAGCGAAGAACGAATCAAAGAAAACAAGAAACAAAACAGAACAGAACAGAGCAACAGAAAACGAGTTCATGCAGCATTTAAAGTAGGAAAAACAATATTTAAACAATAACAAAAATGGCATAAATTAAAGGTAAACTATGAGTATAAGAACGATAAGAATATCATTTTGCGAAAGCAATGCGTATGAGGCCCAGACAATGTATTCAATGCGCAATTCAGTTTCTTGAGAAAAGCAATTCTCTTTTATACAAAGAAATATGTAGATCTCCACTGAGTTGAAAGTAAGACAATGGATGTTCAGATTTAAAATTAAAGTATATTGAAATCGTTGCCTATGAATGTTTCTCTAACCAACATCTCGCAAATATGGAGCTTAGGCATTTGTTTGACATCGTCTAATCATTAAACTGTTTATAGATTATAAAACAGTCACCACATGGCAAATCTCTCATAAGTATGCATATCGTTATAAAAAAGAACTCCAAAAGTTTCTTTATATTTGGCAAATGTTTTGCTTACGGAGCGATCTCCAGAAATGGGGAGTTCCAAGCAAAAGATCTCAGAAACACAAAATATAAATTGAAGCGTTTAAAGCAATAGCGACCTAACTAACATTACTGACTGAGATAAATGAGATTCAAATTTGTCAGCTTTTTCTTCTATCATATGAATTGTCATACAACGAATGTCTGTTAGGCTTCTGACAGGCTAAGCAGAGTACCATCTAGCGAATCAAAATTTCAAACGTGTATTTTTGATATTCGGCCTATATTTTTAATTTATTATTTAAGTATTAAAAGTTCAAGCTTGAGGCCAATTTTAGGTTTCTTCAAAGAAGAAAGAAATATGGGTAAAAATAAACAACGTTCAAAAAATCTAAATTGGTCTCGAGTTTAATTTTTAGTATTTCAATAATAAAACAAAATTTAGTCAGTTATTGATATGAAAATGGATCATTTTTTCTGATTTTGTTGGTTAGACTACATTACTTTAAGCGCGCCAGTTGTTAAAATAATAGGAAAATTTGTGTACATTTTACACGTATCGAGGTATAGGTATCATAGATCATGTGGTACTACTACCTCCTCCTAAATATATAACAAATAACTCAGTTGGCACAATTAAATCTGATTGGGTAGGAAATGATTTTTATAGAATTATTAGGGGGATCAGAATGGTTGGCCACAAATCGATCTTATGCCAATTTCAAGTCAATTTTGCATGCAGCCTGAAAAGACTTTTACAGGTGAGATGTTTTTCCACATTTGGGACTTGTATTCTCAAGAGCAGTATTAAAAAAAACATTTATGCAAAGGTGACATTTTTGTTAGATTTCCCTCCCTCACAACAAAAAAGAAATGCCCACAAAGCATTTTGGATCTATTTGTACAATATCATTTTAATATTTTATACTTTTTTATTTCAATTTCTATCGTTATTATTTCATGTTATTACACATTATTCTGAAAAAAAAAACTCGACAGTTTGCCTTCTTGCATTTGGTTACCTCAATAATAAATACATACACATACATATACTCTCATATAGCCACAATTCACAGTTATTTATCGAAAGCACTGCACAAAACAAAGACTACAAAAAAGGAGGCAATAGCTATCTAGAGCCGAAGTTATGCATTAATTTACCTTGCGATGACGTCCCTTGTAAACCACGGCGAAGGCGCCATGGCCCAGCATATCCTTCGAACTATACTCATAATCACCAACAATATTCATTGCATATGACTACTGGGCGCAATGGCAATGGAGCGCCGACGACGACAACAGACGACTAAGGACGACAGCAGAGGTGAGAACCAGCAACAGCAACAAAACGCCTTTCTTTCACAGTTAATTTATATTTTTCACAGATCCTCGTTATCGTCGATTTTTATAAAAATATAGCGTTTTGTCACCCGTTCCGAGGAATTATTAGTAGCCGTTGTGTCTAAGGGGATTTTCCTACACACTCAAACGAACCGCGCCGAACTCCAACAATCCAACAAACACTGTGGCACACACACACACACTTGAATTGCAACTTTTTTGTGTAATTATACAGCTGGCTGCTGCTGCTGTTGGGGAAAATCAATTTCAAGGGTTTCCCTTATTTTTCCGTTTCAACTGATTTTTCTATATTTTCATTTCATACGTTTCCTTGAAATTATTCATTGATTTTATATTCTTTCTTAACTTTTAATTTTGGTGGTGGTGGAGATTATTTTTTATTTAATTTTTTTTTTTCTACGTAATTTTTATTGTATTTTTGTATTGTATCGTCTTCTTCCGTCTTTTAATATACTATACTATATATTGTTTATTCGCAAATGCCTTTATTCCTCGTTCGTGGGTAAAACTTAAAAACAAACGTCGTTCACGTCGCAATAATTAATAATCTTGTAGCTTTAAATTAAAACAACAACTAATTTAATTATTTATCAATTAATCTTTGTTTTTTTTTTCAACTTTTCACTTCGACTGCTCTCACAAAATACAATACAAAATAGTGACTTCGATTTGAGTCGAAAATCGACTTTTTACTCCAAAAAACGACTTTTTGCAGTCGATTTTGTATTTTAGTAAATCGACCAAAATCGATTTATTCATACCGATTTTCGATTTTTTTGTAAGTAATAGCCTTGTCACACTGCATGTGAAATCTAGTTTAAATGATTTAAGGTCGATTTTCAAATGTCAAATTTGTATGACATCTGACATATGTAAATCGACTTTATGTCATTTAAACCAGATTTCGCATGCAGTGTGACAAGACCATAAATAAAAAATAATATTTTATTTTATTATAAAAATTTATTTTTGGCTCAAAAAAAAAAATCTTTTTCACATTGTCGTCAACTACAATATAAATATTTTTATCAAACCATAAATTTGACTTACACTGGATAATTGTCCAGACTAAGTCCAAAATTAAATTACCATAAATTTGATTTCCTCTAAAACTTATTTTTAATTTAATTGGAAACGTAAATGTTGCCACATTTTTCGACAATCTGCAAATGTAAATTTAGATGATGAATGTAAACAGACAAAATCCGGTCAAAATATATCAGAACATCAAGGATTTCCTACCGATTTTATTAAAAAAAATCTGGTCAAATTTAACATAAATCAGATGGTTTTATACGGCGTCGAGAATGTCTACAAAAATCTTGGTGACGTTGAAGGCTATAGAAAACTAACATGAATCCTGAGGCCTTAAGGTGGGCCCGTACTAAACATACCGCGTTTACACCTTAAGATTAATTGTAAAACTTTCAAATAGATAAAACTTTCCGATAGAATATAATTTTTGTCTGTAACTATCTATCTATTGAATGATACAATCTTCTGAAAATCATTCACAGCATTATAACCCTAATCCAAACTGTACAATAAATCTTGATATAGCCTTTTCAGACTGCATGCGAAATCATTGGATTTCAAATTTGTATGGAATCGGACATTTGTAAATCGAACTTATGCCACTTCAGCTGGACTCCGCATGCATTTAGGTTGCGTTCTGACTACTTTTTATATATAAATGCAACTTTGCATCAGCTGATTTTTGTCAATCTCACTCAAAAACTGTCAATGTTTAGGAAGATAGCACCTTGTCTCCCTCTTTTTTATAGAGCTAGGCCAATTTAGTTCATATTTGACTCATAAATTATATTTCTACCTCATTATATAAATCATTTGGATTTTCATTTCACGTTTGTTTTTTAAGCTTTGAAAAAACAACACCCAACACCCCATCTTTGCACCTGTGAGTTTTGCACCAATTCGCTAATGTGTTGTCTTCCTAAATATTGACAGTTCTCGCTCTCACTCGTATTGACTCATATTTTTTTCTTTGTGAAATAAATATATTTCATAAATTTTTAGTAAATATTGATGAAAAACGAGAAAGGATATACAGGATACGTGGATACCTATTGATATTGGTAAAGAAACGGAAACTCTTACAAATAAGTGGTAACTTTTTGCAGAAACAAAACGGGAGGAGGAACTCAAGGGAAATCGATTCCATTGGAAAAAATAAAATGTTGTGGCTTTTGACCACTTTATTTATAGTAGGCTTAAGTGTTTCCCATGCGAATGATGTGACCTCTCAAGTTTTTGGTAATGTTAAAGAGGGCATTGTCGCAGCCTTTGGCGATTTTAACTCTGACGAGTTGACGGATGTCTTCATAATAAGGGATAACAAACAGACGTTGCAGATATTATATGGTAATAATAATAATCTGTACTATAATCGCAAATTGTTCTAATATTCTCTTCGTATGCAGGAGCTGACACAGAACCCTTATTGCGCGGTGGGCCCTATTGCACGTACACTGATTTCGAGATTGTCAGTGTCATACCAGGCGACTTCGATGGAGATGCGTTAATGGATGTAATGGTGGCTATTAAACCCAAAGGAAGCACTAAAGATATTTACAACATTTATGTCCATTGGGGTGGGCCAGAGGGTTTGAACTGTACCAATGAAAAGGAGACTCCTCTGATTAAGACTCAAGGTGAGCCTATGGCATTAGATTTCAATCATGACATGATCATCGACCTATATGGCATGAATGACGACGGCGGGCGTACGTTTTGGATTTTTCAAAAATCTCGAGTACAACCCGAGGAACGTCATCAATCGATTCCGGCAGGCGAGACTACAATCGCTCCATCAATGAAGATACCAAACGCAAATGCTTATTTAGATTTAAATGGAGATTTCACCGCTGATCTCTTTGTTCAGACGGATAAACATTATGAGATTTGGAATGGCCGTACGGACAAGGGCTCGGAAGATTTTACCTTTAACCGTTCCATAGATATATCTATAGTGGGTTCCAAGGAGTACCATTTGGGCCAGGCTGTTTTCGCTGATTTCGAGCTGGAGGGAACAGAAAATATCATATTACCAGTTTGTTTCCGCAGCGACTGTTCAAATTCGACGATTCTCGTTCATGATGGCAAGGATTTCCGTGACATCCACGTTTACTTCAAAGATCCCCAGGCAGTAATGTGGGGATTTGTCCCTCCCATAAAGGATGATGTTTACCTGAAAACCATAACTGCCCGGAGTGGAGATTACAACATGGATGGCTATCCAGATTTGATAATGACACTGCAAACGTTAACGGGCTCTAGAATGCAAACATTCCTGCTGGAAAATGTCCCTTGTAAGATGTGCAATTCTCCGTTGAAAAGAACGTTTGAAGTTAAGTGGAATGCCCTAAATCCGATGGGCAATGATACAGTGGCGGGAGCCTTTTATGATTTCTATCAAGATGGTAAGTCATATTACTAATTGAATTTAAAACTCAATTAATATTTTTTGCTACAATCGATTCTAGGTGTTTTGGATGTTATACTGATTGAGAAAACTAAAGCTGGCCCATATAAACCTTTGGCTTTCCGTAATACATTGGACTATGATGCTAATTTCGTAAAAGTTATTGTTTTGACCGGTCTTATCAACAAAAAAAATCCCACATTACATACCCCCTTGGGTCGCAAGAAACGAACATATGGCACTAATTTGCCTGGACCACGCATAACTTACTTCACCACCACTCAAGATGGTGATTTACAACGTGGCTCATCCGTACAACTGCCGCAATCGTCCTATTTTGCCTTACAGCTGCCCTATACGATTTTCGGTCTAGGAAGGACACCCAATTTTGTCGATTCTTTGACGGTTGGCTTAGGCCATATGTCTCGAACTTGGACTCAGCTCATTCCTAACTCGCAAATCATAGTCGTACCAAAGCCGGTGGACGATCCGAATCGTTGGAAGGCACAGCTGTTTGTGACGCCTAGTAAACTTATTGTGATGAGTGTCGTTGCCTTGGGCGGTACATGCCTGGTAATAGTCTTGATTATTCTGGTGCTTTATATTAAGGAGAAGCGCGAGGACAAACAGGAAAAGTTACAGGAAGCCCATCGTTTCCATTTTGATGCAATGTGAAGTGTCACGAGACAGTATATTAATTTTGTAATTCTACGAAGTGATATTTTTAAGTTTGTCTTCTCATTTTTCGTAATATCTTTATATTTTATAGTTGTATTGGATTGATTATGTTTTTCTGGTTCTTTTATTTCTTCATTTGCAATTGAAAGCATTTTACTCTTGCGCCTCTTCTCCCATACTTTATGGTAACATTCGAACCAAATAATATTCTAACAAAATATTTCAGTATCTAATAAAAAACACATACCCTTAAAATTGATGTTTAAATGTTAATGGCACAGCTGAGATCTGGATGATGTAATTGCATCAATTCGTACTGGTCGCGGAAAAAAAATTCTACCTAAATCATTCAAAATCTAACGAGATTTGTTCCATTAACCGATATTTCAATATGGTATTTAATTTATATTTCTTTCACAAAAATACCTATTGATTTTGATCTTCTCTATATCGAAGAGCGATCCCTTAGAACAAGAAGATTAGGTGGACAAGACCAACATATACATAGCAAGGTTAGTCATTAGCATTGGCTTATAAATTTGTTTGCGTGGATATCAACATCGGTACATTTATATAGAATTGCTATTATGGTGAGTCGATTTTTTCGCACAAAGCCGCAGCTAAAAACGTGCGTGCCTTTCTATAGACACGGCGAATTGCAGACTCCTGTAGCTTATAGATTTATCGTAATAATTGATTGATTTTGGATCCTTCGCCTCAGACAAAAGAAAATAAGTTATAGAAACAGGACCTAAAACAATACCGGGTTTACCCAGAATTTATTTTAATTTATATTCAAAGTGATTTTCTTTTTCTATATGCAAACAAATAAATTGTCTTTACAAAAAATGAATGGGAAATAAAAAACAAGAAAACAATAAAATAGTATATTTTTTGTTTTATTATTTGAAAAAAACTGACATCGAGCCGAACAAAAGACAAAACGCAAAAAATGAAAATCTGAATTAACATATATATGGGAGCTTCTATCCAGATCTGAGCCGATTTATTTCAAATTCGGCTGGGAAGTTCCTAGGGGCAAAACAATTGAATGTGTTGAATTTTATTGAGATCACTCAAGTACTTTTCAAAAAAAATTGTTTCTGTTCCAATGTCTTCCATACCAAGTTACATCTTTCTAGCTCTTATAATCCTGGAGATAATTGCAAACCAACCATTGCAGGAAAATAAAACATGTTTCTGCAAAATTAATGCTGCTTTTCAGCGACAGACGGGCGGGCTATATCGTCTTAGAATTTGAAGTTGATTTCCGAGGGTTACGAAATCATCTAAGACCCATAGTTTCTGGAATTTTTTTTTTTATTTTCGTAATTTCGTTTTTGCCGTAAACGAAATCCAGAGAATTACATACTTAATTTTTCTGAAATAAAGATTAATTAAAACAATTTCAAGAATCATGGTTTACTATAATTCTATATTTATTGGCATTTTAAATGGATTTCTTGTCGAAGTGTTTAAAATTTGAAAAACAATTTAAACACTAGTTATTTTTATTACAATATTACCGATAAATCAATGAAAGCTTATAAATGAAGTATATATTTGTAATTATATGTTGAAAGTACATAGGATTGTTTGAGAGAGAGAGTAGGAGGGAGTTCTGTTTTTTGTTGAAGAGGGGGTCTGACTATATTGTTTGGAGAAGTCTGGTGTTGATTTAAATAATTTATTTATGTATGTATGTATATTTATAGTAAACGATAGGTGAGAGACTTAAAAAAATATATGTATGTATGTTATGTATTATATTCGTATTTTTTTTCTTTGTTATTTTTCATATGAACGTTGACTTAAGTGGTAGTTAGGGTTTTTCTGTTTATACGACGTCTGACTTAACATTTACTCATTTTTTTTTCAATTATTAAAAATATATTTGCAAGAAATAGAAATGTGTAAGTTTACGTACATTTTTTTCTTCTTGGGATTTAAAAATTGAGACAATTTGTTTTATACCATAATATTGAGTAGTTATAATGAGAAACAAGTAATGCTTAAGAAAATTAAATGATGATTTCAAAATATTAATTAAACAAGTTTTTAACTTAATTGCAATTGTTTTGTTTTTGCTTACTTTTTTTTTGAAAATAAAGGGTTGTGGAAATATGGCAATTTGTTTATTTGTTTTCAACAATACAAGTTTGTTCTTACTTTTTGGCTTTAAAATCTTTAGTTTGTAGTTGTAAGCTATTTATCTTCATCTTCTTTTAGAGTTAACAATTTAATTTCGAATTTAAAATAAATCTTTGTTGAGCTGCTTTATTGTTGGATGATCGAACTTTTATGCAAAATTTTCAATTTGTCAAAAATAAAATTAAGAAACAAAACTGAAATAAATTAAATTACAAATACTCAAAGCAAAATAAATTTGTAATAAGTTGTTATTGCTGCTAAAAAGACGCTGTCTTTGCAAGAAATACAATCTTGATTCGCATAATCTCTCTTCATGACCAAGTCGGCTAAAAAAGGTTGTGAGGAAAAAGTTAGACATTTACAAATACTGACATAAATATGGATCATGTTGCAAGTACATACTTGACTGTCATTCCTTTATGTTGTTTCACCTTTTCCGCTATCATCGGCATTGTCTGCATCATCGTCATCGTCGTCGTCGTCATCCTCATCATCGTCATCGGTTGGTAAATCATCTTCCGTTTCTAGGTCAAAAACATCGTCGAAGTAATTCGAATCTAGAGTTGGTTCTGTGGTTTCTTTTCGTTTAGGTTTGATGCAGTAATCTTCCAGAGTCATGGGAACAACAACTCCCTCCTTTATGGCATCGGCATTAGCTGCCAAGGCTTGTTTACGTATAATATTGGGATATTCATTATCTTTACCCTAAAAGTGGAGATGGTTAAAATGTGTTCGGTTATTATTGATTTGTTTCGATGGCATGGCGGAACGTAGCTTCAATGACTTCTTTGGAAGAGCAATCTTAAATGATATATAGAAAACGTATGGATGGGTATTTATTCGCTTGTGATAACTTCAACTGTGGTCAAGGAATGTTTTTTCGTGGTTATTTGCACTATAATTCGGCTCTAAATTATAAAACATGAATCTACGAAATAACCATTGTGAAGTCATCACAGAGCTGGTAATGAAGGAAAGTCGACTATTTCGTATTTATAAACAATTACGAATACACTCACCTGAGAATCTCTCCATCTTCGATACATTACCGATGCATCAACATTCGCTGGCGAATATGTGTTCGGTTCATTGAGCAATGAAATCACGGACAGTAGAATTGTACGCACATTTTGCGTTGGATTCCATCTTTCACATGGTAACTCTCCACTTTGTGGGTCGTCGACGGGCGGATGTAATATGGAAATGCACAAATCACCGTTCTCATAAACATTCGGATGCCAGACTTTGGTTAGAAAACGTATGGATGGTGGTGAATAAGGATAATCGGGCGGAAATTTCATGTGAGCCTTGAAGTAACCACCCTGATATAGAGTATCCGGTGGTCCAAAGATGGCTACTTCCCATTCGAAAAGATTGTCCTCATTCACCAACTTAACGCGGAATCCTTCGACTGGCTCCTCCTGCAGTGATTTGTACTCCAGGGCCAATGCACGGACAGCGGAACTGCTGGGTGTGGCCAAAGGGGAAGATGTGGAGGCCAACGAATGTGACATTTAGGATGACTTTTAGTTATGAAAATCAACTGTTCTAGTCTCTTTGTTCGCTATAAGCTAAGAGCCGTCGTGACGTATGTATGGCAAGAACGTTAAAATAAACAACAACAAATCTTAGGAAATGTAAATTTGCACGGTTTTCGTCTTTTTTTTAGCTGAAATGAGAAAAAAAATAAAAATACTAATCATTTAGACAACATTGTATAAAAACAACGAAGAACTCATAAGTTTTCGAAAGTTTAGAGAGAGGGTCAAATGGTCAGGTCTGCACTCCAAGGTAAACCAGCATTCACAAAAGGAAAATTTACATCTCCTCGCCCCTCACTCCCAGCAACAACCTAAGCTATGCAATACTAATTCCAATATTTCAACGAAAATGTAATAATATCACAAAATTTAGAAGTTTTGCTGTATTTTATTGTTTGTATATATTTTTTCCAACTGTCATTATTAATTTTCCAAGAACTTTTTAGTGAGTCGTCATTTTCATTGTTTTCCAACGAAATTGTTGTTGAAAAATACTTACGTCTTTAGGAAAATACTTCGCTGGATTTTTGCTATTTATCTAGTTTTAAATGATTATATATTTTCAATTTTAATTTGTAAGAATATAATTTGTATTTGCCGATGGATTTTGGATTTTTTCTATTGGTCTTTTTGTTTTTCAATGAGGGGAACAGTGTTGCCACTTCTAAGACGAACGAAAGCACTTTCGATCAAAAACCGTCAATATTTAAGTGGCCTTTATGTAATGCGATTGAGTCGCGCGATCTGTCATTTGTGGAAAATCGCATAGTATAAAAAACACACAATTTTTTAAAATTAGTCACTTCATGAAATCAGGTTTTAATTTCACGAGGCAAGCAGCTTATTAGAAATAAATAAAACTGCGTATTAAATATTTTTATTTTTTTATTTTGCATTATTATTTTATGGTAAGTGTAAAAGCGGGAAACCTTTTTTGGATGCATTTTTTTAAGTGGACGAGAAATATTGCGATTTCGACGTTTTAAATGTGTACGCGACATGACATAAGGTCGTTTTACTAATGTCAGATACCATACAAATTTGACATTTGTAAATTGACCTTATTCATTTAATTAATGAATAATTTAATTAATTTATCCAAAAACGTCAATATTTAAGCAGCCTTTACATAATGCGATTGAATCGCACGATCTGTGAAAAAATGACAAATCGCGTGTACAGTAGTGTAGTAGTATAAAAAAATACACTTACTAGTTTACAATTAGGATACTTGATAAGTTGGCAACATTGATTGTACTTATATGTATCAACAAGGAAAATGTGGCAACACAAGTAAGAGAAGAGCTACTTTCCTGTTAAGTGAGTAAATTCCATAAATAAATTAAGCCATTAATCGCACAGGTCATCACAGAATATCAACGCTGTTTTTCTTTAAGACAGGATAACTAAGCTGCGATAAATAAAATCTAAATAAAATGTTAAAATTTCACTCAAAATAAAAAATTCTGTGTGAAAACAAATTTTGTGTTAAAAATTTTAGACTTAGCATGGATAATTATCCAGTGCAAGTCAAAATTGTGGTTATCGAAGTCCAATAAAGTCGACACAAAATAGTTTTTGAAAATATGTTTTCACACACACATTGATATTGCTTTTGGCGACAATTTTAAAAAAGAATTTTTTATTTTGAACAAAAAATTAAATATTTATTAACGTTTTTGCTATCGCAGCTTGTTATCCCTGTTTAAAGAAAAACAGTCCAATCATTCCGCAAAAGCTGTGTTTAGGCCTGTTCGATTGGGCTTACTAGCTTAATTTTTGTATGGAATTTACTCGCTTAACTCTCTTAGTTGCGTTGCTGTTTTTTTTTTCATTAATCCATTTAAGAAAAACCAATGTGTAGCAACGGTGCCACCTTATCAAGTCTCTTAATTGTAAGCTAGTAAGCCCAATCGAACAGGCCTTTTGTCGAAAACCCCAATAGTCTACTTGTGAGAGTGAATTCGCCGTTTTACTAAAGTGAGATATTTTTATTTGTTCCCTTTTCCTAAAATTGTTAGCATATTACTTTACTTAAAGACCATTTAAAATTTCGGTAATAAACTTATATTTTCACCAATATTTTATATTTTACTGTTTTGACTGTTTTTTTATGGGGTCGATGTTACTTTATCTGGCAACAGCTCTGTTTTCAATAGCTGACAGCCCTAACATACAACAGCTGACTTTTGCCATTCGCATTGGATTGATATCATTGGGTACGTCTTGTAATTTATTTTGCCAACGCATTATATTTTTCTCGTCATTAAAAAGAAAGATGTTACCAAAATTAAAAATTTCTTCGCTGCTCTTGAAGGTAAGTCTCTTGACGTTTAGTCCATGCAACATCTTACCGAGTTTTTGTTTCCATCTACCATAACAGCGTTTGGAACAGGTGAAGCAGCCGTGTAGTGGTTGTTTGTTTGGAGTTTTCTACGGCGAAGGTACCCTGCTGCTATTGGGCTTTAATGTCGAATCCACAATAGGACAGCTAAATTATGAGCAAATTCAATTTAAATTCCCGGCAGAAGTGGACTTGTGCGGCTTGGTTAAGTTTGGTGATTGTTCAGACGCCGAGGCCCATTTAACTGAAATTTTCAAAGATGTTGACATCACCGACAATCCCATACTCTTGCATTGTGAACTGGGCACACTGGTAGGATTGAAGGCATCCTTTTTGATGCATGGAAAACTTGAAGAAGTTCCTTACGAAGTAATGGATGAAGAACAATTGTACAGAGACTTTTGCTTTGCCCGGCTGAAGTGTTCATGGACAATATACACGGAGGATAATGCTTTATCGGTGCGCAGGGAGATGCATGCATTAAGGAAGACCATATCTGGTGGTAGCTTAGCTTTTAATGTGAAACCTACCAAGGTTTTTATCACCAATGGCGGTGCTCAGGGTTCTGCTTACTCGGGACACAAACAAACAATATCCAATGAATCCTTCATTAAAGACATGCTCGCCGCCGTGCAATCTGGGGTTCACTTTGCCCAAGAAGATAAAGAAAATGCTGGAGACAAGAAGAGTAAGAAGACAACACCAGCCGACATCAAGTTGAGCAGCATTTACGGTGCTTTAGGATGCGATTTTGATATTATCAATATTGATGTATTGCGTTCTAAAACCCGCGAATTTTCCGATGCGGATAATTCCACAAATACACTGCCAGCCATGAGCATGTGTTTGAAGCCGACAGAAAAGAGATTTGAGTTAGATTTGGAGTTGGAGCCAATGGCTATTTTGAATAAATCCACGAAGGTATCCAGACTCTATGACATCTTGATAGAAAGCATATGTCGTGCTCTACGTTTAAGTGAACAGAGCATCAGCGATCGCTTAGAAGAGTGCGAAACAAATAAGCTAATGGCTCCAAAAATGTACAACTTCTTTCCAGTGGTGAGCAACATTTGTTATAATAATATAGGCATTTGATGATGGATTAATTTACATTTTCTTTTAAGGAATTTGGTCACTTTATTTCTTGTTGCTACTTGGAGGGTCTTTCCGACGATGACGCTAGCATTCAAAATAAACGTAAACGTTTACACCGTCACTTTGGTTTGGCCGTCACTCGTCCCTATTTCCGCCGCTCTAATGTTTGCATATTCCGCAATGAAATCCCGTCGGACGATCCTTTGTTAAACACACATTTGGGACTGAAGGCCAGTGGAGTGGCAGATGGAAAACAGTATTTGGTGCAAGGCAACTACCATTACTATCACTATTTGCAACAGCAAATGCAAGACAAGGGATGGGGCTGCGCTTATAGATCTCTGCAGACGGTATGCTCATGGTTTTTGCTTCAGGGTTACACTGAACGTCCAGTACCCACACATTTGGAGATTCAACAATACTTGGTAAAGATTGGGGATAAGCCGCAAAACTTTAAAGGATCTTCACAATGGATAGGTAAGTTTCAAATACTTTTGGGATGTCCGGAAGAAAATACAAACTTTATGTATCGTTGCAGGTTCCACAGAGGTTAGCATGTGCTTGCAGGGATTTCTCAACGTTGATTCTAAAATTCAACATGTCACATCAGGCGGAGAATTGTCCACTATTGCATCAGATTTAGCTATGCATTTCCAGACGCAGGGTACTCCCATTATGATTGGTGGCGGTGTCTTAGCCCACACCATCATTGGCATCGATTATAGTGTACAATCGGGCCAGATTAAGTTCTTAATTTTAGATCCCCACTATACCGGAGAAGATGACTTGCAGACCATTCAGTCGAAGGGCTGGTGCGGCTGGAAAGGCATGGATTTCTGGGATAAGAAGAGCTATTACAATTTGTGCATGCCTCAAAGGCCAATTACATTTTAAAACATGGAATGCGGCCTATGCTGGGTCATTAGCCAAGGTTCCTTACGATTTATCCGTCATTCTCTTTGTTATTTATTTAACTTTTTGTTTTTATGTGTGAAAGTTGGCAACTTGGTTTAAAGGATATCTCATCATTATTTGTTGATCGACTGTTAAAAAATTAAGACCAATCAATCATTTTTTATAATTTTATATGGTACATTTTTATATAAGAGCATAATGTAGTAATAAATATGCTTCATATTATTATGTAGACACATGAATGCGTTTCAGTCATAGGCGAAGAAAACATTAACAAATTTCACCACGTTACGTTCTGTAAATACGAGTACATCACTCGCTTTTATGCTCAATTTTCTCTAATGAAGGCAAACTCAATTTTTTAACGATTTTCTGGAAGTTTTTCATTCTATTTTATTACTAATTCTATACTAAAAAAAACATACGAATAGCTTAAAACTCGTCGACGAGTTTCCCTTAACTCTTTGAGTACCGCTTCCAGTATTTCTTAACATCGTCGTGGCCGTTTTTGGTAACGACCATAGTACGCGTACGTTCGTTTTGCCACACCAACACGTTTATCGACTGAGCGTAGTCCCTTAAAGTTACAAAATCGGCTTGTGATAAAAATTGATTGTATACCACGCCTTCGGTGTAAGTGAAACGATTACGTTCCAATTCCCACAGCTTGATTTGATCTACAACTGTCGGTGGGAGAGATGATTTTGATTTGATTGCAGACTCTGTCAGTTTCATATTTGGATGAGAGTATTGCTCCAAGTAGCTGATGATTTGGTCTGCCGTAATGCCACCTCTTAAAGCCTGGCGTACAGAATCTCTGGTGAGTACACCTACCACAAGATTGGGGAAACGATAAAGTAATTCGGTAAACAGCCCCAGGACAGCTACCTGTAAAGGTGAATCAGTGTAGGCGTAAGCTCTGTAATTGGTTTCTACGACAATATAACCACTCTCTTGGGACTTTTCATCCTCTAATACCACTGCGGGTACCGTGGCTGCTTTATTTGTGACATTTAATGCTAGTCGCGTCGGGTAAAATCTGCCCTCTTTACGTTTACGCTGAAATACCAAACCGAATTCTCTTAGATGTTGAAGAAAGGCCAACATTTTGGCGTTCATTCCTTCGGAACTGTAATCACGTCCCAGTGTGGAAAAGCTCAATTGGAATAACATACTCAGACATTCGGGCAGGGAAAGTCCTCGCTCCTCACAGGTGTCCAGATATTGAAGCATAAAATGCCAAACCTGAGATTGGGTGTCAAGTAGGAGGAACTGGAAGCCTTGACGGGTTATAGTGATACCAGATTCGTCGCGTTTCATAAGATTGGCATGCAGAAGAATTCGCACAGCATCGGGGCTTATAACTTCACTACCCTGGCCTTTATTGGCACCAGTACCTACCATATAATGGAGTACACAACGCCATCTGGACATGGCGTATTGATCCAGGAACGCTATATCACGGGGCTTGGAATCCTTTTCCAAAGTATGAGACATCGACCAAGGTTTGCCACCACCCAGCAGGGCAATTTTCAAATTCTTTTTGAATGTTGGACATAACTCCCAGGCAGACAAACCACCAGGAATAGCAGTTGTGCGCCATACATTTAGTTCGGTCAAAATATTTGTCGATGCCGCCTGTTCCCTAAACAAATATGATAAAAAAGTTATAAATCCACTAAAATCCACTTGCTATATCTACTTACTTGGCATAATATTGAGAACCCCACGATGCGACTACTGCTTGTGGAACTGGTTGTTCAACAAACATAATACGTATAACAAATTGACGAGCTATTTCCGGCATTTCTCTGTAAACGGCCAGACAAATTGTGGGATAATTATAAAGTTTTTCCAAAGTCTCGGCGCTACGAGTTCTAAGATATTCTTGAAAATCCTTGCAATGCAAATTGGCTGGCTTGGAGGCCAGCAGGGAACTACTTTGTGACGATGATGACCCATGGCGAGATGATTTGAAATCAGTCATATTTACAGGTAAAACACTGAAAAACAACTTTATTTTTTAAAAAGTCTAGCTTAGTTTTCCATTCAGACGACAACCGACGATAAATAAACAAAATAAGTGCCGGCAGCCAGGCTTGCCAACCATCTTACTGACAGCAATCAATGAGTGCATTTTTATTATTGGAACGTTTACACTGGCATTGACGGCAGATTACAATTTTAATGATAAGAGTTGTACCTCTCTCGATTTATTTTTTAGATTGCATGCGAAATCAATCAATATCAGAATCGATTTCGATTTAAAAATGTCAAATTTGTATGGGAGGCTATGTCAGCCTTTTCAGAATGCATGGATAATCGAGCTATAATCGAGGTCTAAATTGTGCTGAAGTTACATAATAGCCTTGTCACACTGCATGCGAAATCTAGTTGAAATGACATAAGTTCGATTTTCAAATGTCAAATTTATATGGGCTCTAAGGTAGATTTACAAATGTCAGATCCCATACAAATTTGAGATTTATAAATCGACCTTGATTTAACATGTAGTCTGAAATGAACAAATGTCAGATCCCAAACAAAGTTGACATTTGTACATCTACCTTGAGATGAAGTAGCGCGATTTCGCATTTGTAAATCGACCTTGAGCTGAAGTCGGTTGTTTTCGCATGCAGTCTGAAAAGGCTATAACTTAAAGATAAATAACCATGAAAATACCATGTAATTAGTATCCGGTACACGGGTATTCAATATTTACTCAGCTCTAGTTATCAATCATCTGTGAGTTTTATCTGACATTTCGCGGCGGTTGTTGTTTTTAATTGTTTGTTTTAATATTTATTACATTAATATGTATTAATTAATATGGTGTTTTGATATTATTAATGATAAAATGAGTGTCAGTGATAGTGTTTTTAACAATTTGCGCCAAAAACTGGATGTTCTTGGTTACCGACAAACATTGCCTTTAGGCGCCATTCCACTTGTTGGATCATTATTTGACGATTTAGTTAAAACTACTGAAAGTTTAAGGGATTCCAAAAAGAAATTGGTTCAACTATTAGAGGTATTGCGGTATATAAATAACAACTATGGCTTCGACCTACGAAAAGAGGAGAAACCCCTCTATGGACTTAGTCACGAATGAAGTGTTTGAGATTATAACCACTTATTTATAGTCCTTTGAAATTATCTTGGATGGACAATCGTAATTCTGGTACATTCTGGTGTTCTCTTTCAAAATTGTTTCCTTTCATTTAGAAGAGATTAAAGCGCACTTCCTTCTTAGGTGGCCCCTTTGGACTTTAATTTAAATAGTATCCATGTTTTGAGTTCGAAC
This sequence comes from Polietes domitor, assembly GCA_947397865.1. Classification (NCBI taxonomy): domain Eukaryota; kingdom Metazoa; phylum Arthropoda; class Insecta; order Diptera; family Muscidae; genus Polietes; species Polietes domitor. The sequence goes on along the minus strand of OX377621.1, from coordinate 171,327,773 downwards.
TCTTGATGTACATACATAACTTCAGTAGATTCGATATTTGATAGTTAAATAAAATATTTAACTGTAGGTTAACATGGACGTACTTGACTCACTACGTTTCGATGTTGCTGGTAGGTAGGTGGCATGTAATTATTTGTAGAATTTGGCCGCAATTTTTTGCGACTTCACAATTTCTACTGCTAATTGAAATTATTATTGTTCTTTTATTACTATTTAAATCATTATTTTGGTTATCATTGGTTATTGATTTAAGCTTAGAAAGGCCCCTAGAATTCAAGTTTTGTATAAATAACAAAAAACTGCATTTTGTAATTTATTTTATATCAATGGGGTTAAATTTACAAGTCATAAAGAAATAAATGCAAACTAATTTAATTATTGACTTCAAAGCCATACAAAGTAATTTAATTAACTGTTATAATTATTAACATAACCGCGACCTGCGCTTAGGCGATGTATTTGTCATAGTGGTCAGTTTAGTATACAGTAGAGGAAATATTAATTGGTACACACAATATCATCGTTACACTTGGCAGTGAGGTTTTTATTGGGAAAAATATTTCATGGTTTATCGTTATTCATAATGTATTTGTTTGATAATAACCATGGATGGTCTGAAATAAATTTGTTTAAAGGGATGTGAGGCCACTGATGGGTCAATATGTCAATTATTCTGTTGGCATTGATTACAATTGCAAATTAAACTAATAATATTCTTTGCGCACTTTTTACAGAACTTGACCAACTCGTGTTAGTGCAACGTCTCCAATGACTACGTTTCCACCTGGTCGTCATAATTATTTGACCTTTCCTGTTAAACAGATATAACAACACCTGCCATCATTATTCTACAAACCTTTAGTGTAACAATTAAATACACTTCCCCCACCACTGCCTATGGTAGGAAACCACCATGACCCATTTAAACCTCTATCGTATGAGTAACACAATGAAGTAATATTTTAATGGAAATTTGCTTTCTTTTCCTTGTTTTGTTGTATTCATTTCATATTTCATAATATGCTTTTGCGTGTTTTTAAGGAAAAATCCTGTTGGGAGTTAGGTGTTGAACCTTATAAATGTGATAATGCGAGACTTTTACAGCAGAGCAATCAATTGCATTTGCAAACTGTGCAACAGCAGGAAGACTATGAAGAAAAGATATGTGGTAAATAGTAGAAAATTGAAAAAGAGTATGTTTAAATGTTGGTATACATAATTATGCTTTGTTGCAGAACTCAATTCCAAATTAAGGGACTTGCAAACAGATAAATTTCATTTACAACAACAAAGTGACTTATTGCAACAACAACTGAAGACAGTACATACTAAGCAAGCTACCACCGCAAATATGAAATATGGCAAAGAAGCAAAACGTAAGTAAACTATAAAATTATTGTTATTGACTTATAATAACAACGAGTTCTATCTATCCGTGTAGCCAAGAAGCCTTTTATTACCGCCGTTCGTTCGGGAGATCAACTGCCCACCCTACAGCCCTTGCAAGAACAAAACTCCAACTTAAGATGTACCAAATGTCATGTGGTTGGTTATAATCAAAAACTTGATGGGGCCACACAAACTAAATCGCATCAAAAAGAATTAGAAAAGTTAGAAAACTCCAACAAAGATCTAGTGGAAAACCTAAAATTCTATCAGAAAAAAGTAAGTAACATCCAATACTAAAGGCTTTAATGTCAAACTTTTAATTTTTCAGATCGAAGCACGGGATCGTGAAATATCTCGTCTTAATGATTTGCTATCAGGAGGGCGGCCACCGGCCGCTTTAGCCCGTGATTGTTGTTACAAAAACATTGGAGCTATGAACGATGATATTGATTTTTTGCAACGTGAAAAAATGGACTGTTTAACACGTATGCGAGAATTTCAAGAGCAAATGCATGAAGCTATGAAACGTAAGTGAG